>JBBBDQ010000293.1:13232500-13315000 GCA_037127315.1 Ascarosepion bandense | reverse complement strand
TATATCATTCTCATTCTTTATGCGAATCCTTTTTTCGTAGTCATGAGTTATCTCCATCTAACTGGATTCTGCAAGTTACTTGTTTCCACTGCTGTAGCCTGGTATTGAACTCACAAAATTTTTGGGTCAAGTCACTGGAACTAAACAACTACCAAATGAGGTTTTGCACAAGGAATGACAATGATATACCCCAGTGATTTTAAAAAAGGGTTCCGTTCAACTTTATCACCGATACTGAATTTGTTATAACTAGTATAGTTCTTAGCCTCTTTGCCTTGTCTGAATGATCAATATTGTTAAGTCAATTTATGGGCACGTTTTTCCTTTTTTTTTCTCTTTAACTTTGTCATGGATTAGTCTGATTGCTTTTAATAAAGACGAAAAGGATAAGCTTAATATAAACAATGAAAAAACCGTATTTGTCTGGTCCCACTGAGCGCTCTTTTTCGTTATTTTGTCTTAGATCTTTATCTTTCTATTTTCTGTTTTCATAATGACATATATAGATATCTTTGATGAGCATTTTATTGAATATAAATGTCTACTTGTTCTAATAGTTTCCCTCCAAAATGGCGTGAAATGGTTTTCAGGCATGATTTTCTGACAGTCTGGTCATTTCAAAGGAAAAGCGACATATCGTTAATAAACGCACTCTTTTTTGTATTTTAAACCGCTATTTAGAAACTACTCGTTTTTATGACTTCAAATACAAGCGGAAATAACTTAAATGTTTTTGTTTTGTTTGGTTTTGTTTTTTCTTTATGGACGGTCTTTTGGACAATACTTCAGTAGAAATAAATAATTCATGTTTTTTAAAGAATAAATATACACGTATGCATGCCAACGAATAATGACATCTGTGCAATAAAATTCGATAAAAAAAGTAAACAGACTCAAACACTTAATTCGGATATGTAATCATTGATTTCAATAAGCACACATTGATAAGTATTTAATGTGTTTCTGTCTAAAAACATACAAAGAAATTACAAACATATTCAATACTTTATTTGAATATAAATAAAGGTGAATAATAATTTAACATCAAAGGAATGTCGAGATATAGAGATATACGTATCGAAGATGTCGAAATAAACACAGTGTCATTTTCATGTCTTAAGTAATGATGTTTTTTTAGGGAAGTAAGATAGTACAGCAGATACAGAAAAGAAACTAAAAGACCTCCTACAGTAGTTAAAGAAAGTAGAATAAAAGGACTACAAATAAACTGTAGTAATTAGTAAAAAGAGGAGCCCTAAATGCTAACTACAAGTTGGTGATAAGAAAATCTAACAGTCGCAGAAATTTGAATACCTTGGAAGTTTTCTCACAGAGGACGAAAGTGTGATACGGAGATCAGAAGTCGTATTGGCATTGTCAAAGATGCATTCCAGAAGCTGAGTAAAATATTCACTCAATTAAGTGCCATACGTGATACAGACTTGGGCGATCATGTCTCGGAAGATACATGACTGACTGGGAAGAAGATTATTGCCATTACTTTCTGCGTTAGAATGGCTGCCGACCAAGACTATAGAACCCAATCTGTCCTGTCATTTAACCCATAAGAGACAGGAAATGTTAACTGGAAACAAAGAAGAGAGTACTAGATTGTTACTTTTGCCTGTCTTTCAATATGACAGTGAATCCTAGGCAACTTCATCAAAGATGAAGGAAAGACGTGAAGCAACCGAAATATTGTTCTACAGAAGGATGTTGAGAATACTATGGACGGAACACAGGAGCAATGACGATGCTTTAGAGAAAATGAACACGAGAAGGAAACTGCTACTTAACATCATGAAAAGACAGCTAAAGTTTTTTGGACATGCAATGAGGAAGGAGGGGTTGGAGAGCCTGATGCTCACGAGACGGATAGAGGAGAGGAGAGACAAGTAGTGCACGACATACCTGAGCAGATGGTTGGTGAAGCGGAAATTGAGTGGAATAACAGAAGTGATATTAGGACCGACAAGGGATAGGAAGAAGTGGAGGGCCATAATCGCCTACGTCTTGAAAAGACACAACACATAGAACAAGAGGAAGAAGTGTAGGATTTAGTTTCGATAAAGACATTCATTTATTTAATATTTCTTTAAAGACGATATTTATATTTAGAATGAGAACAAGGAATGCAATATTTATGCTCTGCTTGATATCAGAAAAAACAGTCCAAATGTAGAAGGATGTATACCTGTGTTTTATATTTTTAGACAGAAGCATTTGATAAAGTACGCCACAAAGAACTATTTGAACTGCTCGGAAAGCTCGATTTATATGAATATATTATATATATTAAAATATTAAATAAATACAGAGCATTTACACGCAGTATGACGATAAACTACATCTAGCAGCAAGGCCTTTGATCGTGAGATTAAAGATTTTGAGGACCGTGGAAACGACTGTTAATTGCTGTCATTTCCAGCGTCACTCCGACCTCTCTCGCTCGACTTCGTCTAAAACATAACAATCAAAAGTCGTTTGTTTGGTACCGAATAAGCGGGATGATGGCCTCAGCATCAGAAGGATCGCCATCGATTTGAAGCTGTCGAAATCAACGGTCGAATACATGCTGAAGACAAACTCCGAGCGGAAAAAGAAGAGAGGACGAAAAGATCAATTGACAAGAGGACTGAAAGGAGAATGAAGAGGACTGTAACACGGCTTTTGACATCTGGAGAAAAAGTTACAGCAAGAAAAGCGAAGGAGAAATGTGAATTGGATGTAAACGTCCGAACAGTACAAATAACGCTGCATAGGATTGGTTTGAAGTATGCAAAGGCTAAGAAAAAAATTACACTAACAAAGAAACACAAAGGAGCAAGACTGGAGTGTGCTAAAAGGTGGTTAACAAAGCATGTTGACTTTAAGAAGGTTATATTTACTGATGAGAAGCGTTTCAAGTTTGATGGGCCCGATGGATGGTGTACTTGGTCGAGAAGGGGTGAGCCTGCTGTACTGAACAAACGACAGATGAGAGGAGGAGTATTTATGGTTTGGGGTATGATCTTTGCTAATGGAAATATATGGTTGGAGTGGCTGAAAGAACGACAGAACAGCGAAAGCTACAAACAGTTGCTGGACGAGAAAGCCCTACCAAGGATAAGAAGAGAGATAGGGAATGATTTCGTTCTACAGCAAGACAATTGCAGCATCCATGTGTCAAAACTCATGAAAGAATGGATGGCTAAAGTGAATATGACTACTTTGGAATGGCCTGCAAAAAGCCCAGATCTAAATTTAATAGAAAATGTTTGGGAAATGCTTGCGCAACTTGTCTATGATGGACCTGAAATAACGAAAGAGGCTCAACTATGGGAACGGATACTAGATGCCAAAAAACAACTAATAGAAACACGTAGAGATGTTATTGTGCATATGTTTGATCATTATGAAGAGAGATTGATAAAAGTTATTGAGAAGAAAGGTGGTATTACAGACTATTAACAGTTTTTCAACGATGTCTGAAAAAATAATGTCGCGTGTGTTTTGTAAAAAATGATGAAAAATAAGTATTTTTCCTTACCTAATCGATTTTCTTCCATTTTTATTACAGGTATTGTCTTTATATGTTTATGCTATTCTATTGAAGGAATTTCGCCACTGTATGGTACTCGGAAAGTCGAATACTAAAGTGTCCGAAAAATATTGTCGGGCCCCTGTATATATATGTATATATATAGTCATCCGCAGAGAGTCCTGTTTCGCTGTATCACAGCTCGTCAGTACGGTTAGACATCCAATCCCTTCCAGCCAGGACTGAAATCTGACCGATTATAGTCATCCGCAGAGAGTCCTGTTTCACTGTATCACAGCTCGTCAGTACAGTTAGACATCCAACCCCTTCCAGCCAGGACTGAAACCTGACCGATTCTATCTCTAAGCTATAAGCACTCGATAGAAGAAGGCAGATTTTAGTGTGTTATTTACACAATGCAAATACACGCCAGTAGCCGAGAGTGTTCAAATTCATTACTAAAATAACAATTCGTAAATATATAGCGGTGAATGGCTACTGTTTTTAAAACCTACCATTTCTTCATGGTGCTCAATCGACAGGCGAGAGCGTAAATCTAGAATATATATATATATATATATATATATATATATATATATATATATATATATAACCTATATTTTCATATAAAAATACACTTTATGCATGTACGAATGGATTCATTTATATATGTATGCATAAATGAGTGCAAATGTAGGCTTTATATATATATATATATATATATATATAGGTACAGATGTATTCATTTATATACATATGCGTGAATAGACATGTATGTAGATAGGTACTGCATGCATTTATATATGTATATGTACGTGTAGTTTTTTTGTATAATTATTAGAAAATTATGAATCATTTATAATTCAGTTTGCGAAACAACATGGGAACACAACAAAAAACGCAAAGAAGCCCAAAGATGTGGAGGAATAGGAGGATTTAGTCTGGATCAGACAAGAAAAGAATAAAATATTTTCTTCTGAAGAAAAAAGTTAAATATTTTATGAATTGTAACCACATTTTATTTATTTCCTTTTTATTTATTGGACTGGTAAATGTCCATTTGCCAACACAGGCAGCAAACAAAAGTGAAAGCAATTTACTTACATCAAACCAAATTAAAATTAGATATTCCATGTGCATTGGCCATGTTGTTCTCTAAGGTGTTAGCCAATGATAAGAAATAGATTCTTATTTTAACTATAGAGAAAACGTTTTCAGAGTATGTTATCTGTAAGTATCCATCAATTCTTTGCGTTTCTGGAAAAAATATACATCGATATACATGATTGGCCGACCAAAATACTAAAAGTGGGCCAGAGAAAGAGGTGCCCGCCCGCGTGTGTGTGTGTTCTTGGTGAGATCTATTTATGTTTTTGCACATACACTAGTGTTTATAGTCATGAAATTATACAAATCACTCTTCATCTATATACAGTGTGTAACGCCTAAATTGTCGTCAAAATGTCGCAAAAACTCAAAATAACACTGACATAGCATGTTAACACATATATTTACCAAAATTAAAAAAACATATTTTAAAATGCTGAAATACTAAAAAATAGATTTGTTTAATAAAGTCACCGTTGGCTTTAATTACGAGCACCAGTCGATTTGGGAATGGCCTACAAATTCCAAGCAGTACGGTGTGCATGTTTCCAATCTTCTGGTTGAGTAAATTTAGTCAAAGTGCTTTTTTTTCAGAGACGAGGTACATCTGACCCTACTATACAGTGCAGTCGAGAAAATCAAAAGAAATTAAAGATATAAAATGGCGACAATTTAAATATGACACACTATATATATATATATATATATATATATATATATATATATATAAATTTAGTATATCGAGGCAGCAGATAATTTTCTAAACATATACTGTTAAATATAAGAGACAATGAATATTATGTTCAATCATGAGCTCTTCTAAACGGTATATTTTAGTCAGTAATACAATAATCCTCACTCATACACACAGTAAAAAGAACCTTCAGATATTAGAGGCCATTTACATTAAATCCAAACAACCCACACTTAATAAAATCACTTTTAAATCTGGTCATAACACATTTGAATACATGGTTCTGTTGTCATTTCGCGCTATCACGCGGTGTGACGTCATAGAACCGCATTGCAAATTTGAGAACTGCGTTTGTTATTTTTGGTAACTATTGCCGTTACTTAGCGGAGTTTTATGTCAACACAAGATAAAATCGTCGCTGATGATGGATGTTATTGTGTTACCATCTTTATAACCTCTCTGAAGATGGCACATGTGAGCCGAAAGCTTAGAACCAACTTAATAAAAAATTATACAAATACTGGAGAATTTATGGCTTTATTTCCAACTGAAATTAAAGCCAAAATACTACGTTTAGAACGGCTCATGATTACACGTAATAGACATTCATTGTCTCTTATATGTAACAGTATATGTTTAGAAAATATGAGTGAGTTTGGTTGGTTGTGTGTTTTCGAATTCCAGTTGAATTAGTTGCCTTCACTTACGCGGGAAGGTATTAATGCATCTCTTTTCCCTTCATTTCTGGGTTGAATAGCATAAGATATTCGGTTCTATAGACTTGGTTGGCAACCAGTCTACCGTAGAAAGACATGACAACCTACTGCGAGAATATCTTCCGCCCAGCCAGTAATGGATCGAAAGAGGCATGATTCAGCAGCTCAAGAAGCTGGTAGCGAAATCTAGTGCCCTATATCTATAAATGTGACGAGAGTGGACATTGTGTAAGTGTTTGTTTGTTTGATAGATTCGACTTAGCGTCTGCATTTTGCAGTCTAGTTCGACGTAAGTTGCTCTCAGATGAAGATCAAAATTTTAGAACGCTAACGACACCTTGAAAATTTTCAGAAAGCCAAAATTAGGGGTAGAAAAATATATCACCCCACAAAGTCAGTGATCAGTTTATGTATTGATTATAATATAGAATCGATCACTCCACTTTATAGTATCTATATCTGTATATGTTACCCTTCCCTCTCTCACCCTAATCCAATAGGGACATTCGACATTGTTATCTATATCTATAAAAGTCATGAGGGTGGACGTTGTGTAAGTATGTGCTATGTGAACTCATCATATATTTTTTAATATTCCTTAAACTTCTTCTCCTTCTATGTGCCCTGTCCTTTCAGGACGTAGGCGATCATGGTTCTCTACGTCTCCCTAGCCCTGGTGGCTCTTAGTATGTTTTCTCCTGTTACACCTTGCAAACCCTTTCCGTCATCCACCTGATAAGGACCTGCAAATAGGTTATCCGCTGCTTTCCTCTGTCTCTTTTTCTTTCTATCTGGCCAGTCAGCATCAGGTTCTCCAAGCTCTCCTTCCTCATTGCATGTCCCAGGAACTTCAGTTGTCTCTTCCTGATGCTCAGTATTAATTTCCTTTTTGTTGCCATTCTTTCGAACACCTCATCGTTGCTTGCATGCTCGGTCCACGATATCCTCAGCATCCTTCTGTAGAACCACATTTCCGCTGCTTCGAGTTTTGTCCTCATTTTCGATGAAAGCACATAGCAAACCAGCACTCATTTTTTTGTGCCTAGTGAAATTTTCCAAATTCCTTAAACTACCCGAGTGAAACCGAGTTAAACTACTAGTAATGAATAAAACTGTATTCTATACGCTTTATATATCCAATATTTGTAATAAACCTAATTAATAAATTATAAGTATCTTACAATGGGGAGTTCATTTTCAACAGCCGTATATATATATATATATATATATATATATATATATATATATAAAGTAAAATAAATTTTCAATATTCAGATATTTATTTTATTTCATATTAGCTCTGTAATTTTAATTACATTGAGCTTTCCTCCTGTATCATTTTTAATATTAAAATTTTAATATGAATTAGGATCAGGTTTTTGGGACTTACCTTCCTACTTTTCCATTTGGATTAAAATATTTTAATAATATATATATATATATATATATATATATATATATATATATATACATCGCTCATTCCGTAATGAATTAGAGCAAGATGGCTATTGGGCGTGTATAATGATAATGTATACGCTTAAAAGTCGTCCCCCGTGGGGATCTTCATATCGAAATGGCCATTCAACATCTTTGAATTAATCCTTTTTTAATATTAATATATATATATATATATATATATATATATATATATATATATATATATATATATATCAGTGTGAGTATAGAAGAATCCAAAGGAGTATCCTGTACATACAGTGGTAGGATAACTCGTGTAAAATCCTTTGTACAATAAAGACGAAAGCTGATGATGGTTCAAAAAGAGATTGACCACCTGAAATAGGCTTTACTTCAGATTTACCATTAAGATAACATGTCTGCCTTAATTTTTCTTTTATATATATATATATATATATATATATATATATATATATAGTGATATAAATTAATATTAATAAATATACACATGAGGAGGATGTACTTTTGTATGTTATTATTCATGTGTTAATAAAACAGTTCTCAATGTATGAACAGAGCTGTATTATAAATATATATATTAATAAATATACATATTATCCTACGTCTATGGCACGGTTCGAATTTTCATGCGTTATGCAATCATCAGGTGCATATTTCAAACTGACAGTTTCATAGATTTGAATTTAAGTTCACTCGATGTTCATGGGATTTAAATCTATTTAAATTAAGTTACTGCTTTTTTAATAACACGATTAAAAAGTTGAATATTCTACGGTTAAATGTGGATGCAAATTTAAAATTTAAATTTAAAATGTAAAATTAAAATTGAAATTTAAAAAAATTAATTAACAATAAAATGGAGGTAGAATAAATCAAAGGGGAGTAAATCATGAGTTTTAACAATTTAAATATTCTAATATTGCATGTGCATAAAAATATAGGGAAAATGAAAATCTTAAAATTTCAAAATTTAATAAAAATGACAGTACGATAAAATAAAATAAATATGGAAAGAAAAAATTAAGAGATAAAATTTGATTTAAGAATTAAAATAAAATCTATTAAACTGTCAGTATGAAATATACACCTGATAATTGCATAACGCATGAAACTTCGAGTCGTGTCATAGACGTAGGATAATATGCATATTTATTAATATATATATATATATATATATATATATATATATATATATATATATATATATTATATATATATATATATATTATCCTATATATATATATATTATCCTATATATATATATATATATATATATATATATATATATATATATAGGGGGCGACAAAAGGTAGGGTGTATTTATCTATACAGTTGTCTACAATATTCGAAATTTTGCACAGGCATATGCATACGCCATCTTGTTCGCATATGATCACCCACCTTTTTCCTGATGAGATGTTGTATTCTGATAATGAATAATTACCCCCAAATGGCTCTAATTCATAATTATGAAACTAGTCGTTCATTGTTTGTTCGTTGTATCGCGAGACTAATGGACGTTGCCCCATTTGCTATGCACGTTAGAATAAAAAAAAATCAAAAACAACATTGTTTAGATGATCAACTATTCATCAACGACGTCTTGGTCAGCGAGACCTAACTGAGAACCTAAAAATACTCAAATCTAAATGAATGTCGCTGTGTAAGATCATTAAGAAAGATGCACTGTGTAATAGAAACATCGCATTTTTCTAGACTTTTTTTGCTTTTTTATGACTTTTTTCTATTTTCTTTTTTATATATAACAAGAAAATGCGCTCAAAACTGGAGTATATTCTGCTCATTCTTGAGCACGTAATAATAATCTCACCGGGTGCTCTTTATATGTGGATTGCGCCCAACGTATTAAGATATACTTATGCATTGTGGGGCAATGAATATTGGCTTTGGAATAAGATATCGAAGAGCCGAGTTCGAATTACACTTGAATTCGTTGCATTCACTTAAGCAGGAAAGGTATTAATCCATCTCTTCTCCCTTCAGTTATGGGTTAAATAGCAGAAAAGATTGGGTTTTATAGCCTTGGTTGGCAACCGGCCTACTGTAGAAAAACATGGCAACTTACTGTGGGAGCATCTGAACAGTCAGTCATGGATCGAAAGAAGCATGATTACCCGACCGTATATCAAGTATGGCATTTAACTGACTGACTGATGATAGATAAAGGTTGACCATAGATTTGAAAAAGTTAAGATTGCATTTGTCGCGGAGGCTTCATCAAATAGTGTCACTTGAGAAAAAGCTGTCCGAATGGAACTTATTCTATGTCAACGGAAAATGAAACAAATATTGTTTTATCCTCTCTAAGTTGTAGGACGGGTACTGGTTGGGAAACATCTGAACTGGTGAAAGTTAAGTAGCTCGTCTGACTATTTATCATGGCAATAGCTATAAAGTCGCCGGAGTATTGCGACGTTTTACTTATGAGAAAGGTGTCGTACAGTGGAAAATTATTCATCACCCAAATGACGGCGATGACGATTTTGAAATCAAGCCTGTAACGTTCACAATATAAGCCCAACTGTTTCAGTAATGTTTCATTTGGGAGCTAATCTGACTTGTAGGAAGAAGAGTATAGCAGGAGAAATCTAGTACTTTCAGTTTTCTAAAATAAAAAAGATTTTAAAATATTTTCATTAAAATCTAAATCAACCTTCCAAATATAACAGAACATTAAAAAATACCTTAAAACCACATCTTTTTGGCATTAAATAAGTGGTTGCCAGCCAAGGCTATAGAATCAATCGGTCCTATTATTAACCCATAACGAGAGCGAAGAAATGGATTAATACTTTTCCCAAGGGTATTTGTGCGTAAGTGAATGCAAAGAATTCAACTGGAATTCGAAATCGGCACCCCGATTTGTCGTTCCGAGTCGATATCCACTGCACCATATTGCACACACTAAAGTTTGAATATGTTCGAAAAAAAATAAAATAAAATAAAAACACCCCGATTTGTCGTTCCGAGTCGATATCCACTGCACCATATTGCACACACTAAAGTTTGAATATGTTCGAAAAAAATAAAATAAAATAAAAACACCATTTTCATGCACCCCTGTCTGTCCATATCTGCTTAATTTCTTTCCTTTTATTATTTTTAATCGTTTCAACCCAAGCAGGGGACTACATAAGTGACTAAAAGTTTAGGCAGGAGGAGAGTAAAGAGAAAGACGAACCAGTTATAGAGGGTGTCAGAGAAAGGGCAAGAGAAGGATGGGAACACAGGTGCGAAGACAGTTGCGAAGGCAGAGAGAAAGTAAAAGAACAAGATACATAGGGTGATATGGAAAGGACTGGAGTCAAGTAGACAAGAGATGGGAATTGACATTGCATTTAGTAATTCTTCGCGGTTGTAGCTGTCAGGAAAGCAACTATATGGAAGGGAGTGCCACAGGTGGGAAGCTGATAGTGTAGAATGTCGGCTGCATTTGGTAGATCTAACTATAAATGGGTGGGACCTTGTTGCCAGTCTGGTTGCACGTGTAAATTCTTGTGGCGGGGGGCACCAGTGACTTATGTTCGTCGGAGCAGAAGCCATGAAAATATTTGTAGAATAGACAGAGGGAAGCCACATTCCGCCGGTAAGAAAGTGGCTGGAGTCGAGCTTCCAATTCGGGACCAATTACATGACAGATTCTCCTTTGGAGCCTGTCGAGAACATTGAGATGAACAGTAGGGACGACTGACCATATATGACAACATTATTCTATGCACGGTCGGATTTGTATATGTGCAGATGGATTCAGGCGGAAAAAGAAAAAAAGAATAAAAAATATTACGACTTGTCCTAAATTGACATGATATCATATTAAGAATAATAAAATGATAAAGTCACTGATATTTAGAAGACGATAGACGATATTTTTGTCATATAAATGGCTTATAATTTTAAAATGCTAAGCCTAAATAATTTGAAGTTTCTCAAATCAACGAAGACCCAATTTAGGACGAGAAATATGTCCTGCTTCTATGACACTAATATTGTGCAAAACTTAAAACTCTTTATCATCTCATCAACGAGGTGTAATATTTTTAGTAATATGGATGTGCGTTGTGGTGCATTGGATATCGGCTCGGATCGAGAAATCGGGGAGCCGAGTTCGAATTCCAGCTGAATTCAATGCATTCACTTACGCGCAAATACCCTTGGGAAAAGTATTAATCCGCATATTCTTTCCAGTTATGGGTTAAATAACAGGACAGATTGGATTCTATAGCCTTGGCTGGCAACCAGTCTACCGCAGAAAGCAATGGCAACCTACTGCGGGATAATATTCTGCCTAGTCAGTCATGTCTATTTCGAGAAAGATCGCTCAAAACGTATAGCACTTAAGTGACTGACACTTGTATATATCTTCCAGTTATGGGTTAAATAACAGGACAGATTGCGTTCTATAGCCTTGGTCGGCAACCAGTCTACCGCGGAAAGCAATGGCAACCTACTGCGGGATTTTTTGAGACCTGATCACCCAAGCATGTATCACGTGTGGCACTTAACTGACTGACTGAATATGATATTAATAGTCATGAAATTGAAACTATGCCAACCAAATATTTAAATTTGTGGTCATTTTGTTGTGTTTGTGTTGTAAAAATGATGCAGTCTGAAACAAATTAAGCTCATTTCCATCTGAATTTTATTGAATGAGAAATTATTGTTTGTCCTATTTATACGTGGAATTATTGTTTGTCCTATTTATACGTGGAATATTGTCCTCAACTTTGATTGTCATTTCAGCAGTGGTGCTTTTTAATTCGGGTAACCCATATTTTGGAATAACAACGACAAAGACAAAAAAGTAATCCGCGTATAAATAATGTATATAATAGGCACCTCTACTAAATAGCTAAAAAACACCTTAGTATGAATTAAAAATGACCCAAACTTAATAGAAATGTTGTTATCTATCAAAATATTTATGTTATTTTAAAGAGGAAATATCAAAGTATTTTAAAAAGTTTATTTTAGATTTTTTTAATCCCTTCTAACACGTTCAAAATTTTGGTAAAAAAGCTACTTTTGATTTTAGTTAGCGGTAAACGAAATCGTTACGAGAGTTTACAATGGAAAACGTCATATTATACAACTCAGTTTTTTTTTCTAGTAACAGATTCATTTGGAAATTCTTGCAAAAATCAAATAATTGTCGGATTTTAATGAAACTTTCAAGACTTATTTACAAATAATTGAAAGTATTTCTTAAACTATTATTTAAAAAAATATCTTTTTTTTACATTTATTATCCCACTCCAAGTAAATTCATGAACTTTTAAGAAATTAAATTTTGATGGTAAAATTGGCTTTATTATGTAAAAGCAGGACTCATTGGGTAATGTAAATCCTCTATTATTTTTTTAAACATGACATTTTAAGATATTAAATTTTGTTGGAAAAATTGCTTTTATTAGTTCAACGCAGGACTCATTGGGGAATTTAAATCATCTATTATTTTTTAAACATTTTGCCTTTTTTTCCGAAAATCTCCTTCCAATAGTAAAATAAAAAAATGCAATAAAACTATGATATTATTCAATCTGATAAGCTTTTAATTGCTTTAATAAATGATATATATTAAGAAAATTATAGTCTGAAGAGAAAAAATGATTAATAAGGAAATTTTAAAGAATTGCTTTCATTTTTTGTAATAATAATTTATAATGTTTCAAAAACATTTTAAAAGTACTTAAAAAATTTGTTGACGTTAGTTTATTAACTTATTACGTGATGATTATATTCATTAATCAAAAATTGAACAGTTTAAAGCAAATCGTCAGGCGTTCGTATTTTTAAAATAATTGTTTTTGTGTATTTGAAGATTTTTTTATATATGGTAATTTCTATGTGTATACTAAAAGGTTATGTGCTGTACGGTTTCTTCCCTTACAGGAAAAACTGTGTACAATTATGTCCTTGTGATTGCCATGCACTTAACTTATCTCGAATCTGTCAAGCTGTCACCACATTTTAAATCCGGGGGCAAAGACAGAAAGTTCAATTCTGTGTTTAAGAAATAGTTTCCTTCTAAAGTTTATGTTATAAATAATTAATACTTGTGTTAATCAGATTAATTTAAATTTAAATTTGCTAATTTTTCAAAAATAATGTGTCACAGAGATATACTTTATTTTTGCAAGATTTTTAAACCGAGAATTAACTTTTGTTTACAAATGTATCGATAGCATGTAAATGGCCGAAAATTCAACAATTCAAAAAATAAAAAATTGAAAAGTTTTAGATTTCAACCAATATAATTTTTGTTTGAAATATATCAGAGTATTTTGTTTACTGGAAATAGTAAATTTAATCATTTAGTTTTCAATTAAAACTAAAATAAAAGTTTCAAGAAAAGATTTTATTTAAAAAATAGTTTAAAAGTTAGTTATCAAAAATGAGTGTGGTAGCTAGTATATAATTAAGACCACTAGAGCCAAATTTAATCTTTTGGCTTTCATGACAAAGAAAAAAAAATGGTTCCATTTGATTATTTTGATCTACTGGCTGAGGATCGGTTTCTAATAATTGTCCTATTAGAACTTTGAATAACTTTTCTATCCTCGGATGATATGGTCAATCTCTTATTTCACTGTACAGAATTATACTACGGCGGGTATATATAGTGTATAAAGTTACTAGTGTGCTCAAAAATTAATAGTCTTATTTTAAATCAAGACAATATTTACATGGTATTTTATTTCAGACTATATTATTTAGTCAACTCGATAGAAATTATTGACTGGCTAAATAAAGTTAATAAAACCTTGCATTAAAATTTATTTCATGACAGATTACGAACTATATCTTAAGTATGAAAAGTACCCTATCTGATTGACCGACTTCAAATACGCATCAAATTTATGTGTATGATGCGAGACTCTTGAGTCGGTAGGTCAGTCACATAGGTAACTTGAAAAATTTTTGATTTAGTGACTATTGTACCTTTCGTTTTTCATTGAGTGCATTTTGGTAGAAGTTAACTTAACCTGGAAATACGTGAAGTTTTCGTAATTGTCCCGTATTTTTCGGTTGTATTATTATTATTATTATTATTATTATTATTATTATTATTATTATATTTCGATTTTTGCTATAGTTCCACTACCTACCAATTCTGCGGAAAAACACAAGACAGTGGGGTGCTGTTATGCATAGATTTCATGAATTGCTTTTCTAACACACATAATATCACTAGCGTTACATGGAACAAAGGTATTCTTTGCATGTGGACGGTACATATCATGTGCATTTCATCCAGCTGCCGCCAGTAAACTTCGGTGGTGATGTTCTGGTTAGATTCCAGAAAATTGTAATGGATGACGCCAATGGTGGATCATGAGACTGTTACTATAATCTTTGTGTCCCTCGTTTACGATTGTCATAAAGAATCCATTTCTCCTGGAAAGTCACTATTCGTTCAAGAAATGGATCATTCTAGTTTCGAAAATGCAACATCGGACACACTTCAAAATTCAAACTTTTGATTTCAATGACTTCATGCAGAGCTCATTCATTGGGATTCTTCACTTTGCAAATCTTTTTCACACAGTCTAATATTGTTGAATTACAGACGCATTTGATCTAATCCCTTTTTTAAGAAATAGATCAATAAAATTTCCCAAATGCAGCATCAGAGACACTTCAAAATTCAAACTTTTGACTGTCACTGACGTCATGCGGAGCTCATTCATTGGGTTTCTACACTTTGCAAATCTTCTTCAGACAATCTAATATTGTTGAATTGCAGTTGTATTTTATCTGATCCCTTTTTTAAGAAATAGATGAATATAATTTCCCAAATGCATCATCGGACACACTTCAAAATTCAGACTTTGTGACCTTCACCGACTTCATACTGAACCCAGTTATCGAGTTACCTTGCCAAACTTCTTGAGAAAGTCCGATATTGTTGAAATACAGGCACACTTCATCTGAGACATTTTTCAAGAAATTGATCATTCAAATTTCGTAAATGCAATGTCGGACACACTTCAAAATTCAAACCTTTTGACTTTCACAAACGTTTTGAGTCTCACGGAATCTATTTATTCACTTTGCCAATCGTCTTACGATAGTCCGATATTATTAAAATACAGACACATTTTATCTGAGACATTTTTAGGGACATATTGTTATAGGTTTTGTTCGATTAGCATTTTTAAATGTTGATTGTTAATCGCAGATGGGCGTCCTCTACCACTTTGATATTCAAGACCCTCATGCCATGTACTGTTCGATCGGAAGTGGATCCTTTCTCCCATACATAAAAACATAAATGCATAAATTTTTCGTGCTTAAAATGAGGCGTTTTAAGTTAAGTTCTGAAATTATGAAATAAAATAATCAAAGAAGATAATTCAACATTAGGTATGAGTAATATATATTTGTGCAATTATTATAGTTAGTCCTAATCCGTGACAATTTGACGGTTCGCTTTTTTAAAAATTCTACTTAATTCCCCTATCGCATTGTTCAATATTTGAGCTTAGCAACTTTAACAAAATAATGTAATAAAAATCATGACTATAGATGCTAATTCTTATTTTAATATGTAAGAGGCGCAAATGAAATGATTTGAAATTGACAACATCTTCTATGACGTATTTGTCTATATTTCTGAGATGGGTTGTCTTCCTTAAGGACACATGGCCAGTGGATATAGACGTTGGTTACCTCCTGTGACTTGACCGAAAGCGTTGTGAGTTCAATACCAGGTTTAGAGAGAGATAACTCATGACTACCAAAAGAGGCACTATTAGGCAAGAAATGGAGTTCATATACCGCAGTGATTGTAATAAAGGTTTTGCTTTGAAATTCTTAGCACCTGAAGAAGGCTGGAGCGTACAACGGCCGAAATGTCGTACAAATGACAACAAAAATGAGGACAATAGTTCGAATAATGTAAATACTGCTTTCTATTTCGTTGAAATAGAAGTTAAATACTTTTACTTTGTTTTCTTTCTTTCTTTCTTTCTTTCTCATTGAAACCAAGTAGCATCTTTGATACGCCTGCATCTTCAAGCGCGATCAAAACGGAATAATTTATGAGTTATTAGCAGGAGGTATTAAACACTTCATTCTTTTTAACTATTTTTGGAACCAAGTAACGTCACTGATACGTCTTGCAATTCCGCGCAATCAAAACGAAAATAGCCCATTATTTGTGAGGTATTGGCAAGCTGTAGCGGTTATGTGAACTAACAAAGGTAGAATCAAGCACAATTATTATATAAAGAGTGGGGCCGTGACGCCAAAATAACGGCAAAATATTTATATCGATATGCTGTCTAAAATGACGCCAACATATATATATATATATATATATATATATGTATATTTATATATACCTACTATTGAATATCTTACATTAAGACATAAAAAAAAGAAAATTTCACCTCACCGAGTGTGACAGGAGGGATATATATATATATATATGTTATTCGTTTTTATTATAATAAAGGATACACACACACACACACACACACACACACACACACACACACACACACACATATATATATATATATATATATATATATATATATATATATTAATATACCTACTATTGAATATCTTACATTAAGACATAAAAAAAAGAAAATTTCACCCCACCGAGTGTGACAGGAGGGATATATATATATATATATATATATATATATATTATTCGTTTTTATTATAATATAGGATACACACAGTCACACACACACACACACACACACACACATATATATATATATATATATATATATATATATATATATATATATATATAATGGACTCTCCCGTCGATTTCGACGTGTGAGTGTCTAACTCAGTTAGACTGCCACACAAAGAATTGTTTTGAGTGGTGATGACTTGTGTAGCACCAGCCACACTTTTGGGAACTGCTGATAACAAACAATCTGTGCAGAATTCTGCCACAGATCGCATGAGCAGCAGACCTCAGTTATTTAACCCATAACTGGAGGGTGAACGGATTAATGCCTTTCCCAAGGGTACCAGTGCGCAAGTGAATGCAGAGTGTTCTACTGGAATTGGAACTCGGCTCACCGATTTCCCCTTCCAAGCCGACAACGCACATCCGTCAATAACGGAGATATATATATACACACACAAATACACTATAGATTTTATTATAAAGGAAAGGATATTGTATTAGAACAAAATTAAAAGAATTTTTCTAAGATAGGAATTTGTTATCCGAACAATCTAATAGTTATGAATGCACTACCGGTGATAGAGGTCAGTGTTAAAATGTAGATAAAAGACAAAATTTCAAACACTAATTTTTTCTCTTTTTTTTTTCAGCTTGTTTCCACAACGATGAATAGCGTAACACAATCGTCTTATCATCCTCTTCTCTCCCCACTATCTATATTGCCTTGCGATATGCTCAATTAATACGAAAATTTTTCGATGTTCATTTGTTTTTTTATGTGTCATAGAAAAAGAAACACATTCTGAGGAGTAGTGGTAGAGGCCGCTCTAGGTCGAATAAAAATGGAGGTGGATTGGTTTTCAGAGAAAGTCCAGCTCGTCTATTTAAGCCAACAAAAGCCAAGATCCATCCATCTTCCCCTTCCCCTGGTAGTGAGTGAGAGAGAGACGGAGAGGCATATAGACAGAGAGAGAGAGAGAGTTAAAAAGGCAAACAGAGTCGACCCAACGACACTGTCATTATAGGTGACATGTAATCAAATAAATGAATTTTTTTATCGACCGCCATCCCCACCCCTTTTTCTTCGATACTCACGCCAATTCAGTGTTGGCTAACGAGCATCATTACTTGCAGAAAGTGTTATTATTTTTCAGAAAGTTCAATCTCTTTTCGTTAGCGTAATTTCTGTGTTTTTCTTTAGCCGCTCGCCTTTTTTTTCTTTTTTTTTTTTACTTTTCTTTTACGTTCATTTCCTTTTTTATTGTTTTTGTTTTATTAAAGTAGGCCTTATCGCACGAAGAGTCTTGCAATTTGGTTAATTCTCACTTCATTGAGCCTGCAAACATTGGCATTCGCTAACGAACATCCGTAGCATTAATTCCTATATAATTACATCATAAGAAGCGTAGCGTTTGCACCTTTGTTAAACAACTTATTACCATTACGAATTTGCCTCTGTGCGTCAATATCTTTCGAATTTCTCCCTTTATATATATATATATATATATATATATATATATATATATATATATATATATTAATCTTTTTCTATGCTAGTTTTTAGTATTTTTATCACATTCATTTTGAGCGGGATATTTTTCATGTTTGATTTTAATATTTTCCTTTTTAATAAGGAGTAAAAATATTTCGTCATTAATCATGTAATTATTTATGCTTTCAAGCAGGACGAGGCATAGTAAAAGAGTTAGACGCTGACGCCAAGCAAGAGATGAAAAGATAGAACATTTTTTAAAAATTAAAAAATATGAGATCTATAAGCGTAGGTTTAAGTTATTTTGATAATTGTGTCTTTAGATGTGGCTTAATTCTCGAATCTCTGTTCATATTTAGTTTAATGTGAAAGAGAAATAAGCAGAAAAAATTAAAATAAAAAGATTCCTGAATAAAGAAAAGGCAAAAATGGACAAATCTATGCTAGCAATAAATGAAAGTAGATCGTTATGTGATAAATGAATATCTAACTATCCTTTTAATTTTCGGAAATAAAAACCTGACAGTCTCTTTGAAAATATTAATTAAAGCTACAAAATTAAATTTGCAATTTTAGCACTACTCAGCTCTCTATTTATACAAACTTATTATCTTCTGTTAGACTAAAATATCTAAATATTTTCTCAATAAAAAATAAAGTAAAAATCAATATTATTTTATAAAAATATTTGTTTTATTCCTCATTTAATTTTCTTAATAGAAAACTGCAAGCCATAAAAAATGAATAATGAAATAAAATTCCTTGGTATTCGCTTTTTAAAAGCAAGCAGGAAAAAATACTTGTTTCGTTAACTTGGAGCGGCTACTTCGCTTATCATTTTTATAGTCGTTGCATTTAATAATCGATACTTCAAGTTTCTTTCTTGTTAAACTGGATCTTGTTAAGAGGTCAATATCACAAGAGGTAGAAAAAGCGAAGAAATAAACTCAACTTATTCTATTCCGCATAACGAAGACGGGTTCCGCATCTAACAATAAATTATTGACGATCGCTTATTGTCTGCAGGAAAGATCCTGTTTCTTAATTTTGCGGCCTGGGTCTTCATTTAATTACATACAATCAACAATAAACTGTGGAAAAACTGATTTTCTATTCGGTATGAACATTTTTATTGACAAAATTAGAATATTTTCTGTTAATTTGCCCCAATATATTAATTCAACTCCAAATAAAAATTTATAGTTTTTAAAATTCGCACCAAGTTCTTCCAGAGCAAGGCCGTTTTATTGCACTGCGGTAGGTATGAACTTTGCAATCGCCTCAAATACAGGCGACTTGAGTGCGCTATTTCTAAGTATGGGGTCTCTGACTGTGGTCACCCTGAGAAACAAACCAAAAAGATATTTTTTTCTTTTAATTTTTGTTGTCAAAAAAGTCTTTTAAGTGTCATTTACACTTGCGAAATGTGAATAACTGTTTTTTTTAAAATATTTTTTCATTTTGAGGGTTGGAGTTATTGCGAAGCAAGCTAAGCAAATTTTGATGTAAAATGTAAAATTTCAGAAGATTGCCAAATAAAACAAACTATGATTTAGAGTTTAGAATATCTTGGGGTGAATTAATATTTGCGATAAATGACTTTATATTATTTGGGATTAATTAACAGAAACGAACAAAACATTTATCAGTCAAAACATATTTAAATAGAGCTCTTATACGTTAAACAGTCATAAAGTGCCATACGTGATACACGCTTTGGGTGATCATGTGTCGCAAGATACATGACTGACTGGGCAGAAGATTATCCCGAAGTAGGATCCATTTCTTTCTTTTCGGTAAACTTGTTGTCAGCCAAGGCTATAGAGCTCAAACAGTTCTATGATTTAACCCAAAAATGGATGGAAGAGACATATGTTCGTAAATGAATGCAAAAAATTCAACTGGAATTCGAACTCGACACCCGCGCTTTGTCGTTCCGAGTCGATATCCACTGCACCACAACAAACATCCGTTAAACCATCCTCCAGTATATTATATCATACTATTTTACAGTTAAGGGTTTGTAAATAGTCTTTTCATATAAATTTCTTATGCTCTGTATCTTTTCAGGATCTAAGCGTTCCTCATAACTACCTTTCTCTAGGTCCTGGGCATGACAGTAAACTGCATCCGGCAGCAAGGCCTCTGATTAGGAGGTTGGGAGGAGCATGGAACCACCTCTTAAGTGCTGTTTTTCCCAGGTCCACCCTGACCCGGAAGTGGTCGCACCCGTTAGGGCCCCAGCTATGGGCAAATAGTTAACTCCCAAACTGTGATCAAAACACTATGAAAGTATGACAATAGACTTTTATAGAAATACACACATAAAATTAATCTTTCATAAAAATATATTAAAAAAAAATAATTTTTATAGAAAAATATACTTTTTTGTAGGAAAGATTTTGCCAAGAAATCATTTTTGAAGAAAAATTATTACCATAACACATTTTTGAAGGAAAAAATTATTCTCAACCTAACATTTTTGAATACAAAACTAAAAGACATTTTCAGTTTTCTAAAATAAAACGAATAAAAACAAAAGATCTTCATTAAAATCTGACTACATCAACTGTCTCATTATAACAGAACATTAAAAAAAAATATTAAGAACCTAACTTTTTGGCATTAAATAACCCACAGAGGTTGATATGCCGTTAAACAAAACTCGAAATCTAAACTCAAACTTAGAGCTCTAAGCAATATGTGACATTTTATATTCACTTCTGTCTCGGTTTTTTCGTTTACATAACTAGTGTGGATGCACAGTCATTACGTAAACGCTGATTGAATCCTGAACAATCACCAACCACGATGAATAGACTTTCGTTAAGCGAGGCTCCATACCTTGAGCGAGTATTGCGTCTTAAACTCAACCCAAACCTCAAGTGTAGCGTGTACATAAGATTTATCCTTAAACATACCTGAAAGATTGTTGGCTCTCTGAAACGTTTCAGTAAGTACCTGATTCGTTGTGTTATCTTCTACATTCACAAGAGCCAGATCATCCTTAAAAAGTACTGATGCCATATTTTGGTAAGAGTCCTCAATTTCCAGCAAATATAGTCCAAAGGCTTTTCCACATCCTCATGGGTAACAATTTCATTCAAAAGAAGGAATAGATGGAGGATCCGAAAATTCAGTGGGTAATTAATTCTATTAAATGCAGATTGCGAAGTGGTTATAATAGACCCAGAAAGGAAACTATAAGAAGTTTTCATTCTCTTGGTAAAAATTCATGAACTGCATATATGACGTCATCGTCACTACGATGCTGGTTCCCAAATAAGTCTTTTTTTATCATGCTGTAGAACAAATGATAGTCAGATGAGGGCTAAAACAGGAGAACTGGGGGAATGAGGAACCAGTTCAAAGCCACAATCCCGCACAGCAGCCATTGAAACCAAAGACTTGTGTGCTAGAGCATTGTTTTCATGAAACAAGAACCCTTTCGTCAGGTATTGATAGCCTTTCGTAATTGGTTCAAAACGTTGGTATGCTACTCTCCATTAATGGCATCGCATTTTAGAAGATATTCAATAAAAGTAATGCTTCTTGCATCCTCAAAAACTGATCTTCTTACGAATACGATTATTTTCTTTATTTACCTAATCAATTATGTAAAAGTATCAGTTTCATATTCCTAAAATCCCTGGAAATTACGTTATTTTCAAAATTAAAGAAAAAATAAGTTTTTTACTCAGCGTAGTCTAACAGAGTGTATGGCATCGTGTGAGATTGAACTCGAATCACAGTCATAATTGTATTAATTTCGCTGCCACTGATCAGTCAGTCAGTTAGTTAGCTTGGGCGATCATGTCATAAAAAAGACATGACTGGCTGGGCAGAAAATTATCCCGCAGTAGGTCTCCATTACTATCTGCGGTAGAATGATGGCAGCCAAGACTACAGAACCCAATCCGTCCTGTTATTGAACTCATAACTGGAGGGAAGAGATGGATTAATACCTTTCCCAAGGGTAATTGCGCGTAAGTGAATGCAACGAATTCAACTGAAATTCGAACTCGGCTCCACGATTTCTCGTTTCAAGCCGATATCCACTCCACCACAACGCACAATCACTGATAGACTTCTATAATTTTGCCTTTATATACACTATATATTCCCTCAAACTTCTGTTGTTGTTTTATTATCTGGCGCATACATAGGTATCGGTACACAAGCCACACAATATACTGGCCGCTAAGCAAGGTATTTTACTGCCACTGTTGAGCCGGAGGTTACATAGGCGGTAAGTTATGAGAAAAAGTGACAGGTTACAGGGGGTTTCAAGGAGAGGGTAGGAGAAGGATGAGAATATTGATGACAGTGGACGAAGAAAGGAGCATAAGCGAGAGAATGAAAGGATGAAAGTTAGTGAGATAGTAGATGACTATTGTCTTTACATTTGAACTCTTGAAGATTGTAGCTGTCGGGAAATCAAGTAGACGGAAGTGAATTCCACAGGCAGGAAATGTGGGAGAAGAAGCTGCTGGAGTCGAATTTGGGTTTACAATTTATTGGTTTCACAGTAAAATGGTGGGATCTAGTTGCTAATCTTGTGGCTCGAACAAAATCCATGTATGGGGCTTACCAGTGAGCTAAGTTCATCTGAGCAGAAGCCATTAAATATTTGTAGAAGAGACACAAGAAAGCCACATTGCGCCGGTGGGAATGTGACTGTATCCGAGCTGCCAAGTCGGGATCGATCACACTACAGATCCTCCGTTGGATTTTGTCTAGAACCCCTAGGTGGATAGCGGGAGCACCAGACCAGATATGGCAGCATTATTCAATGCGCTGGCGGATGGTAGATTTGTATTAGTGCAGGATTGTTTCAGACGGGAAAGACGTCCTGCAGAGAGAACCTTAAAATAATATACATAAAAAATTAAAAACGTGCAAGCGTAAAGTTGTTCACATATGTATATACATTTTCAGTCCTTTTACCCCAAGCAAGGAGATACAGCCACCAATACGCAACGGAAAATAAACTGAAAAAAACATTGAGGAGAGGGAAAACATTGAAAAACTAGGATCAAAGAAGACAGATAAATAGGATTCACGTTGCAGATTAGAAACACGACCTATTGTCAGTAACAATCTAGGTACACTATTAACAGTTTTCGGATTATCGCCCTCCTCTTTATTTCCATTTACATGACGTTTCGGCTGTTGTACGCTTCAACCTTCTTCAGGTTTTGTAAATTTTGAACCGAACCCTTTATTACGATCACTGGGGTATATCATTCTCATTCCATGTACAATGTCACTTCTGGTAGCCATGTAGTTATCTCCCCTGTAATTTATTTGTTCACCACTGCTGTAGCCTAGTATTGAACTCACAATTCGTTAGATCAAATCACTGGAACTAACCACTATGAATATAGACAAGAAATATAGAAATATACACAAACAATCTAAGTATATTCTATCGCTTATCGGATTCTGCCGGGATAGTTTTAAAATAGTATTAGCTCAAGCTTCAGGGGGTCATCTCAGCCCCGGGCAGTACCTCTTCTTCGTGTGGAATCTTTGGTTATTACCTAGCGCCTGAGACGTCTCTAACAAGTGGGAGTGCCGAAGGGTTTTGAGCAATTCTTCTATGGTATTGCGGGTAAATCTACATTACACTGACTTTTTGTCACATGCGGTTATGATGTTGGCGCACAGATAAATGCCATATCGCTTCTCGGTCTTTTGGCCGTGATTAGATTGAATTAATTTGCTTTCGCGCAGACTACATCTATCTTTCAATTTTGTTTCTGCCTTTTGACAAAATACAAAATCTAAATGAGGAATGCTTAGTCTGGAGGATACCAAAGCTGCAGCAGAACCTCCCCCATTGCACCAAAGCGGTAAGGTCGGTGGAATATTGATGCCAACTCACTGTTTTTTTTAAGAGACTGGGTAGTCTTTGGACTTAATCCATGTGCATGCGAAGATCTTGTAAATACCATTTGTAGTATCTGGTCTCTCTCCAAGTGAGACGTAAGAAAGCGCGCAAACCCGAAAATTCCAAGCCTGTGCAAGCACTTTCTTTTAAGAGACGCATCTCCTCGCAGAGGTGGGGTCGTTGTAATGTCGACACCAACGAGACAGTGGTCGTGGCGATTGGATATTCTTTTTACTTAGTCTACATGCACAGGTGTATGTCGTCCCACTAAAAAGAACTTGTGTCGTGTTTTATCGCTTCTTGGTCTTCGAGCTGGGATTAAAGTGTAGTATTTGTTATCATCATTTTGGATGTAAGCAAGCATTCAGTCTCAGGGTTTTGAATCTTGCCACAGTTCTTCATTGTACTAAGAGGTGTGGAATTGGTGCAGTATCAACACCAGCGGGATAGTGGTGACAGAGACTAGACAATATTTGTCTTTGTCCAATATATACCCGTATGGGCTCCCCACATAAAAATATTTTGTGTCACATCCTACCTTAGTGGGGAGGTCAGGTAAATAAAACCAAAGAATGGTAGATATGCACCATTTTAGATAGAAGAAGGCGCTTTGTCCTGGGGATTCCAATCATGTGATAGCACTTTCTTCATTGTACAAAAATAATTATGGTTGATATAATATCAACACTAGCATAACAGCGGTCGTGGGGACTGGACGAGTTTATCCTAGATGAATGCGATGGGCTCCCGAAATAAAAAGACCTTGCATAACAAGATCAGGTAGATAATATCCACAAGATAAATGCAAACAAAAAGACACTTATACGTCAAATATGAAAAAGACTAGTAAATTCAGTCAGTCAGGTACCATACCGGATACACGTTTAGGTGATTATGTGTCGAAAGAGACATGGTCGACTGGGGAGAAGATTTTCCCGCATTAGTTTGCCATTACTTTCTGTGGGATATTGGTTGCAGACGAAAGAGGACAATAAACAGCGCATAATCTGCCTAACGACCTTACGTAAACGAATAATATTAAAATATATAGCAAAACGATAAGATTTACTAAGGACCACAAAGGACAGGAAGTCGTGTAGAGCCATGATCGCCAACTACAGGATAGATATGGCACATAAAAGAAGATATCAAATACACCCATTGACCTGGTTTTGTGTACCAGCCTAAGAACTTCAACAGATTATTGGACGTATTGAGTCGTCACCTCTGCTGACAGCCACTTCCAATCAGGATAAACTGTTTGCTGTTACTCCGATCCGAATTTGTCTGTACACGTGCTGCCTATTTACCCCACCAGAGAGCAATATCGCAAAAAATATTTATTTTGATAGAATTTATCCTTTTTCAGAAAGCTTCTCCAGTTTTTTTACTAATCGCATGCATCGTCGATAAGTTTGTCATTATTTTGACTAATTCGTTTTACCATAAAAAGGGATAATTCAGCTCATACAGATTTAACATGATTAAGGATTTACATTGTGGGATTGATCATGTTATTCTCGGTCTAAGCCAGTGTCAACGGACTTGCTATCTGATCTGTGGACTTTGCTAAAAGCATTAGATTCAGTTTCAAGATCTGAACATCTTCGGCTTGGTTATTTTCTAACAGAGTAGCGAGTAAAATCCGAATTCTGTTGACACCGGTCTGAACTGAGAATCAGATGATTGGAATATACGAAAAAAATTCCCCAGTCTAGTAAAAGGAGATAAACAATTTTGTGTTCCGGCACAAACTTCGAGGGGTGGGGATGGACACCGATGTGGAGTCAAATCGGATTTAGGTAAAAGCCGGTTTTATGTATCCAGTCAATGGCTCTTAATCCTTGAGACATTTTCATGGTTTGTACTTCTGACTCTTATCTGGACTTGGTATTAATTCGATTAAATCATTTAGTTTTATTTTGTTTAATCGTCATTCAACTGTTTTAGATTTATTTATAGTTGGTTACTGCAGCTTTCAAAGTACAACGTTCAATAATAAATAGACTGAGACCAAGATCAGACTCAGGGTGACATAGAATCATGACGGTTGGTCAACAAGTGAGGAACTAATACACTACGAACAAGCTACACTAACAATTAGTTCAGATAATTAATTTTGCTAACCAACTCACTAATAAATATTAAATAAGTGAATGCTACTACTGCTGTTACTGCTTGTTTTTACCATGAAGCTGGAACTAAGTAATGAAGTCGCCTGAACTTTTTCCCTGGAAATAGCGATAGAACAGCAAGAGGCTTGCAATGTTTCGTCTGTGGGAAAGGAGTTGTAGGATGTGAAATAATTAAAAATAAATACAAATAACAAGGACGCTGAAATGCTATTTAAATCTACCAAAAGTAAAAACTTGGTAGCTCCTGTTCATATATGTCAGCAGAATTCCATTTTCGGCCTTGAGGATAGTAGTTGTTCGATACTTACAGGGCACCGATTATTTTCCCAACCTCTTCAGTGATGTATGTACGTACAAATTCCAGTTAGGGCTTGGTGTGATCATAAATTCCACTAGGTGCTCAAGGTACGGGGCCTTCCTGATAGACTTTATGCAACTTTAGGCATTCCTGATTGTCTTTAGGCAACATCTATATGGTTCAACAGAAAAGTTGTAACATGAAAATAGACGTGGAAATTTTAAGAGAAATGGAAACAAAATGGCGTTTTTACTTAGAATCAGATAGTTAAAATACCTGAGTTATAATAATAAGGATAAAAAGTTTGAAAGTTTTAAAGACACACATGATATAACGAGAGCAAGGGGAACAAGAGCATCCACGAGTAAGCTGCTAGGCGAATTTTTATAAATGGATGTCAGAACAGAGATTTAGAGGGATAATAAACGACAAACATTGCTAAGAGCTTCAAAGCATAGGAAGTTGTGGAGAGCCATAATCACCTACCCAACAAACTCGTGTAAATGTATGGCAGAACAGGAATTGGGATGGATAGTATAAAGGAAAACATTGCTAAGGGCTACAGAATATAAAAAATTATGGAGAGCCATAATCACCTACCTAACAAGCCAGTGTAAATGGATGGCAGAACAGGATTTGGAATGGATAGTAAAAAGACACACATTGATTAGGGCTTGAAAGAATAGGAAGTTTTGAAGAGTCATAATCACCTACATAACATGCTAGTGTAAATGGATGGCAGAACAGGAATTGCGATGGATAGTAAAAAGACAAACATTGGTAAGGGATACAAAGGATAGAAAGTTGTGGAAAGCCATAATCACCTACCGAACAAGCCAGTGTAAATGGATGGCAGAACAGAAATCGGGATGGATAGTAAAAAGTCAAACATTAGTAAGAGCTTCAAAGGATAGGAAGTTGTGGAGAGCCATAATCACCTACCGAACAAGCCAGTATAAATGGATGGCAGAACAGAAATCGGGATGGATAGTAAAAAGACACTCATTGCTATGGGCTACAAAGGATGGAAAGTTGTTGAAAGTCATGATCGCCCACGTCCTGTTCGGACACGTGGTAAAGAAGTTAATTATTTCCATTAATGAGTCTAAAATGTAGTGCAGCTAAGAGAACTATTTCTTTTACGAAAGACATACAATGTATGCCTCGTGGAGGGCGATCGTTAGCAAACTACGCTCCCCAAACGCATAATGATCACATAAAATACATATTTTCTTTTAAAATAATTTCCTTTCAATAGACGGTGATTGTTTGCGAACGCTGATTGGCTGCTATGATTAAAGTCGTTTTCTGGAATCATCTAATTCCTCGAACGAGACATTCAATCCCTTTTCTAATTCTGGGAATGGGCGAATAATTCAGCCAGTTTGCTATCCGTTTACAGTCTGAATCCTCTCCAGACACAAGAGAGAATTCTTTGCTTGACACAATGACTTCGCCTTTCACCGTCTTTCGCGCCTTAAAAGCTTCTCAGCTTATAATCAAACTGAAAAGATACGGAAGTAGGGAAAAAAAAAACTATATTAAGGTTAAAACAAAAACCAAACAGAAACAGAAAATATGGACACTTCAAGATACTTGGACTAAATTGGAAAAAAATAACAAACAGAAGAAACAAACAATCCAAAAGCTTCATTTATAAAGAAAAAGATTAAATAAATAAAATATAATTAAAAAATATCGGAATAAACCAAAAATATGTTCACTGATTTCCCCAAGGTAACCCCACTGCCACCCATCTTCACCAGAATGACCCAGTGAATAAATAATAGTGTCCATTGTTCTACAACTGATGATGGGGAAAGCATGTCCATAATGGAGACGTGTGCTTGTTCTCACCTTGTGTCATTAACAGCTTTAAATATGCATAATGCACGCGTCCTTGATTGATAGACCTCGTCTTAATCGCTGGCTGGATTCAAATCAAGCATTGATAAAAAGAAAAGAAAAAACAATAGGAGACAATAAAACTTTGAGAAACAAGTAACCCGGTGAAATATGAAGGCAAAGGATTAGACTCTTGGGTGAAGTGTTAGTATGGACAATAACTGTAGTTTGGCTGTAATTTGGTTAGTTTTAATTAGGTTAACGATTCCATTCACTGACTGGTTCGTTTCGCGATTTCGATTCGTTTTTAATTACGAATTCTAACACCAAATCTCTCTGCTTTCGCGTTCACTTTCTGTCCTGTTGCGAACAATGAGAACGTACGCGTATTTTTTGCCTTGACCAAATGTCCGATTTTTTTTGATTTTTTCATTCAACCAACAACTAGCACGAGACTCGTTGATCTGTATCTTCGTTTAAAGTACATTTTCTACTTCTTAATCCGTAGTATTTACATTATTCGGACCTCATATTGTCCTCATCTTTGTTGCCATTTGTACGACGTTTCGGCCGTTGTACGCTCCGGCCTTCTTCAAGTGCTCGGAATTTCGAACCGAACCCTTTATTACCTTCACTGGGATAATTCTACTCAATCAGCTTCTTTTCTCGCACTTCCCGCCTGTGGAACTTCCTTCCATATACATGCTTTCTGACGGCTACAACCTCCAGGAATTTAAATGCAATGTCAATTCCCATCTCTTATCCACTTTACTCCAGTCCATTCAACATCACCCCGTGTATCTTGTTCTTTTCCTTTCTCTCTACCTTCGCAACAGTCTTCACACTTGTGTTCCCATCCTTCTCTTGCTCTTTATCTGATGTCCCCTGTAACCGGTTCGTCTTTCTCTTCACCCCTCCTGCCTAAACTTTTACTCTTATGTAGCCCCCTGCGCATCAGTGGCGGTACCGCCTTGCTTGGGGTAAAATGATTAAAAAGAATTGTGACAATTTATGTTGAAACTGAATATATATTGCTTGTTTTTATAAATGCAGTATCTTAAAATAAAATATAAAATATTGATTTGAAATTTGATCATCTTGTTCGCAGCAAAGCGATATATAAAGAATAACGTTACAGAAATATGAACTGAATTCTTTGAATAAATACACTCATGTTAGTATATTTCTAATTGGTGATTAATGGTGTTTTGCCATAATGGTTAATACTACTACTACTACTACTACTAATAATAATAATAATAATAATAATAATAATAATAATAATAAACTAAGCATTTTCACAATTTCATGAGAGAAGGGAAATTTTCAAATTAATGACCAAAATGAATGAGAAAATATGCCAGATTCCAAATTAGATTTCAAAAATGTTAATTTTAAGTAAAAGGTAATAAACCAACTGCAACAGTACACCCTGCAAAGATTTGAAATCATCAAAGATTTGGGCTTAATTTGCACGAAAATCCGCGCTCCACAAAAAAAAAAAAATAAAAATAAAAAAGAAAGAAGAATGTTTTCTTTAAAAATAAAAAGGAAAGAAAATACAAATTAAAGATATGCAAACAACTATTTTCTTTTTAATGCTCGATAACTTAAGGCGGTTAAAATAATTCTCTCCCTGGGGTTAAAGAAATGATTGCTCATTAGAAATAGATAGAAAAGATCAAGGCAATTAACTCAAACGTGTAAAAACTGACTGTCACAGATACTTTAAAATAATAATAATAATAATAATAATAATAATAATAATAATAAAAAAAAATATAATAAATAATAAATAAATAATAAAAAAATAATAAATATTAAAAACTGAATTAAATTCACAGAATAGAGTTATGGCCATTAATAGCCTTGCAATCCCAGTTGTCCAATATAGCTTCAACATCTTAAACTGGACTCTAAACGACATCAGGCGAATGGATGCTAAAACAAGAAAGCTTCTTTCTAAGCATAGGATGCATCACCCTTGATGTAGACCGTCTATACATACCCCGTAAAGAAGGTGGAAGGGGTCTTATTCAGCTGGAATTGTCATACAAGACAACAACTATTGGCTTACTAACATACATAGAAACAACAAAGGATTGGATGATACAATTAGTAAAGCAACATGAAGAAAGAAAGAAAAAATATTCAATAATAAAAGAAGGCAGTAAATACAAACAAGAATTACAGTTAGTAGATTCTGTAGAAAAGCAAAACAGTAGCCAAGAACCAACTATTGCGGCAAAAAATATGAAAATGAAAGCCAAAGATAAAGCTCTTGAAAAGATGAAACAGCGCTGGCAAGACAAACCTCTGCATGGCCAATATCCAGTACGTGCCAATAAATCCAATGTTGACAAAGTTAATACTCATCGATGGTTACGTGCATCTGGATTAAAGTCTGAAACTGAAGGATTTATACTTGCAGCACAAGACCAAAGTCTTTTCACGAGAAACTTTCAGGCAAATATTATGCATAATAATATGGATCCAAAATGCAGGTTTTGTGATAAACACCAAGAAACAATAGACCACCTAATCTCAGGCTGTTCTGTGCTTGCCCCAAACGAATATAAAAATCGCCACGATAGAGTTGGGCAATATTTACATTGGGCAATGTGCAAACATTATGGAAAAGCTGTAAACAAACACTGGTATGAACATCATCCAGCTCCGGTTACAGAAATAGAAGATGTAACCATTCTATGGGATTACACCATCTACACAGACAGAAAAATTGAAGCAAACAGGCCAGACATTATTGTTAAAAACCAGAAGGAGAAAACTTGTCTATTAATTGATATGGCTTGTCCAGCGGATTGTAACATAGCAATCAAGGAATTTGAAAAACTGTCAAAATATAAAGACCTGGAAATTGAAATAGAAAAAATGTGGAAATTGAAAACAAGAGTTCTGCCAGTGATAGTAGGTGCACTTGGAATGATAAAAAATGGAACAAAACAACACATTGAAAGAATCCATGGAAACCCCAGCTTAAGAGATATACAAAAAATTGTCTTATTAAGTACAGCCCACACACTAAGGAAAACGTTATCTATGTAATGCTGGGGATGATAGGGAGGATAGAAAAACATGAAATGGAGTCATAACAACACGCCACTACCTGCCTTAGGTCTCCCCGCAGACTTGGTTGGTAGTGAGACCAAAGCAGAAATCGAAATATGATGAAAAATGACATAATAATAATAATAATAATAATAATAATAATAATAATAATAATAATAATAATAATAATAATAAAAGAACATAGCAAGGAAGTACATTGGATTGCGCAAGAGATAGAACGAATGAAAAATAAACCAGAACAGACATGGTCTGGAATTACAGAAGATGATGTTAAATTTGCACTAAAAAAAGCACACAATTGGAAATTCCCAGGTATAGATCAAATTCCTAACTTTTGGCTATATTATTTAAATACAGCACATAAAAAACTAGCCAAAGAACTTCAAGAAATGGTTGACGATCCCACTAAAATTCCTGCAAAGGAATTACATTTCTTCTACCCAAGAATGGTGACACAAACAACCCGAAAAACTACAGACCAATTACATGTCTTCCGACAACATATAAACTATTAACATCTATTTTAACAAAACAGACATATTTATTCTTAGAAAGAAATGACATGATACCGCTTGAACAAAAAGGGTGCAAACGTGGCTGTTATGGTTGTAAAGACCAATTGCTAATTAACAAAATGATCCTGGAAAACTGCTACAGTACAAAGAAAAATCTTAGTACTGCCTGGATAGATTATCGAAAGGCATACGATAGTGTGCCACATTCCTGGATTTTAATGACTTTAAATATATACAAGATATCGCCCGTCATCATCAATTTCATCAAACAGTGCATGTCTATATGGAAAACAACCCTTTACCTCAATCATATAAATGGAACCTATAAGTCTGATGAAATAAACACCAAAAGAGGTATATTTCAAGGTGATTCTTTATCTCCCTTACTATTCTGCATATCATTAATAGCACTAACCAGTCAACTTAATAAGACAGAATGTGGTTATAAAATAGGCCAAAAGAAAATAAGCCATCTATTTTACATGGATGACTTAAAGTTATATGCTAAGAATGATAATGAGCTGGAAGGTCTTCTGCAAACTGTAAAATGCTTCAGCGAAGACATTGTAATGAAATTTAATTTGAATAAATGTGCTAAAGCTACAGTTTTACGTGGATCAATACAAGAAACATCCTCAATTAGCTTAGACCCTGCTGTAACAATAAAAGAATTGAAACCAGAAGAAGCTTATAAATACCTAGGTGTAAATGAGAGCGAGAACATTCACCATAAAAAAATGAAAGAAATAGTGCGTAAAGAGTACTATAGAAGGCTACGAATGATATTAAAAACTGAATTAAATTCACAGAACAGAGTTATGGCCATTAATAGCCTTGCAATCCCAGTTGTCCAATATAGCTTTAACATCTTAAACTGGACTCTAAACGACATCAGGCGAATGGATGCTAAAACAAGAAAGCTTCTTTCTAAGCATAAGATGCATCATCCAAAGGCTGATGTAGATCGTCTATACATACCCCGTAAAGAAGGTGGAAGAGGTCTTATTCAGCTGGAATTGTCATACAAGACAACAACTATTGGATTACTAACATACATAGAAACAACAAAGGATTGGATGATACAATTAGTAAGGCAACATGAAGAAAGAAAGAAAAAATATTCAATAATAAAATAAGGCAGTAAATACAAACAAGATTTACAGTTAGTAGATTTTGTAGAAAAGCAAAACAGAAGCCAAGAACCAACTATTGCGGCAAAAAATATGAAAATGAAAGCCAAAGATAAAGCTCTTGAAAAGATGAAACAGCGCTGGCAAGACAAACCTCTGCATGGCCAATATCCAGAACGTGCCAATAAATCCAATGTTGACAAAGTTAATACTCATCGATGGTTACGTGCATCTGGATTAAAGTCTGAAACTGAAGGCTTTATTCTTGCAGCACAAGACCAAAGTCTTTTCACTAGAAACTTCCAGGCAAATATTATGCATAATAATATGGATCCAAAATGCAGGTTTTGTGATAAACACCAAGAAACAATAGACCACCTAATCTCACGCTGTTCTGTGCTTGTCCCAAACGAATATAAAAATCGCCACGATAGTGTTGGGCAATATTTACATTGGGCAATGTGCAAACATTATGGAAAATCTGTAAACAAACACTGGTATGAACATCACCCAGCACCGGTTACAGAAATAGAAGATGTAACCATACTATGGGATTACACCATCTACACAGACAGAAAAATTGAAGCAAACAGGCCAGACATTATTGTTAAAAACCAGAAGGAGAAAACTTGTCTATTAATTGATATGGCTTGTCCAGCGGATTGTAACATAGCAATCAAGGAATTTGAAAAACTGTCAAAATATAAAGACCTGGAAATTGAAATAGAAAAAATGTGGAAATTGAAAACAAGAGTTCTGCCAGTGATAGTAGGTGCACTTGGAATGATAAAAAATGGAACAAAACAACACATTGAAAGAATCCATGGAAACCCCAGCTTAAGAGATATACAAAAAATTGTCTTATTAAGTACAGCCCACACACTAAGGAAAACGTTATCTATGTAATGCTGGGGATGATAGAGAAGATAGAAAAACATGAAATGGAGTCATAACAACACGCCACTACCTGCCTTAGGTCTCCCCGCAGACTTGGTTGGTAGTGAGACCAAAGCAGAAATCGAAATATGATGAAAAATGACATAATAATAATAGCTACAACAGCAAAAAATAATAATAAACAGCAATATCAAAATTAAATATAAGTATTTGAAATCAAGTTACAACCAAACCTGTAGGTTGTTTCCGTTTTCTAGTTTTCTAATTGAAAAATCTTAAAAAAAAAGAAAAGAAAAGCAGGGCAGCGACAACGCAGAGTAAGAAGTGCAAAATTTCAAATCGACGATAGATATGTAGTTCTACAGAAGGATGCTGAGAATACCATGGGCTGGACAAGTGAGCAACGACGAAGTTTTAGTGAAAATGGAAACAAAAAGAACACTTATTCATAACACCAAGAAGAGAGAGGTAACCTTTCTAGAGCACATAATAAGGAAAGAGAGCTTGGGAAATATGATACTCACAAAAATGTTTAAACGTTAGAGGGTTAGAAGATAACAGCGCATAACCTACCGAGAGAGCTTGAGTGAATGGATGGTGACGAAGTGTTTGGGAGTGATACCAAAAAGACAAAATTTATTAATGGCTACAAAGGAGAAGAAATTGTAGAGAGTCATGATCTAAGGAGCGCAACACATTGTAGAAGAATAATTTTTCTTTGATACTTCCATACATGTAACATTTGGCATTTATTGACACAAGGATTATCGTCTATCGGTTTAAATATATATTTTTTTCTCTTAAAACACTTTTATTTTTCAGGAAAATATATCTCCGAATTCCACTAACACTTGCTGTTCTTTTGTGTATTGGTAGAATTTTCTTCCTAATCTTTTGTTTTGGTGATGTGGAAAGTTAACATATTTATTGTATAATTATTTTCCTTTCTTGTCCCATTTGCTATCAATTTCATTTGTCGCTGCTGTTGGAACTCTCCAAGTGATGTGGTCTTTGTTATTTGAGAAAACAATTTGTGGCTGTTTAGCTCCAGGATCTGTTGAAAGATTGCCTTCTTTAAGGCCTACATCATTAATTGGCTTGAAACCATTTTTAATATTTGATAAGAAAACCCGCTGTAAATAAGAATATAGGAATTTTCAGTGAGTTAGAACCTATTCATGTCATGTACATGCGAGTCTAGATATGACGAGACTATTCATATGACGAGATTATTTATATGACGAGACTATTTATATGACGAGACTATTTTTGAATAACTCAGTTTCTCAAGTTAGTATTTTGGTTTTAGATAAATGGTGTTGAACAAAACTACCCATCGCGCAATCTATCGGACATATTTTCTGACTTCATTTTGAAATTTCGAAACTAAGACTTGTTCCATTCAAATAATACCTTATCCATGAAATCGTAATACTCAAAATTATTTAATTTAACTCCTTCGACGAATCTGAATAGTTCAATACTGATTTGGTTTTTAGCCCATATCATCACGCTGTCATCTCCTTGCTGACTTCTTTTAGCCCCAGGTATATCTGCAACGGATCCATCAGGTCCAACAAGTGTTACCCAAAATTCACTCATGAAAGTTACTTTATAAATGTCGATTTTCATGCGTTTCTTAGCCACTTTTGACGCTTCAAAATGTTTGCTTTAATGGACGAAATGACATCGGTATTTATGTGCGATAATTCTACCTCTCGCATAAAATCTCCCCTTGAGAGTAAAGGTTAACAGGAGAGAAGATAATGGAATGACCATCATCAAGTCTCGACCTGAATCCGATCGAAAATCTATGGTCATTTGTGAAGATGAAAGTATATGAAGATGGCAAACATTATGCGAATCAAAGCAGACCGATCGGAAGCAATTAAAACTTTCATGCCAGAAACTGAACCTACAGAAGTAATAAATTGTTAGTTGTTATTGAAAAGAAGTGCCACAATATTAAAACATAAATATTTCAAAGATTTTTCATATACGTCTGCTATTTGTTCTATATGTCCTGATCCATTGTTAATGATTTTACCACCTCGTTATTCAAGTGCTTGTCTAGCATTTTAATTTAACCCAAGTTTTGTTTTGATATACAAATTAATAGTCTAAGAGTTGACAAAAACTTTTTCAAAGCAACTTTCATTTATTAACGTTTATCTGATTTGCATAACTTCAGCCGAACTGTAGTATTAGTCAAACGGTATACTTCCAATACACACATGAATAAATAAAATGCATACACATTCTCCTGCATTTATTAACATGGAAGCGCTTTGAAGGCATAACATTATTAAATATACAATTTATTGTTGGCTTGTTTAAGTATTCGTTCAGTTCAGAACAATGTAGTTTCCTGTGAAAATACGAAGGCGTTAAAGAGAATTTCAAATATAGTAGAAAATATCGTCTATTAGTTTGAAAATAAGATAGAATCCTGGTTAACAGTAAACAAATATGAAATATAAGTGCGAGGTATTAACAATCGACACGAATATAATTTGTTTCCAATTTTCTCGTTGTCGGATCGAGTTCTGTAATAAAGTCCACGCAAAGTGTAAAATGATGGTCGCAAAATCGTTGGCAACTATTTCTCATTTGAAATATAAAAATAATTCTGTTCTTTTTGCACAACAGCAAATCGAAATTGAATCCAGCTGATCAAAGGATCATTTATTTCAATAGGAGACTTTTTTTTCACTGCAAATTTGATTGCGCAGCAAACAAATATTGATAGATAAGATTGAAGAGAGGAAGTAACGAACAAAAAAAAAAATGGTTGATAATAAAACAAAAGCTCGACTGCTCATTTACATCGTCTTGAAAAGGAACTAATATTTTGATTATTATTTTTTTTTCAAATTCCTTTTACCCACTGAAAAAAAGAGTGTCCTAATTTTATCACCGGGCGAGATAGCAAAAAAAAAAAAAAAGAAAAAAAAAAGTAAATAAATTGACCAATTTACTGTTTTCGTTCATTTTTTAAAAAAAAGTTCAAAATGGCGGTAAAAGTGGAGGGCAGGAAAAATGAAAAAAAATAAAGTCTTGCTTTATATTGTGAAATTATGTTATGTGATAAAAATTGGATGTGGCGCCTTCGTTCAGTGGCTGCACAGAATGGCGTTCCTCGGCCACGATTGACGCACTACCTTTTTGGATGTCATTACAGACCTGCAATTGTTTTATACTGGGAAAGGAAGTTATTTCTTTTGATTTAACGTTGAGCGCTAATCCGAATCAAAAGTTTAATGAAACGTGAATTTCTTTACTGCATCGTGCTCTCTCTCCGTATTACTGCTCGATCATCCCCTCTAAACACATGTAAACATGGACATACACAAGCATAGCCATCTCCATATAACTGTATATGAGAGACATATATTTGCGACTTAATCTCTTACAATTCTATTCGAAAAAATATTGATTGATTATATATGCATATATATATATATATATATATATATATATATATATATGAATATGCGTGTGTTTTTGTGTATACGCCACACAGACACAGAATGGTAATATATATATATACTATAGCAAATATACGAAATGTGAATTAATATTCATATTTATAAAAAAGACAATCTATATGTACATATAGTTATATTTAAATATTTATTCATCTCTTTCTTTGAACATGAGATGATAATAAGAATCTAAATGTTTTCACATAAGTGAACTTGTCAAACGTAATATAAGTTGAAGATATAATATATAATTGTATATTTTTCGCATTTTATATATATATATATATATATATATATATATATATATATAAAATGCGAAAAAATATACAACTTATAAAAAATATATTTTCATATGTATATGTATTTATAGGTATTATCCCTACCTCTCTCTCTCTCTCTCTATATATATATATATATATATGTGTGTGTGTGTGTGTGTGTGTGTGTGTTTATATATACAAATGCATGTGCGTCTGTATACGTATATATTTTATGAAAGTTTAAATTTGCTCAAAATAACATGATTACTTTTACATTCATATATATATGCCTGCACACACAATACATGCATATATATATATATGCTTTTTTTTTTGGCAAAAATAATTTTTGTCAAATATAAAGGTGGGAAATTTCTTCTGGAATTTACTTATTTCAAATGGAATTTCATTTCTACGACCTGACAAAAGACGTTAAAATATTAAAAAACGAAAGAGAAATAGAGAGAGATAGGGAGTGAGATAGATAGATAGAGAGAGAGAGAGAGAGAGAGAGAGAGAGAGAGAGAGAGAGAGCGAGGAGAGGGAGAAGAAGAGAGAGAAATAGATAGAGAGAAAACACATTTTAAATTTTCCGCTTCCGGTCCAAATAACTGGCTTTAAAAACATAACGGAACAATGAACCTTCTGTGTCGTCATTATTTTTTCCCTATCACTTTCATATATACATTACAACCATTTCGTACATGTTTTAAACATTGAATGACACAAAGAGATGATTTATTGCACAGAATTCATGTCTTTCGGAAATAACTATAACAATACCTTCATAAATTAACGCAGAAGGCACACATTCACGAAAAAACTAGTCATTGTCTATTCAGGGATTTCTGTAACACTAAATCGGCTTCAATAACGATATACCTTGTCCAATAACTACTGTAATTGTCAACTTATAGACATACTATAGAAAAATGTCCCTTGTGGTGCAGCTGATATCGACACGGAACGACATAATCGGGGAGCCGAGTTCGAATTCCAGTTGAATTCCTTGCATTCACTTGCGCACAAATACCCTTGAGAAAGGTAGTAAACCGTCTCTTCCCTTCAGTTATGGGTTAAATAATAGGACAGATTGGGTTCTATAGCCTTGGTCATTAACAAGTCTACCGCAGACATCTGCCCAATCACATCTCTGTTAATTCAACAAAGTAAACTGGTTGTTCGTACGGCTATTGCTTGTGTTTTTAATCATTTTACCCCAAGAAAGACCGGAACGCCACTGGTGTGCAGAAGGTTGCAATAAAAAAAAAAGAAAAAAAAGAAAAGAAAATAGGGCACAGTGGATGTCAAAGAAAGGATAAAAAGATAAAAGAACTTCAAGGAGATAGAAGATGGCAATTGACGTTGCATTCAAACTTTTGGGGATTGTAGCTATCGGGGAAGCAAGCAAACGGAAAAGTGTTCCACGGGCAGGAAGTGCGTGAAAAGAAATTGTTGGAGTAGAATTGATATTATATCAGAACTATTTTAACGGTAAAAGGGTGGGACCTAGATACCAACCCAATAGCCCGCTTAAATGCATGTCGTCAGGTCATCAGAAAAAAGCTCCTCAGTTGCCAAAGAAATATTTGTCGAAAATGTCCGAGGAGAGGTTTTATAAACAGACAGAATCTATATCTTAAAAAAAGAAAGATAATTTTAACAATATTTTATAGTGAAGCTAATGCAAATATGCCGAATGAATACTTTTGCTTTATAGACAGACAAATACAGTGTCAATGAACATCCTCATTCGCTTACACAATTGTTAAATAAAATAAGATTTGAATGGTTTTTCATAATTATGAAAGTAACTACGAGTATTGAACTGTAATTCAGTGAAAACACTACTTTTTTTTTGCATTTATATTAAAATTCCACATTAATTACAAATGTATCTTTATCAAGCTATCGGACACCTCGTCTCTCAAGAATCATTACAACTGAGTATTAAGTTCGATCCTCACTCTGTGTATAATGCTTTCGGCTTTGTGCCACATTTAAGCTGCACTTAATATATACATATATATATATTGTACCACATTTAAGTTGCACTTAATATATATATATATATATATATATATATATTATGCCACATTTAAGCTGCGCTTAATATATATATATATTGTGCCACATTTAAGCTGCACTTATATATATATATATATATATATATTGTGCCACATTTAAGTTGCACTTATATATATATATATATATATATATATTTATATATATGTTGTGCCACATTTAAGCTGCACTTTATATATATATATATATATATTCCTTCTGCTACATTCATGGAGAGAGAGTGACAATAGCGCAGAAGTGTTGGCTCAGTTCATTACCGAGACATGTCGGCTCAGTTCATTAGACAGACAATACCGAGGAAACACCGGTCCAGTTTATACTCTTTATTTCTAATTATTAAATTTTACTGCCATGCTCTTCAATAGTGTCTTATTATTTTATTTCTTACGATAATGATGTATTCGAGAAGTGATGAGTATATATATATATATATATATATATATATATATATATATATATGACACTTTCATTCAAGTGTCAAAAAGTTGACTGGCGAAATCAATTAAATGAAAATTAATTAAATGAAAATTAATTAAATAATAATTAATTAAATCATTATAATAATTATTTTATTAAACCATTATGAAAATAAGTTCATTCTGGATATTCAACAATTTTAAAAACCAGGTGCAGTAAACCGAGGTCATTAGGTATAAAGATATCTTGACCCAAGCGGAAGGCTGACCTATAAACTGTCACTAAAACAAAACACTCTGCAGGTGTAATGACATGTCAAAAGTTACTTCAATTTCAAAATATAAACATATTTTGAGCGTGGCAAACAGGTGGGTTGCTTCACCCGGGGATTGAGTGCAAGTATGGCACAAGGTAATAAATCATTGATCAACCAACCACAGGGCCTGCTTCTTGTTAGCCCACCCCGATGACTGCGACTAATTGGCTGATTATCTAAACCAATCGGATGCAACCCAGGGGTGTTGTTACGACGATAGCCATTGGCCGGTGATCCATATTGGCTGACCAATCAGGAGCTAATTATTTAGGATTCGGGCCCATAAATAGAGAACACCCAGAGCAAAAAAATCGAGTCGGTTATTCTTCGCTGCCCAGAACCGAATCCGTTGCCACTGCATACTCCATCAATGACACTGCCTAATTGCAGTTAAGATTTCATCGAGTTAAAGAAACTTTTTTCCGCCATTCATCTACGTTCACCCCTCACTTCGTGGTGTTAGTTTTAACTTGATAAGAAATTATTGTATACCAGTGTAAATAAATGTATGATACTGTTTATAACAAACGCTTTTCTTTATTTCTTTGATGGTGTGGCAGCTATTCTTCTACTCCGACGCCAAATTAAAAACTCCATCGACTGAATTGTATCCATCCCCCCTTTCGCGGATCTTAAGAAACAACGTGGGCGCGGAGGGGATCAGAGAACATCCAGTCTGGAACATGTGATAATCGCGAAACCATCGGCCAACCCGGTATCGTGAAGTTATAGTACCGCATTTGGTGCCTTAAGACGCAGGATCGACCCTGTGTAATTACCACGGCGGGTCTTGTTTCATCTGTGCCTCAGAATCCAGTGTTGACACTCAACTAATTCACCGGCACAACGACATCTCACCCAGGAACCAGCCCCGGAAGCCATCAGCTCATTTTACAGCAATACAGCCACACAAGGAAAAATATCACCAGAAACATCCATGATTCGGGGTAAGTGACTAGTTTCCTTAGTTTCTCTACATTCATTGTGCAGAGGTGGTTCAGTGCTAAAGAGCTTCTTAGTGTCTTTGTTTCCTTAAAATAAATATATATATATATATATATATATATATATATATATATACAATGGCTACTTCCAGTTCAAACCTTTCACCTATGTTGGTAACAGCTGGATCGAAGATCCCAGTTTTTGCTGGAAGGCCGACCGATCTGAAACCATGGCTAATGGCATTAAATAAAAAACAAAGGGTCCATGAACTAACGGACCCAGAATTAATTAACTTGGCCTATGACTATTCAGATGGAGTCGTATCCGAAAGGATTGGAAGCTATCTTGACGACCATCCAGACGCTTCTAGTAAAACCTTATTCGATGAGATCACAGCACAGTATGGGGAGTTTACAAACCCTGCTGATGCTGCTCGAGCATTGATTAGGGTGACGCAAGGAAAAAAAAATGAATCGCTTGCGGAATGAGCAAGTAGAATGTCAAGTCTAGCAAGGCTGGCTTATAGGGACTCAGAGCTGAGAGAAGGGTCAGCTATACAAGTACATCGGCCAACCCGGTATCGTGAAGTTATAGTACCACACACACACACACACACACACACACACACACACACATATATATATATATATATATATATATATATATATATATATCCTCTCTGTCATAATAGACCCTTATATATATTTTTTTAAACATATACTGTTAAATGTATGAGAAAATAAATGTCTATTATGTTTAATCAAAAATCGTATTTTGCTTTAATTTCAGGTGAAAATAAAGACAAAAATTCCCCAACATTTGGATAATTTTTTATTAAGTTGGTTCTAACCTTTCGGCTCACATGAGTCATCATCAGAGAGGTTACAAAGACGTTAACCTAAAAACATCCACCATCAGAGACGATTTTATCTTGTGTTGACATAGAACATTTGCTACGCACGATAACAGTTACCAAAATAGCAAACGCAGTTCGCAAATTTGTAATGCAGTTTTATGACGTCACATCACGTAAGAGCACGAAATGTTAACAGAATCAAATATTTAAATGCAATGTAATGTGTTATGACCAGATTTAAACGTGATTTGATTAAGTGTGGGTTGTTTGGATTTAATGCAAATGGCCTCCAATATCTGAAGGTTAGTTTTACTGTGTGTATGAGTGAGGATTATTGTATTGTTGACTAAAATCTATCTGATATTACCTACATGGCTGTGTTTAATTGTACTCTGATCAGAAAGGTGACAGGTAAGTCTACGGGAGAGCGTGGTTATAGTAAAACGAACAGAATACTCAAATACGAGTATCGATTACAAATAAAATAAATTATATATATATATAATGTAAGATTTTGTTACGTAAATGTGTGTCATTCGTCAGGATACGAATTTGCGAGCCCTATCAACATATCTTCCTAATTGACACACATTTTCGAAACAAAATTTATTGTAAATAATAAGTCCGGTAGGAATAAATATATAAATATATTGTTTCATTAAAATAAAACAGAATATCTACTCAAATACGAGTATCGACTAAAAATAATATTCAAACAAATAATTTCAATTTGTCGGTTGTTAAAACCATTTCGTTAATCTTCGGGAATTTCCGTAATATATATATATATATATATATATATATATATATATATATATATATATATATGACAATAACTATTATTATACCTTCATAAATTGATGCAAAATGTAAACATTTTGGCGGAAACACTTAGAATTTTGGTGATATAACTCGTGTCCCCTCCTCTCCTCCTTTTTAAACCACAGTAATTTCAATTCCAGTTGAATTCCTAGCATTCACTTACGCACAAATACCCTCGAAAAGGTATTAATCCGTCTCTTCCCTCCATCTCTGGGTTAAATAACAGTACAGATTGGGTTCTATAGTCTTGGATGGCAACCAGTCCACCAAAAAAAGCAATGGTAACCTACTGTCAGATAATCTTCTTTCCAGTCAGTCATGTCTCTTTAGAGACATGATCGCCCAAAGTGTGCATCACGTATGACACGTAACTGAATGAAATTTAAACTGAATTTTAATTTTACGCTCTTTATACTGATGTACATTGTTTAAAAATCCATTTAATTCTCGCACTCTTTCCACTGTAGTATTTACATTATTTAAATTCTTCCGACTGTTGTCCTCGTTTTTACTGCCATGTTTACGACGTTTTCGGCCGTTGTACGCTCGAACCGAACCCTTTATTACAATCACTGGGTTATATCCTTCTTATTCTATGTGCGATGCCATTCTGTAGACATTTAGTTATCTACATTTAACTCTATAAGTTATTTGTTTACCACTGCTGTAGCTTGATATTGAACTCACAGCTCTGAATCAAGTCACTGGAACTAACCAACGTCTATATCCACTGGGCTATGTGTTCTTGAGGACACATGACCCAGTGGATATAGACGTTGGTTATAATGTGTTAGGGAATCCCAGTCATCGTCTTAAAAAATATGCCCCTGAACTCTCTTCTGTTCTATCCAAACTCTACAATCTCTCTGTTTTTTGCTTTCCTGCCTACTGGGAATCCTCTTTTGTGGTTTCTGTTTTTAAGAACTCTGCAGAACCCTCAGGTCCCTCCAATTATCAGCCTTTTACGAATTTTTGGCAAAGTGTTCGAGGCTGTCATCAATGTTGAACTGGTTCAACGTCTCATAGCCCTCTGCCTGTTCTCTGACAAACAGCATTGTTTTCGCTTCGTCAGATCTACCGCTGATATGTTAACGACCCCTCACAGAGTACATATACTAGGATATCGATAAAAAACGGTGAAGCTCGTGCTGTTGTCCTGTACATCTCCAAAGGATTTAACAGAGTGTAGCACGCTGGCCTTCTGCGCAAGCTACAGGGCTAAGATATATCTGGACGCTTCTTTAACCTAATTAATAACCTAATGAAGGTCGTAGTGAACAGGCATGCTTACAGATTCTGTCATACAAACGCGGGTGTCCCTCATGCTCTATCTTAGGTCATACGCCGTTTTGGATTTTCATCAACGATCTCCCAGATCCCAAGTAGGCATATACGCTGGTGTCACCACCATTTACTTCTGCCTCGATAAGAAATCCGCCGAAGCTGACAAAACAAACCTTGCTGCTGCTCTCGGCCTGCACTCAGTGGTGGACTGGAGTAACAAATGGCTCGTACATTTTAATGCTTCCAAAACGAAGCTGCTATCTTTTAACCACCATAGACTATCTTACCTAACACTGTCCCCACATCAGCATGGATCAAGCTAGCCTCTCTGAAAGCAATACACTGCGCCTCCTCGGCCTTACTCTTTCAGCTGATTTCAATTGGAATGACTACATTGAATTAAAATCCAAATCTACTGCTAAGAAGGCCAGGTTCCTGTGCCGGGCCAGGAAGTTTTTTCTCTTCTGAATATATCATGCACATATAAAAATCTACCATCCGCCCGTTCATTGTATTCTGCTGTCATATCTGGTAGAGTGGCGCTGTTATTCATCTCGGGGTTCTCGAAAAAAACAAAACAAAGGAGAATATCCCGACTTGGCAGCTCGACTCCAGTCACTTTCTCACCGACGATATGTGGCTTGTACAAATACTTTCTCTTCTTCGAATATTTTCACAGATGCTGCTCCGACGTGCTTACCCTCCTGGTGCAGCCTCTGCACGAATTTGCTCGAGCGACTATAGCAACAAGGTCCCACCATTTTAGTGAAACAATCGAGTGTATCTGCAACTTCTATTTTAGTAGATTTTTTTTCTTCGGCTTCCCGCTTGGAGAAATCCTTTCCGTATACTTGCTTTCCTGATAGCTACAATCCTCAAAAGATTAAATGCGACATCAACTGTCATCTTTTATTTTTTTGACTCCCATACCTTGTTTTTTCTTTCTTTACACGTGACTCTCACGCAGCTCTCCTCACACCGGTGTTCCCTTCCTTCTCTTACCCATTCTCCAATGCCTACTGTAACATGTTCTCCTTTCTCTTCACTGCCGTGCTGGGGGTGATACGGTTAGGAGAAAAATAGTAAAGGACGCGAAAGAAGAAAACAGAATCTGGCAAAATTTCTGGGAGCATAAAACAAGAAGCATTTCTATGACATTTGCAGTAAATAACTCACCATTTTTGTAAGAACCAATAGTTTTGCTCTTCTTTCAGAAGACCGCTGAAGGTGAGAATTACTTTACTTGCAATAATATAAACGTAAAACTGGTGAAAATGTTGGCTGATCACAAATGTTCGTTCGGATTATTAAGTAAAAATTAAAATATTTTCTTGATATTCTTGTACAACATATGTAATGATATTTTCGATATCTTCTGCCTTTTGTCCCAGGAACTTTAGTTATCTCTTTCTGATGCTCGATATTAATTTCATTTTCTCTTTCCATCCTTTCCAAAACCTCATCATTGCTCACATGATCGGGGCATTACATCCGCAGCATCCTTCTGTAGAACCACATTTCAGTTGCTTCAAGTTTTTCTTTCATCTCTGATGATATTGTCCAGCATTCACTGCCATATTGAAGAACTGACATCACATAGCAAAACAGTACTCTCTTCTTTGTTTCTAGTGAAAGTTGAATGTCTCTTAATACTTTACTCAGTTTCTAGAACGCGTCCTTTGCTATGCCAATTGGCCTTTGGATCTCTGTGTCGCACATTACGTCTTCTGTTAGAACACTTCCCAGGTATTTAATTTTTTGTATCTGCTTGATTAAGTATTCCCAACCTGTATTTGGTATTTTGGGCTGATCTTTTTGCTGATGGCCATGCATTCGGTTTTCTTGCAGTTTATTTGTAGTCCTTTTTTGTTACTCTTTTTAGCTACATTTTGTAGGAGGTCTTGTAGTTTCCTTTCCGTGTCTGCTATCAGCACTGTACCATCTGCTTACCTTATGTTGTTCAAACTGTGGCCTCCAATGACAAATCCTGACATAACTTCTAGAGTCCTCAGAATATCCTCGATGTACATGTTCAATAGATCCGGTGAAAAGACACATCATTGTCTTAAGCCCCTTTCCATCTTTGTATCTCAGCTGAATTCGTTACCTATCCGTATGCAGACAGTTTGGTGCCAGTAGAGATTCTTGATTACTCTGATGTCTTTCCCAAATATGTTGAGGCTGCTGAGCATCTCTATTGATTCTTAGTAGCGTATTTTGTTGGACGCCTTTGCATAATCGATAAAACATAGGTATATGTCCTTCTTTATTTGTATTATCCTAATCATAAATATGGCGTTCCTTGTTCCAGTGTCTTTGACGAAGCCACACTGTTCTTGCCCTATCTCTGGCCTGATTCTGCTTCTTGCTCTATTCACCAGGATTCAGACGATCAGTCGAATGTTTAGGAAGAAAAATTGCATTAGTAACACAAAGAGACAGGGAGAAAGAGTAATAACAGTATACGTGAGAAAACAATTTTCCTAAATAAGCAGTTTCAAGAGAAAAATTTTATAAATTAAAAAGACACTAGCGTTAACTATTCTGTCAATTAATACTGTTTTGTTTCCTGCATATAAACGCTTTTTAACAAAGAGATTTGTGTCAAAGGGAGGTAAATACATGTATACCGAAAAAAGTATCACACATGAAATGAGAATGATATAACCTAGTTATCGAAGTAAAGAGTTCGGTTCAAAATTCCTAGCACCTGAAGAAGGCCTGAGCGTACAACAGCCGAAATGTCGTAAACATGGCACTAAAGATGAGGACAACAGCCGAACAATGTAAATAATGAGAAGGATTTTATCTGCAAATTGAATATTGATTTTCCAAGCTCAGAAAATATAGAGTACCCGTATTGATTTTCTAAGCGCAGAAAATATGGGGTACCCAGCGAGGATCGAACTCACTACTCAGTTGCAATAGGTTCTAGCGAGAAATCTGCCAATAAGTTTCATCTTGCTGCAGTTCTTTTTTTTGTTACAGAAACAATAGTGAATATTTTTGAGATTCCATGGTAAAGGACCTTTTAGACAAGAACACAAAATTCTACTCCTAACGCTGTACCAGCAAATGCCGACATCAACATATAGTTATGAAAGGTTTGTGTAAGGCGCTTAAAAATACCTTTAAAACATGTTTTCATTGCATGGGATCCATATATTAAAAACAACATTCAAACACAACACAGAAATTGACCGATTTTCTTTGAGCTGATTGAAACGAAATGTAAATATATTTTCTTAGTCATGAGCGTTGATTCTGCGACATCCTAAGTGCTTAAAAGGTTTAATAGCTTCGAGGCTTTTACACTAACATCGTTGTAATGGCACAGAACAAAAAGAATAACTATTAAAACGCGCCAACGTTCATTTGTACATCGTATTATAATAATACTTAAACTATTTTCTGTTTTATTTTTCTCTGTATCTCTTTCTTTGTGACATCATGCAAATCCTAAATTGGGTGTTTGACGATCAAATTTCATACTATTTTGTGAGTTCAGTCTATAAACTTCAATTGTGTACTTGAATAGTTTTCCATTGCTTGAAAGTTCCCACGTAATTGAAAAATCCCCACCGGCTGTCCGGAAGCAATGTCTCCGCAGGGAAGCTGTCTTTCTAAACACCTTTAAGATAAAAAAAAATATTGACGTACAAGTGGCATCATGACTGCCACCATCTGGTCAGTCTATTTCAAAAACAACGTGAATGGCGTTGTTTTCAAATAGCTTTTTATGCTAGGCTCATACCGACAGTGAAAGGAAGAGAGGCTCGGTCATCAAATACCGTTGACGTTCGTTATGCGTAATTGCATATACAATTAGGAAACAGTACTAACGACAGGTTAATGGGACCACTTTTATTACCCAGGCTTAGGGATTTAGAGCGATGAAACTAGGCCACACATGCAAAATCTGGCCGATTTGACCATGCATATTGCTATAATCGGTATAATTAAGCATTAATAGTAACTTTACGTTAAAATATTTTGCATGAGCACACGTATAGCGCTACCATAGCAACAAGTGGAACTGTGTAGTGAATAGAGCAATGGTTCCAAATTTTTCTTTGACCATGCCTGAACTAAGTAACTCTAAAATACTAATGCCGGCCACAGCGAGACATACAATTCTTATCATTGAAATATTTAAGTGGAAGAAGACTAAAGGGCCATTAATATTGTCTCAACAAGATTCCAAGAATATGGCATCCATGAAAGAAAAAAAATAAAAGAACAAAAGGTCAGTTGAAGTAGTGAGGAAAAAGATGTTAAGAAATTATTTAAAAAATTACATATCCTCTCTATTATAATAAAGGCCATTAAGGGTGTCGCAAGCTGGGATCGCCGCCTCCAGAGAGATAACATCAAGAAGACACCTTCCTGACATATTGACCATGGTGAGATTCGAACCCGAGACTGATGTTCAGAAAGCAAAAGTTCTAACCCTCGGACACGCACCCCATATATATATATATATATTCTCGAATCTCGCCATATATAATGTTATATTTCTAGAGGCGATCCCAGCGTGTGTCAATTTTGAAAAATGGCTGAAAGCTATACCAGGGGTTAAACCAAGTCTTGTGACCGAAATTGGATAGACGACTCACTTTGAGGAGTCATTGATGGTTTTGCTAACTCGAAGTCACAAGTCTTCGTGACCGAGGGTTTGAGCGTTCTTTTCTTGTTTAGACTGTTGTTCACGCTAAATAAAGCGCTCTCTCCCAGAAACACTAACAAAAATCTGCTCAGCATTCATCTCACCACAAACCTGAAGGACCAGTGGACCATTCTTGGACCTTACGTTTACAGCACCTGATATACCCAAACAGTCACCCATCTAGGTACTGAACAGGCTCGATGTTGCTTAATTTTGGTGATTGGACGAGAACCGGTGTATTTAATACGATATAGCCGTAAACCCGCTCAGCATTTCCGCAGTATAAACCACAGGTGGGCTCTGTTGGTGTTGAACAGACACAAGTGTGTCTGAGTAGGCGTCTACAGTGAAGATTAGCTAGCAGCCCTGGTAGCCGGGTATCTTAGAATACGAGTGGCCAGCCATTATGACTTAGGGAGTAGAGAGCCCAGCTGACATCAAATCAGTCAAGTATCGATCCCGGCTTGAAGCAAGTGGATGTTTAGCCACATTGATGAGTTGTGTTACAGCGAAACAGACTTGTATGTGGATGACTAATATATATTGATTGATGTACCTTCTATTGAGTATCTTACATTAAAGATACAAAAAAAATATTATAATAGAGATTATTATATATATTTATATACAATGTTTTTATTATAATAGAGATTATTATATATATATATATATATATATATATATATATATATATATATATATATTCTTCACTACTCGACGACATAATTATTGCAATAAAATTAAAAAAAATAAGGCAATTTAAAGTTAAAGAGGAAACACGCGGTAAGAGCTTTCATAACTGTTAGTAAAATTTAATAACTAGGAGTAAAAAGAATGAACTGAGCCAACGCCACCTCACTATTGTCTCTCTCAATGAACGTTCCAGGAGAGAAATGTATATATATATATATATATATATATAGAGAGAGAGAGAGAGAGAGAGAGAGACAAAAATGTTTCACTGCATCACCAGCTCATCAGTACGGTTAGACATCCGATTGCTTTTTACCCAGGATTGGAACTCGACCGAATTAGCGCCAGTCGGCGATTCTACCTCTGAGCTATGGGCGCTCGATAAAATGAGAGACTTTTTAGCGTGTATATTATCATATACACACCCAATACCTGAGAGTGTTCTAATTCGTTGCTGAATGAACGATGCGTAGATACTAGAATAGCTACTGTTTTTTCAAAGGTTACCATTATGACAGCCTTTAATAAAACAGGGAACATAATCTTCTCAAATATTTTACCGTCATTTTTTACGGCAGGGTGCACTTGTATACTGGAAGTGTGTTGTGGTGCAGTGGATATCGATTCGGAACAAGAGATCGGGGTTGAATTCGTTGCATTCACTTACGCACGAATACCGTCGTAAAAGGTATTAATCCGTCTTTTCCCTCCAGTTGTGGGTCAAATAATAGGACAGATTGGGTTCTATAGCCTTAGTCGGCAACCAGTCTACCGCAGAAAGCAATGGCAACCTACTGCGGGATAATCTTCTGCCCAGTCAGTCATGTCTGTTTCGAGATATGATCGCTCAAAACGTATAGCACTTAAGTGACTGATACTTGTATATATCTATCTATCTCTATCTATCTTTTTTTTTTTTACAGTGTAGTTCAAACCCTCTACAAAGCCCGGGGATACTCGAGGTAGATGGTTTATGTTTATGTGAAGTTTGTATGAATAAGAGGGGATGATAACGGTTAGTTCTAAATTTGAACAGAACAGTGTTTCGCGAAAGAAGCTGATTGAGTGAAATACGGGGAAAATGTGGGTGGTTTGCTACTAGGCTAGTGGCAAGCTAGGTCCTAGCCGTCAAGGTTAGAACTGACGAAACCAAGGAACGTACTTCGTCCGAGTACTTTCAATGATAGTTGCGATAGAGCAGTGAGAGACAGTGTGAGAGAGAGGTTAAAAAGTGGAAAATAATTTTTCTCCATTAAAGACTCGGAGAGGCTTATGAACCCGATCAAGACTGAAAAGCAAGGACGCTGTAGTTTCCGCCTAAATATGGCAACAGTACTCCATTATCGGCCTGATCTGATTCTGATAAAGGTAGACGTTAGCATGAGTCAGTACAGGGAGCCGATCATTTCATCCGCATTTGTAACTATAGCTTTATATATATATATATATATATATATATATATATATATATATATATACACTACAAGCCATAATTATTAGGACACCCAACTTTAAAAAAAAATATGTATTTCATACTATTTTTAGTATTTATTGCTAAGTGAATGTTTCTAAATGAAAATAGAATGGTTTCTTTTGTTATTATTACTTTGCAAAATTTTACAAGGCAGCCAGGAAGCCTTTGCTTCGGCCAACCAATAAGAAGAGACTAGCATGGGGAAGAGAGCACAAAAACTGAACAACAGAACAGTTCATTTGATGCACATTCTACTTTCATTTTGAATTATCCATTTGGCAATAAATACTAAAAATAGTATGAAATACATCATAATCACCGACTGACGCGAATTTGGTCGGGTTTCAATCCTGTATTAAAAAGCAATCGAATGTCTAACCGTACTGATGAAAACAGCGAAACAGATCTGTCTGCGGATGACTATATATATATTTGTCAATTGAGAAATAATATATATATATATATATATATATATATATATATATATCTGTATCTGTAAATTGACATCACATTTATGGGAAATAGCTATTTCGACATGAAATAGCTATAGCTAATCCAAATGTGAAGATAAAATGTGTGCTCTGTCAGCTCTCTGTTGGAACAGTTTTAATATCTAAACCATATTACTAGGATCCTCTGGGATTATTTACCAATCTTATCCTGGATTTTTTACTGATATATATATATATATATATATATATATATATATATATAATGTGCAGGTAGGGTAATCGATAGAGCCTCGTAATGAGAAACCAAGTGTAAAATCAGATCAAGTTCGTTAATTTATTTTCGCGTTCATACACTTGGAAATGCATGAACCCCTTTCATACCCGCCCCAGTTCCCAAATAAATAACAGTGTAAACTGGGTTCTCTAGCCATGCTTGGCAATCGGTTTAGGAGATGAATAACTCTGAAATTAAACACGAGGGATACTGTTTAGTGACTTTGTCGCACACAGGCTGTGCAACATTTCTCTGTTAGCAGTTCTGAAAAAAATGTGGCGACTTCATTGTTCACAATATATGTATATTTTTTCTGAACATATACTGTTAAATATATCAGACAATGAAAGTCTATCATGTTTAATCATGAGCCGCTCTAAATATCGTATTTTGGGTTTAATTTCAGGTGAAAATAAACTAAAAAATGATCCAACATTTGGATAAATTTTTATTATGCAACGCTCAAAAGCATAATACGTAGAACTATTAAACCAATAAATAATAATATACTTCGATACACTAAAGATAGATAGATAGATAGATAAATTGATATAGATATGTATATATATAAAAATATATACAAAATCAATATCTCACACACAAACACAGACACACACACACATATATATATATACATATATATATACACACACACACATATATATATATACACACACACACACACACACACACACACACATATATATATATATATATATATATATATAATTATGACACAATATCATTGAATAAAAACTCACATAAACCCGATGTTTTAATAGGTACCTACCCAACATCCGTTTTTGTATTTGTACGATTGATATTATCAATCCGTGTTGTTTATTTATATGAAGTAGTTCATATGTCCAATTTTCTTTGTAATATGGCAGGATATAATATAAATAGATTTATAAGGGCAATAAATACGAAGTCAGGCTGATTTTTGTTCATTTTATGAGTCGAAGGCCGTATTTTGGAAGGAAAAAGCGTCGGAAATATTAAACAGCGGCGAAATAAATGCATTAAAGGATAATAAACATCCGAGATATTTTTTGTTTGTTCGTTCGTTTGTTTGTTTGTTTGTTTGTTTTTTTAGCTCTGTCAATCTAGCAAACATCTCCAGATCAGTGCCACCGTTTCCTCTAACTCGAGTCATAAAAATCATGGCGTCGATCATTCATATGTTTCTCTTTTATTTTTTTTAGCCAGGGCGCCCCGATCATTTTCCAGCGCGGGGAAACTCGCAATTGGCAACGACTGCTTGCAGAGTGCATCAAGTCTAGTATCTAATGTCTATTAGTTCATTTGGGATATTCACAAGACAGCTCGAAAAGCCGAAGCAAGATCGCTTTTAGTATTTGTGCAATAGCATTTGGCCGATCAGTGCGTTTGGGAGTGAACCGAGCAGATCATTATTTAGAAAAATTTTACACTTTCATCCAAAGATCTGGTTGATTAATATTTGTATCTACTTTTCAAGGTGAGATTTAATTTTGAACTTAAGATTTTTTTTTGTGGGTGGGGGAATCACAGGACGGATAGAGGGAAAGAGAGACAGGGAAAGACAGCGCGTTACATACCTGAAGGACTTGAATGAGTAGATAGCGAATCGGGGTCTAGGAGGGATGCCAAGAGGACAATTATTGACGGTGACAAGGAATAGGGGCCAGTGGAATTCCACGATTGTCAACATCCTCAATGGACAAGACACATACTTGTTGGGCTTGAGTGAAAGAATGCAGAGTAAGGTCTGGTAGAGATACCAAGAGAACAAGTATTGAGAGCAACAAGGATTAGGGGCCAGTGGAATTCCATGATTGGCTACATACATCTTCAATGGACAAGGCACATTCTTGATGGGCTTGAGTAAGTGGATGCAGAGCAGGGGCTCAGAACGAATATTAAAAGGATAAGTATTGAGAGTGATATGTCCTCGGAGAGGGATATATATATATATATATATATATATATATTATTTGAGGTAGCAAGCGGTTTAGGCAAATGCAACTGTGTAGGACAATGTAGTACGTAAATGTAATGAACGGTACTCATCGTATGCAGTATCCTGAGATGTAGGCCTAATCAATAGACGTAAACTAATAGTCGTAGATCTGTAGACCTATAGACCTAGACTTCTCTTCAGTCTGTATTTACGCCGGACACCAGCCAATCACATTACTGTGAGGGGGAACCAACATGTATGCATATTTATTACATATTCATTACATCAGAGAGCAACAAGGGATAGAGACCATGACTGCCTACACCTTGAAGGGACAAGATGCATACTTAAAGGGCTTGAGCGAGTGGATGCAGAGTAGGATGTGGGAGAAATACCAAGAGAACAAGTACTGAGGGTAACAAGGAATAGGGGCTAGTGAAATTTCATGCTCGCCTACGCCATGAAGGGACTCTGGACATAATTAAAAAGGACACAATATTTACTACTTTAGGCCGTGTGTTACATTTAAGCAATACGTAGTAAATCGATATTAGTGAGATTGATATCACTGATTGCCTCACTCTTTAGGCCTCTTGCCATCAACTAAGCTGCACTTTACTAAATCAAGACCACTTGGAAGTTGTGTAAAGACTTGCAAGCTTGCCGCGCTAGACCAATTAAAATTGAATAGCAAGATCGATTTTACTGAGTGCTACCGGGGTAGATTGTTCTAGTTCCACGTTCTATACCTTTTCAGAATACCTCGGTTTCAGTTATTCTCTCTTTAGTATTTCAACACTCCAAGTTTTTGTTCCCATGTCATGCGGTCTGTTATTGAACTCACAACTCTTTGGGTCAAGACACCGGATTACTTCAAGCAACTATTTTATCTAGCATGACATGTGTCCTCGGTTGACTAGCTTTGGTTCGAACTTACAACGTAAATCACCTCAAGAATTACGCGACGTACATCGTCCGAAACGTCGTGAATATGACAATAAAAATGAAGACAATATCCAGAACAATGTAAATAGTGTAAATAATTATGATACCTCACCCCAGAAAAATAAACAAAATATACAGTATTGTGCAAAAGTACTGGGACAAGAACTATTTTATCTTTGATGAGGCATATTGACAGCAAATAAACAATTTAATTAAAGTAATATTATTTGATTTACTCCACAAATGCTTTAACAAGAAAAAATACTTGTTACAAAATAAATTTGATATTTAGTATAATAGCCTTTTACTTTGATCACAGGAATTGACGTCACAAGTTTTTTCATTGTCTCTAATGGTATCTCCTGCCAAGCAGCTTGTATTTGTTCCCAAAGTGTGTCTTGCGAAGTAACATCAGATTTATCAATTTTTATCTAAAATATTCTATAGATGTTCAGGGCTTTGTGCGCGCCAATTCAAATTCCGAAACTTCCCTTCCTCTTCCTTTTTAGTTAAATAACTCTTACAAAGGTTTGGCTTTTCACCCTGTATTTAAATTTCAGTGAGGTTTTTAGGAAAATCTCCCTTGTCCTAATACTTTTGCACACTACCGGTAGTGTGCAAAAGTGTTAGGACAGGGGTGATTATTAACTTTTTTTTTTGAGGCCTTATAAAAGATAAAATAGTTGTTGTCTTCTGCTAACAACTTGATTTTCTCAGCGCGACAATTTTGCTAACTTTTTCACCACGTCGAGTTGCCAGGGGCCATCTCCTAATAAAACCGTAAATCTTAGTAAATATTCCTGATGTAACTTTTGAGAGGAATTTCCTGAGGACGACACGGTTAAAAAAATGCGAATAGCAAATTTCCGTTTGTAAAAAAAATAAATAAATACCTAATTTTAAATTTAAAAAAAACAACACGCCTATCGTCGGCGAAGGAAACTCATCTTCAGACATTTTATTACGCCTATCAGTTTAAACAACAAAAAAAAGAAAAGAAATATATACAAACAGTCGTTTGCAACCTTTGGAAAGACCAGCGAAAAAGAATTAAAAGCAAAAAGTAAAACCTGACATTAATATATTTTTTAAACTTCTATTTTGTTCTTTCGGAAAAATTAGACCCAAACGGTGAATAATAACAACAGCGATTAAATTATCAAAAAATGTATGAGTATTGAGAAACAGATGACATAAAAAAACTGGAAACTATATAATGAAACAGGAAGGTCGACTAATCTATATTTTCATGCCATTGACACAGAAATTGAATGGATATGTATAAGCGGATGCGCACACAATGGCGGTACATGCAATTTTTTTAAATACTGGATGTTAGCTTAAGAGTAATTTTTTACATTATATGTGGCACAAGAACGAAAGTATAGAGTGCCCAGTGAGGATCGAACTCACTACTCAATTGAGTAATTGAACTGGCAAAGTTGATTGGCATTATAAATATTTTATCATATTATATGTTAATAGCGTCTTTTCGATTGGTTAGAAAGTTAGCTCCCCATTCCAATAAGGTCCAGATTTGAATCTCAACATAGATTATTTTTCCAAGGGGTTATTATCAGTTTGTGGATGTAAGACGATCCCAGCATGTAGCACTGTTGGAATTTCAACTTGGAATCTATGCTGATGACACAACCATTTAATTGTGCCTCAACAATACGTTTGATCAGTTCGACAAGGTCAAAACGGCGGATGATCTCAAAAACGGTCTACACTCCGTTGTTAATTAGAGCAAAAATGGCTTAATAATTTTATCGCCTCCAAAATGAAACTGCTCTCTATTAATCCTCTAAGAAATTTTTCTCTGACTTCCATCAGCATGACTGATGCTAACCGTCTAAAGAGTGATTCGTTTTGCCTTCTCAGGTTAAAACTCTCGGATGAGATCACATAGTAAGACGATATTGAATTCATTTCTAGGTCAGCTTTTTTTCTTTTTATAATCCCACTGTTGTACAGGGGGTTACATAGAAGGAAAGTTATGAGAAAGAGTGGCAGGTTATAGGGGGTGTCAGGAAGTGGGTAAGAGAAGGATGAGAATACTGATGAGAGTGGAGTGATCGGAGAAGGGAGCATGAGAGAGAGGGTGCAGGTTAGTGAGATAGGAGATGACTATTGACTTTACATTTAAAATTTTGGAGATTGTAGCTGTCGGGGAAGCAAGTAAACGGAATTAAATTCCACAGGCGGGAATTCCACAGTTGCTAAAATGGTTGGTTCAAGGTATCGTACAAGACAATTTTTCTCTTTAGAATCTATTCTACATATCTATACGTCTACCATTCGACCATTCTTAGAATACTGTTGCCACGTACAATCCGGTGCTCCTACTATATACTTAAAGATCCATGATAAAGTCCAAAGAAAAATCAACAATATTATTGGTCCTGGCGCCTTGGCTTCAATCCTTTTCTCACACTCTTAATGTCGCTTCTTTGTGGTTTTTCTATAAATATTTCCATGGTAATATTTTGGTTGAACTCTTCGTTATGACTGCTAAACTTTTAAATTTAAGTGCAGTAAAAAACTAAATAATTATTTCCCAAACGAAATAAAAATAAAGTTTTATCGGCAAAATGTTTATGTTATCATTAAGAGGATAGATCAAAGAATTTTTTAATTATTTTAGAATTTTTTAATTATTTCTAACACGTTTGAAATTTTTGTCGAAAGTCATTTTATCGAAAAATTGAAGACATACATTGTCAAAAACCAAAATTGCTATGATTAATCATATTTCTTTTCATGATAGACTAAACTATCGCCCGGTTCACACTCCACCCACGTCTACTGAAAAGGTGAAGAGGCTCATCCCTTGTTTCCTGTTTAGGATGCGGTTTCCGGTTTTCTCTTTTCCAATCTTTTCACTCTTTTCTTTATTTTTTTTCAGTTGGAGTAGATAGACTAAACTATCGGCCGGTTCACACTCCACCCACATCTATTGAACAGGAGAAGAGGCTCATCCCTTGTTTCCTGTTTAGGATGCGGTTTCCGGTTTTCTCTTTTCCATTCTTTTTACCCTTACGTAGCCCCCTGCGCATCAGTGGCGTTATCGCTTTGCTTGGGGTGATATGATTAAAAAAAAAAGTACTAGACTGGCGTTTTGATGCAGTGGATATCGACTCGAAAGACAAATTTGCGGAGCCGAGTTCGAATTCCAGTTGAATTCAACTTATCCACTTACGCACAAATAACCTTAGGAAAGGTATTAATCCGTCTATTCTCTCCAGTTATGGGTAAAATAATAGGAGAGATTGGGTTCTATAGCCTTGGTCGACAACCAGTCTACCACAGAAAGAAATGGCAATCTACTGCGGGATAATCTTCTGCCCAGTCAGTCATGTCTCGAAAGAGACATGATCGCCTAAAGCGTGTATCACGTATGACACTTAACTGACTGACTATACTGACGTCGAGATCTCACCAATTTACAGTTCAGCTGTCTAGATGTAACCGTAAGTTCTACGCTAACAGTTTCTTATCTCGCACTTCTCGCTTGTGGAACTCTCTTCCGACTCTATACTTTCTAGTTAACATCATCATAAGTTTAAGCGTGATGTCAATCGTTACCTACTGTGTTCCTGATTACACTTCTATTGTTCCAACTTGTTAGTAATGACTCTTTTTTTTTTTCCTTATTCTTTCATACCCAGTAACCTCTTGTGCCTTAGCGGGTATACTTTTATTCGATAAAAAAAATCTTATCACTAACGGCTTGTGTACACGTATTTACAAATATGTTTACATGCAAGTTGATCTACACAGTTAAGTGTATATGTAGCTGTTCATAGGCAGTATTATTTTAATAGAAAAGCGAAAGGTGCACGACGGTGTATGGATTTGCATGTATGATTGTCTTTTAATGTGTAAATGTGTTCGTAGATGTGTATGTGTGAATTTCTCTCGGCAGTTGGTCGTTCCCCGACTTCGTGTTGGATTATTGCTTGTGTCTGTTGCCCTGAACAATGTATTCATTACGGAGACCGACGCCCAGTCGCCGCCGCGTCTCTCATTAGTGCCAAAGTGACGTTGAAAATTGAAATTTTAAATGAAGATTTAAAGAGAAGTTGTAGGGAGACGTGAAAGATTAAAATAACGGAAATTATCTTTAAACTGTATTATCGTTACCGGTAAAGCATTTGAGGATGTGGAAATGAAATATTTAAATAGAAAGAACGACATTCAGAAGAAGAATCCAGAAAAGTGTGAAATAAAAGAGAAGAAATGGAACCGGCAAAACCGCTGAAATAGAAGAACAAGAACAAGATGGCGATGAGGAAGAAGGTGCAGGAGGGGAAGCGTATCGACAAAACTGAGAATTAAATGAGAAGATATCAACTAAAATGTCAACTAAAAAAAGAATAAGGACAATGAAATAGAATAATGATAATAATAATAATAATAATACAAATGAAGGCTATTTAAATAAAATAAAAAAGTAATCGACCAAAAGTAGTGAAGAAGAAGAAGAAGAAGAAGAAGAAGAAGATTTGCGCGTAAAAATAGAAAGGGGAGCCATATAAACAAAAATTTGAAAGGGAAAAAGAATTGATCAGACACTAAAAGAGAAGAAGAAGAAGAAGAAGAAGAAGAAGAAGAAGAAGAAGGAAGGAGGAGGAGGAGGAAGAAGAAGAAGAAGAAGAAGAAGGAGGAGGAGGAGGAGGAGGAGAAGAAGAAGAAGAAGAAGAAGAAGAAGATTTGCGCGTAAAATAGAAATGGGAGCCATATAAACAAAAATTTGAAAGGGAAAAAAGAATTGATCAGACACTAAAAGAGAAGAAGAAGAAGAAGAAGAAGAAGAAGGAGGAGGAGGAGGAGAAGAAGAAGAAGAAGAAGAAGGAGGAGGAGGAGGAGGAGGAGGAGGAGGAGGAGGAGAAGAATGAACAGGAGCAGGAAGAGGAGGAGAATCAACAATATTACGAAATATAAAGAAGAATCAACACAAATATGCATTAGAATAATTATACAATAATAAAAAAAGGAAGGGAAAAAAAGAAGCAGAAGAACAAGAATTTAGAAAATTGTGAATTAATGGAAGAATCGATAACACAATGAAATAAAAAAAGAACAAAGATCTTTAAAAAAAGTTAATGTATCTGTAAAAGACAAGAATCAACAAGACAGCATAAAAGACAATATATTCTAAAAAGGGAAAGAATAGAGAAGACATTATAAAAAGAGAAGAATAGACAAACTAGGTGAGAGAATAATCGACAAGCCAGTATAAAAATAGAAATGAAAACAAGGCAGTAGAAAAAGAAAAAATAGCGAAAACAGTATAAAAAAGGAAAAAAAAAATAGACAAACTATGAAAGAGAAGAATAGACCAGATAGCATAAAAAAGGGTAGGGAAGGGGAAAATTATGAAAAGAATAGGATATACAGTATAAAAAGGAAGAATAGATAAACTGTGAAAGAAAAACAATCAGAGTGACTAAAATTTAAAAAAAGATCTAACAAGATATAAAAGATATTCTGAAATATAAAATTAAAGAAGGAAAATCGATAAAACACTGAAATCGAAGTAGCAGAAGAAAGAAAGAAGGAAGGAAGGAAAGCAAGAAAGAAAGAAAGAAAGAAAGAATGAAAGAAAGAAAGAGATAAAGAAAGAAAGTTGACTAAACAGTAAAATTTAAAAAGAATCAGCAAAATTGTCAAATAGAACCATTTAGTTGGATCGTTTTGTTTTACGGTATATCAACCACAATGTTTATTTAATGCCAGTAATATTTTAAAATTACATTCATAATAAAAGAGCACATATTCTTTGTGAGAAATCAGTTTGTAGATCAGGTTTCATTGAAGTAATTTTGTAAAATGTGTTTTTTCGAGAGTTAAATATATTACTGCTATATATGTTATTGTTTTTTGTTTTTTCAAAAATATAGTTTTTAATACTTTTCTTCAAAAATGTATTGATAATATTTTATTCTTAAATATATTTCTGGTAAGATTTTTTCCTTCAAAAACTTGTGGCTGTTAATATTTTCTTTTCCATAAAAGTATTGCTAGAATTTTCACTATAAAAATCTCTTTTTATACCTTCATAGTGTTTTGATCCCAGTCTGGAACCTTAACAGGTGCTACCACTCCAGGTCAGGAGAGTGGAGAAAAGCAATTAAGAGGTGGTGCCATGCTTATCAAAACTTCCCAATTCAAGGCTTTGCTGCCGGATGTCAAAGCAAGGACACCTCGTTTGGGGAGTTTACACCTTTGCAGAGGTGCAGTTGGCGTATTTTGAAGCCCCGTCCGACAAGGTGTAAATAGAATATAAATAGTTAAAACCGTGAAGCAAAAAGAAGCGTGAATTAGGAAAATAACATCAAGAGTTGACAAAAAATGCATAAAACTGTGAAATAAAAAAATGTGAAATGAAAAGATAAATAAACAATAATGTGAAACAGTGACAAATCCATCGACAAATTTGTAAAACTAGAGAAAACTTTAATAAAACTTTGGAATAGAAAACAAAAAGGTCGAAAAAAATGTAAAATGAAAAGATGAATAAACACAAATGTGAAACAGTGACAAAAAAATTCGACAAATATGTGTAACTGAAGAAAACTTGAAAATAGAAGAAAAAAGTCGTGAAAAATGTGAAATGAAAAGACGAATAAACAAAAATATGAAAGAGTGAAGAAAGAATCGACACAATTTCCGGTTTTCTCTTTTTCCAATCTTTTCACTCTTACGTAGCCCCCTGCACACCAGTGGTCTTACCGCCTTGCCCGGGGTGATATGATTAACCCTCTAGGGCCATTCGTATCATATTAGTGGGGGATCTGTTTATTACTTCATAACAATATAGAACTGATCCCCCACTTTATGACAAGTAGAAGCCTTAACCCTCTAGGGCCATTCGTATCATATTAGTGGGGGATCTGTTTATTACTTCATAACAATATAGAACTGATCCCCCACTTTATGACAAGTAGAAGCCTTAACCCTCTAGGGCCATTCGTATCATATTAGTGGGGGATCTGTTTATTACTTCGTAACAATATAGAACTGATCCCCCACTTTATGCCCAGTAGAAGCCTTAACCCTCTAGGGCCATTCGTATCATATTTGATACAGTATGAAAACAAGCCTTGAAAGAAATATTTTCCTGAAAAATTTTTTAAGAGAAATATTTTATAAATTTCAAATGAAAGCAGTACTGACTGCTCAGTCAATGAATACCAAATGTTTCCTTATAGGGAAATACCAAATGTTTCCTTATAGGGAAATACTGTATCAAATATGATACGAATGGCCCTAGAGGGTTAAGTAGTAATTAGTGGGGGATCTGTTTATTACTTCGTAACAATATAGAACTGATCCCCCACTTTATGCCCAGTAGAAGCCTTAACCCTCTAGGGCCACTCGTATCATATTTGATACAGTATGAAAACAAGCCTTGAAAGAAATATTTTCCTGAAAAATTTTTTAAGAGAAATATTTTATAAATTTCAAATGAAAGCAGTACTGACTGCTCAGTCAATGAATACCAAATGTTTCCTTATAGGGAAATACCAAATGTTTCCTTATAGGGAAATACTGTATCAAGTATGATACGAATGGCCCTAGAGGGTTAAAAAAAAATGTAAAACTGAAGAAAACATCAATAAAACAGTGAAAATATCAGACCAAAAAAATTGAAAAAAATGTAAAGCAAAAATAAAACAAAGAAAAATGATGTTAAAGAAGATAGAGAAATGAAGGGAAAGAGAAGAAGTGATTAAAGATGAGATAAAACGAAAACGAAAGAAAATCATCAGAAGAACGAGAAAAGAAGATAAAAAGGAGGTGAAATAAGAAAGATAGAGAATCAGGACAGGAGAATAAGGCATAAAAGAGAAAGCAAAAAGGAGTAAGAAGAGAAAGAAGAAAAGAGAGAAAATTAAAGTTAAAAAAGAGGGTAACGATTAAAAGTTAAAGGAAGAGAAAAAAGTGAAAGCTAAGGAAATAGAAGAGAGGAAAGACAGCAAAGCGAAGAGAGGGAAAGCGTCGAAGAAATGAAAAGCAAAACGGGAGAACCAAAAACAAACACTCAGAATGTTATTCTTGTTTTGAATTTGTCACATGAAGTGATCTTGCGCGAGAAATTCAGAAATAGTAAACACATTCATATAGTTTCCTACATACGTAACGGGAATGCCTCACTGGCTGTCCCATACTTCTTGCAGTGTGTCAGACCTAAGCTACTGAGAAGGAAAATAGATGATGAACGCTTCTTCTCAGATAGACTTTTATATACTATGACATACACAGAATTATACCTATATACAAGTGTCCATACCTGGAAGAATACATATCACATGTATCTACAGCAAAGCAAAGTATAAGGAGGAACAAAAGGAAAGGTCTTACATAGAGTTGATGATACTTATGATCTGGAAAAATCATTGTTATGATTCAAGATTTAAATGAGGCCTGATTTAAAGGAAGAATATGGCATCATGTTTTTATAAGCTGCTTGTCCCAACAGGATATTTGAGGATTCATCTATTTCCCAAAAAGAAGGATTTATCTCTGTCTCAACGAGATATGGCCGGATTCAACGGGACAGCAACATGTGGTTGCAAGCTGCTTGTCCAAACGGGATAGAGCCGGGTTTTCGCAGCGGGATATGGCATCATGGACTTATGAACTGCTTGTCTCAAAGGGATGCAGTACTATGTGCCTGAATGCTGCTGGGGGAAACAGATTTATCCTGAACAAGAGGACCCAGACAGAAAGAGAACGAATTTCTCGTTTGTTTACTGTCCCCACACTGTGTAAACTACTAGTGAATGCGTCACTATCTGGAGTGACGTCACGAGTAGGCTGTCATGTGACTCACGTGACTTACCTCGACCAAAGGGGGATAAGCGCCTTCTGTATCCCAACACATTTATATATACTGGTATGGAAGGCAACTTGACGTGGTGTAATGGTTAGCAAGCTTATCTCGCTAGAATAATTATGACTGAACAGTGATTTCGATAATCCCTGGGAGCCCGATATTTTCGGCCTTGAGCCTCACTTAAACTGTACTGAAATAATCACCTTCTACGAGGTTATATGGGAGAAAGGAAACAACAAAGAAAAGAAAACGATTGTATGAGAGAAAGAAAATAGAAGTATATTCATTTTCTACGGATTATCAAACTTTTTGCAGATTATTTAAGGCCAGAATCCATTATTAGATTGTAAGAATGCTTTAACTGGAGATTGAAATGATGTAGTAACACTAATCTTACTAGTTAATCCATAACTGTGGGGAGAAGAGATGGATTCATATTTTTTCCCAAGTGGATCTGATATAGAATCCTAAGTGGTCATCCATCTAGGTACTAACCAAGTTCAACTTTGCTTAACTTCAGTGAATGTACGGGAAGTGGTGCAGCCGTAAGTCAGAAAAAGAAGAATAAAATATGGGGAAAAAAAAAGAAAACGCAAATGAAAGTAATAAAAACAAATGGTGAAAGAAAGTAAAAAGAAATAAAGGCAGAACAAAAAAGATAAAGAAAAAAAGGGATGAAAAGAGAAATAGAACTAAATTGAAGGGTCGTGAAAGAGAAAGAGAGAATAACATTTAGAAAATGCTAAGGGTTCCACTAAGGAAGACGGAGAGAAAGAAATTTAACTTTTATTTTTATTTAGAACAGATTTTTGGAAATGAGAGTTAAATCGAATTTTAGTAAACAGCAGAAAACAGCTTCATGAAAAAATTTAAAAACAAATAAAAACATTTGAAGTGGGAAGAAGGAACAAATGGAAACCTTGTTTTGAGTTAAATTGTTAGATCAAGTTGCACTTGTATTCACTTACGCAGAAATACCATCTTTTTCTGCTCCAGCTATGAGTTAATTAGCAGAACAGATTGGGATCTATAGCTTTGGTTGGCAACCAATCTACCGCAGAAAGAAATGGCAAGTTACTTTGAAAAAACCATTTTGCCTAATCAGTCATGTCTCTATCGAGACATGATCGCCCAAGCGTCTATCACTAATGGCATTTAACTGAATGACTGACTTTCTAAACGCAAAAAAAGAATAATTACAAAATAAAAAAGAAAGAAAGAAAAAGTAAAAAGAAAATTAAAAGAGGAAGAAATAAAACAAATTAAATATGACAACAAATAGAAGGAAACATAAAATTAAAACGTGTAAAAGATTCAATAAGAAACAGTTAAGACTTTTCAAGACGTCAGCAATCACGACTCTCCTCTATTTTCTTTCTTTTTGTTATGGGGACTTACCCATATGACACATGAACTCGGCCAAACTGTATATAATTAGAAGCAGAGTAAGAGAGGAGTAACCCGCACTGTGGCTCAGCAAACAGGATATCTGTTCTCAAATACTCACTTCCAGCTTGCCGGCGTGAAACAATGACCAGCTAAGACTAGTTTTTGGCCAGCTTTGAGAAACAATGACCAGCTAAGACCAGCTTTGTACCCAGTTACCGCATAAGCGGGAGCTGGGTAATCATTGACCAATGGCCTGAGCGTACGAGCTCAGGTTCCCCACGTTAAAAACTGACCTTGTGTCACAACTCGCTCCACTGTGGAAGTAGGGTAAATCTCGAGTACGAGGGAAATAAGCGAAAGTAACAGACAGAGGTTATGAAGATATGTAGAAAATGTAACAGTTAACCAAACATTTTTACAGGCTAATATTGTAGTTGTCCTGAAGCATCTTCTTGAGAAGTTAGCAGCTCGTTAAAAAAAGAAGTTGTTCAAGTGAGACTTACTCCTAATATAATACGAATGGAATGAATGTAGTTCACTACAGTGTAAGTGACATAATGGTTGTTAGGCGTGAATAAACTGGTGAAACTAAAAGATTGTAACTCGTCAGTACATTTTCTCCAAGGAAATAGCGATACAGTAGCGAGAGGATTGCAACGTTTTATCTATAGAAAAGAGGTTGCGAAAAACAAGTCCGTTTAAACACTTTTAAACTCGAGAGTTGAAAGTGAAGACTAGGCTGCTCCAACACAGATATGACAGCTGTACTTTCGTCTTCTGCCCTACGTGGCTCTTCTAAATGTACAGGATAGCAGAAGTCAGGTTTTTACTGGAAACGTACACGCAAACGACCATTATATTGTTTAGCGATAGATTGTATAAGCGAGTCCCACATGAAAGTCCCAATAGGCGTTGAAGGCAAAGGGGACTCCTTAAGTAATAACAATGTTTTAGGTACTGAATGTGACGAGTGAGTTCTTCCTTCATTCAGTTCTTAGAGTTAGTCCGTATTAAGAGTAAAATAATAATAATAATAATGAAATAATAATATTCTTTTGATTGTTTCCCAATTTTAATCTCTGATACGCACAGTGCAGTGAACATCGGCTCGGAACGAGAAATTGTAGAACCGAGTTCGAAATCCAGTTTAATTCGTTGCATTCACTTACGCTAAAATACCCTTCGAAAAGGTATTATTTCGTCAATTCTCCCTTCAGCAATGTGTTAAACAGCGGAACAGAATGGGTTCTATAGCCTTGGTTGGCAATCAGTCTAACGCAGAAAGTAATGGCAAACGATTGCGAGAAAAATCTTTTCCCCGGTCAGTTATGTCTCTTTCGAGACATGATCGCCTAAGCGTGTATCGCGTATGGCACTTACCTGACTGGCACACATTGCGGATCAAATTCCACAGATTTTAATTCTCATTAGTCTTTCTCTAAACTGGATGCCATCTAAGGCTCGATAGCCAAATCCAAATCGAATAATTCACCCATACTTCTCTGGAACAAGTGATTAGGCCATATCTTTCACAAAAGCATTTTGATCGTAACAGACTCGGTCCCAATTACAAAGCTTACTTTTGTTATATACTGCCGCTGGATATAGACAAAAAATGAGGAACACGAATACATGAAAATATAATCTTATATCTTTCTTCTTCGTGACGCTTGTATGGAGTAGGAGCGAAGCTGGAGAGAGATCGCACACACGAAGGAGCTGTACGGAGTCGTTAGCCAGCGGGAGTTTTCTGTCTTTTCAGCTAAAAATGCTAGACTTTATATAGTCTTAAAACTCCTACGTATTTTTACTTTTTCGTGTTGTCGCTTTGTTTACGTCATCCACGGACGGATGTATCTGTCAATCACTCCCGATGCCCAATTCTTTTCAATTTGTTTATGATCTTTTGTTGTTATTGCACTTACTGACATCATCCACAGCCGGATATATCGGTCGATGACCATTGTCCCTTGTTGACCACACCCACGGCCTGCTATACTGTCAATTTGAATTTAACTTGCTGATTTCCTTTTCTCTTTCGATAGCAGCTACTTTACCTGCGCATTTTCAAATTGGTTTCTTGCTAAGCAAGACACTGTCTTATTTTATTAAATTCAGCCATTGAGGAAAATATTTCTTCACCCTGGAACACTAACCAACAATTAAAGTTACGCCACTACTAACCATGGGTATATCACACCCGATTTTGAAAATGAGTTAAAATTAATATGAACTAAACAACATATTATTTAGGTAAGAAAATCAGATACTGAAAATTAAATTAAATTGAAATTAAAATGGCGTTATTTCCGCTGGGTACGTTGTGGAGCAGTGGATATCGGCTCGGAACGAGAAATCGAGTGGGGTGCAAATTCAAATTCCAGCCGAATTCATTGCATTCACTTACGCGCAAATACCCTTGGAAAAGGTATTAATCCGTCTATTCCTTCCAGTTATGGGTTAAATAACAGGACAGATTGGGTTCTATAGCCTTTGTCGGCAACCAGTCCACCGCAGAAAGCAATGGCAACCTACTGCGGGATAATCTTCTGCCCAGTCAGTCATGTCTCTTTTGAGACATTATCGCCCAAGCGTGTATCACGTATGGCACTTAACTGACTGATTGACTGACTATATACCCATGGTTAGTGTTTTCGGGTGACTTAATCAACATTGGAGAATTCACCGAGGAAAATGAAAGTCAGTGAAAAAAAGAGCGTTAAAGATTTTATAAGATACGTTTTTGTATTAAGCTTGGTAGAAATAAATAAATAAAATCAACATTGAAATTCAAGCTTTGAGTTTAACGAAACCACGATGGACAGATGGAAAAAAATTAAAAATGGCAGATACTGGCGGTCACGAAATGAACCAATTTGATGGCTAAAAGGAATAAAGAATTCTGCGAAAGATGGACGTGATAGCGTCAAAGGTCAACTATTGTCAGGGCAACATGAAAAAGAAATGAATACGTGATCTGCGGACGGATATGCTTAAGTGATACTCAGTGTTCTTTTACTGTCAGAACAAGAAAAAATAGGGGCATGCAATAAGGGCTTGGTTGAAAGAACAAAATCAGAAAAAGGAAACAGAGGCAGAAGTCGCTTAAAGATATCAATAAGTGTCAAAGTAGAAATGCAACTCTCGACGAGAAGCGCGAAAAGTAGAATGAACTCTTTTCAGAGGCCATGGGATAAATTGAATGCAGGTAGGAAAAATGCAGAAATATTCACAAAATGATAGGGTGAAAAAAAAATGAAACAAACGAAATAGCAGGACCCTCACCGGGAGGTATTAATTCTGAAGAATATTAAAGCCGCGTTTATAAAAACTGTATGCAATAATAATGTAAATGTAAAAATGTACAAGTAGTGTAATAGATAGTAGCTGAATGAGAGAAGGGTTTGAATTCCAATCGAGTTCTTTGGTCACTTACGTGTAAGTATAATTGGGAAAGTTATGGTTTCATTTCTCATTGCACCAGCTATGGGTTAAAAATTAGAATAAATTCGTGTCTATAGCCATGGTTAGAAACCAGTCTAGATGTGGTGAAAATAAAAGCACCCACACCCAAAGCACATTCTGGAGATGGGTTGAAGCATAAAATTACAGTTACTGAAATTATTCAGTTGTGTTAGTTTCCGCATTCTGCTGCAGGCCGAGAAAGACTTTCTCGTCCTGCAGGTACATTGGATACTGTTGCCATATCTGGTCGGGTGCTCCAGCTATTCACCTTGAGGCTCTCGCCAAAATCCAAAGAAGAATCTGCAATATAATCGGTCCTGACTTGCCATTTCGACTTCAGTCACATTCTCTTTTTCCTGGTGTTCCGACTACATGAATTTACGTGTGCTACTAGATTGGTATAAAGGACTTTGACCGTTGAAATTGGTAAATGTAACCTCCTCTTCTACTCTAACAGTCCATTTTCTCTCATTCACAGCCTGTGGAATTTCTTTCCGTTTACTTCCTTCCCTGATAGCTGCAATCTTCAAAAGTTTAAAATACAACTTCAATCGCCATCGTCTATTTCCTTGAATTCAATCCGTCTTTAACCATTTCTTCGACACTCCCTATACCTTGTTTTTCTTTCACTGTACTAATGCTGGACCAAATCATCGAAGATGAAAGAAAAACTTGAAGCAACTGAAATGTGGTTCTACAGAAGGATGCTGCGGATATCATGGACCAAAAATGTGAGCAATTTGGAAAGAATGGAAACCAAAAAGGAAATTAATACTGAGCATCAGGAAGAGACAGCTAAAGTGCCTGGGACATGCAATAAGGAAGGAGGGCTTGGAGAACCTGATACTCAGTCACTTAAGAGCCATACATGATACATGCTTTGGACGATCATGTCTCGAAAGAGACACGACTAACTGGCCGGAGATTATCCCGCAGTAGGTTGCCATTGTTTTCTGCGGTAGACTGGTTGCCAGCCAAGGCTATAGAACCCAATCTGTCCTGTTATTTAACCCATAAATGGAGGGAAGAGACGGATTAATACTTTTCCTATGGGTATTTGCGCGTAAGTCATTGTGTCAGATAGAGGGAAGGAGATAGGGGAAAACAGCGTGTAATGTACGAAGAGCCACCAGGGATAAAGAGACGTGGAAAGTCATGAACGCCTATGTCCTGAAACAAAAAAGCACATAGAAGAAGAAGACTCCCCTGCGCACTAGTGGTGTCTCGCCTTTCTTGAGGAAAAATGATAAAAAAAATCCTGCGAAATATACGAAAGGTAAAACTGAAATAAAAGGAAAACTCGAGCAAGAAATTATACTCCCCACACAGCCGTAGAGTGATGACAACTACGAGGTTCCTGAAGGATGTTTACTGTCAGGAAACCTCCTTTAATAACCGGGACTGACGTTCATATAGCGTTGAAACACCAGTTCCTTTACAATCTCCGGCTAAGCCTGGTCAGTAACTAGATAGGTGACCGTCTGGAAAACACCAGGTACTGTGTAATGGAAACTGGCTTAGTGTTAACTGGTGAACCAAGTTCAGGTTTCAGTTGGGTACTTTATATCTACTTACACGCAAATACCCTTAGGGGAAAGTGTGGCTCCTCCTCTTCTCTCACAGCTATGAGTTAATTAGTAAGATTTGTATTATTAAATCATTATTATATTTTAAAATTCTTAAAATCTAAAAATATAATCTGGCATTAAACAGCTTTCAAAATGTTGATAAGCCGTAGAAAAAGAATCGATCAAACATTCAATAACACCTTCCTTGAGTGGCTCTTGGGTCTTATATATAGGAAATAATAGTAAGAAACAAAGACTGACATTATATAGCAGTTCAACATTATTTTCTTTGTTTTTAACAAAATAGTCTTCTTTTTGTGCATGGAGAACCCTCGGATCGCGCTAATTACCGCCCTATCAGCCTCCTACCGATCTTTGGCAAAGTATTCGAAGCCATCATCAACGCTGACTCTTCTCGGACAAACAGTATGGTTTCCGCTTCCCCAGGTCTATTGCTGATATGCTAACAACTATCACTGAGTATATATATCAAGCTCTCGACAAGAATGGCGAAGCTCGAACTGTTGCCCTGTACAGTTCCAAATTGTTTGACAGAGTCTGGCATGCTGGCCTTCTATGGTATAACGGAGCTATGGTATAACTGGACAATTGTTTGGTCTAATCCAGTCATTCCTCTCTAATCGCATAATGAAGGTAGAATTAAATTGACATGACTCCCAAAACTACCATACGAACGCGGGTGTCTCTCAAGGCTCTATTCTAAGTCCTACGCTGTTTCTGATTACATTAACGATCTCCCTGACATAATAAGATCCCAAGTAGGCATGTACGCTGATGACACCACCGTTTACCCTCGCCTTGATAAAAATATGCTGAGATTGACAAAGCGAACCTCGCTGCCAAGCTCGAGAAGGACCTCCAATCCGTGGTGGACTGGTATAAGAATGGCTCGTAAATTTTAATGGTTCCAAAACAAAGCTGCTCTGTATTAACCATCATAAAGAATCGCTCCTACCCCACATTAGCATGGAACAGGCTAGCCTCCCTGAGAGTAAAACACTACGCCTCCTTGGCCTCACTCTCTCAGCGGACCTCAAGTGGAATCACTACATTAAAAATCCATTGCTAAATCTGCTGCTAAGAAGGTCGGTTCACTGTGTAGGACAAGGAAGTTTTTCCTGTCTGAGTCCATCCTGCACATATATCAATCTACCATTCACCTGTGTATTGAATACTGCTGTCACATTTGGTCGACTACACCTGTTATTCACCTCGGGGTTCTTGACAGAATCAAACGGAGAATCTGTAATGTGATCGATACCGACTTGGCAGCTCGGCTGCAATCGTATCCCACAGGCGTGATGTGGATTCCCTGTGCCTCTTCTATAAATACTTTCACAGCTTCTGCTCCAATGAACACTGGTGCCTCGTAGGTATGAATTTACACGAGTTGCTAGATTAGCAACTAGGTCCCACCCTTTTACAGTGAAACCGATAAAATTTAACCGCAATTTCTACTCTAACAGCTTCTTTACTTGCACCTCCCGCATGTGGAATTCCCTTCCATATACTTGCTTCCCCGACAGCTACAATCTTCAGAAATTTAAATGTAAGGTCAATAGACATCTCCTATCACACTAACTCGCATCAATTCTCTCAAGCTCTTTTTTCATCTACTCCAACCCCATCCTCGGTATTCTCATCCGTCTATTACCCTCCTCCCGACATTTCTCATAACTAACCCCTCTTTCTCATCACTGTCCCTTACGTAACCCCCTGCGCAACAGTGGCAGTAAAATGCCTTGCTTGGGGTGGCGTGATTTTAAAAAAAAACTACGATAAAAAAAACTATTGTTATCATTTTTATTAGTAGTATAAGTTGTTCATTTTTTTCTCTTAACACTAAATATTTGAAGGTTACAAGTAAAAACAAACAAAAGCAACTAAGCTATCTCTATCTCTATTTTTGTCGTGTTCCACACAGACAGCTTCTCCCTCAGAAACAATTACTTTGCGGAAAAACACACCCACGAGAATGTTTCCCTGGTAAGTAAGTGCAAGTACACACTGCAAGAATTAACTCACAACACTTATGTTACCAAATTCACAAACCAAAACTTTTATCCACAAAGCCATTGTCCCCTATAAACATATTTTATCAAATTCAGACTTAAAACAACCTATTCGGAAGTTGAAAAACTTAATAAGTAATTGAACAGACAGACCTTGTCGGTATTGTTTAATCAAACTTAGTTGAAAAAAAATTCTTGCTGCATATTACACCATTCTTCCCCCCACCTCTCTCTCTCTCTATATATATATATATATATAGAGAGAGAGAGACAGACAGACAGACAGAGAGACAGACAGAGAGACAGACAGACAGAGAGATAGAAGGACTGACAGACAGTGAAAGATATATAGATTAGTTCGTTATAAAGTCAAATACGAGTATGAGTTCAAACGTTAAAATATATTGTTAGGCTTTCATATTAGTGGCGTTTTCCCTCATGTAAACAAGGGAATACAGATAAAAAAACTGTTTGTCAATATTTTTTTTGCAGTATGACTTTGCCTGTGCTACTCGTGACAGTCAACACTGAAAATAATGGCTCGTGTCTTAGTCTGAACACTGACTATTCACGGCTATTGAAAAATTAATCATAATCACAGTCCTTATTCTCTCTCTCTCTCTTATGTTATGTCAGCATATCGACACACGCACATATATATTAAATTGAGCTAGTAAGAAATTCCTTAAACGGAATTGAAATAATATCAAGAAATTGATCATTTTGAGAAAAGTAGTTAGGATGTACGTTGTGGTGCAGTGGATATCAATTTGGAACAACAAATCAGGGAGCCGAGTTCGAATTCCAGTTGAATTCGTTGCATTCACTTACGCACAAATACCCTTGTGAAATGTATTAATCCGTCTCTTCCCTCCAGTTATGGGTTAAATAATAGGACAGATTGGATCCTGTAGCCTTAGCTGGCAACCAGTCTACCGCAGAAAGCAATGGCAACCTACTGTCGGATAATCTTTTACCCAGTCAGTCATGTCTCTTTCGGGAAATGATCGCCCAAAGCGTGTATCACGTATGCCACTTAACTGACTGATTATAATAGTTTAAAACATGATTACGACATCTGCTGGGCATAAAGTGGAGGATCAGTTTTAAATTGTTTTAAAGTAATAAACTGATCCCCCACAAATTACGACTTAATAATATAATACATCTCATCCCCTCTAGCTATGAGTCAAATAATAGGACAGATTGGGTTCTAGAGCCTTGACTGGCAACCAGTCTACTGCAGAAAGCTATGACAAACTACTGCGGGATATTCTTTTGCCCAGTCATACATGCTTCGAAAGAGACATGATTGCCCGAAGCGTGTATCACGTATGGCACTTAACTGACTTTTTAAAAATCTCACACAGCTCTTGTTTACAGTGCTGACAACACACCAAAAACCATGCAAGAAGTCAAATGTCAAAATGTTATTAGTCAAAATTTTGTTAGTCAATGCCAAATCGGTGTTACTCATGACCAGTCGTTCTCTTTTCCAATCTTTTCACACTTTTCTTTTCTTTTTTTTTCAATTGGAGTAGATAGACTGAACTTTCGCCCGGTTCACACTCCACCCACGTCTATTGAACAGGTGTAGAGGCTCACCCCTTGTTCCCTGTTTAGGATGTGGTTTCCGGCTTTCTCTTTTTCAATCTTTTCACTTTTCTTTTTTGTTGATTTTTTTTCAATTGGAGTAGATAGACTGAATTATCGCCCGGTTCACACTCCACCCACGTCTATTGAACAGGTGTAGAAGCTCATCCCTTGTTCCCTGTTTAGGATGTGGTTTCCGGCTTTCTCTTTTCCAATCTATTCACTCTTACGTAACCCCCTGCACACCAGTGGCTTTACCGCCTTCTCGGGGTGATATGATTAAAAAAAAGAAAATTACTGTCACTTTTAATGCAGTTTCATCCGATATTTATTTTATTGTCTTTAAAATACCCTCTTACTACCCTCTGCCCTCCCTAACGTTCTCATTGAGTAACTCATTCCCTGGAGTGGCTATTGGACTTTTCTGTAACTATCAGTAGTAAAAAAAATGTTCAATAGAACAGTAAATTTTATCATTCCTCACTGTGTTGAGCTAGACAATTTTTCTCGACAGAATCTATCTTACATTTTTATAAGTTTACCATTTCTTCTTGCTTTGACTATTTATGTCATATCTGGCCTGATTCTTCTGCTATGTATTTAGAGATTTTTTATGAAACACAGAGAATAATCTGCTCTCTTACTAGCCCTGACCTAGAATCTTGGCTTCAGTCATTTTCAAGCCGTCGTAATGTAGCTTTCCTGTGCCTTTTCTATAAATATTTTCGTGGTAATTGTTCAGATGAGCTTTCCTGCTTGATACCTAGACTTTATGAATTTATGAGTACTTAGAAAGCGTTCTAAAAATGGATGGAATGTGCGACATTAAGATCCGAAGACGCTTTAGCATGGCTACTGACACAGTTAAAAAGCTAACCGGAGTACTGAGAGACAGGAAAAAATGACACGGTGCTGATAGCAGACATGGAAGTGAAAATACAGGAGCTTCTATAGAAGGTAGCAAGAGGAAGAGAGAAGAAAGGACTGAGTATAAATTTAAATTTAAATATGGTCATCTGCAAAAAGAAGACCCCAAAATGCCAACTGCAGATTAGAGAAACTAAAATAAAACAAGTAAAGAAATTCAAATACCTGGAAAGCATTCTGACAGAGGATGAAAAGTACGACATGAAGATCCGAAGACGCATTAGCATGGCTACAGACACATTTAAAAAGCTAACCAGAGCACTGAGAAACAGGAAACTTTCATTGGAAACAAAGAAAAGAGTGCTGGATTGCTATGTGATATTTGTCCTTCTGTATGGTAGTGAAAGTTGGACTATCTTCTCAATGATAATGGTTAGGCTTGAGGTAGTAGAATTGTGGTTTTACAGAAGGATGCTGAGGATACCATGGACTGAGCACGTGAGCAAAGATGAGATGTTGGAGAGGATGCAAACGAGAAGGAAACTCGTAATTAACATCAGGATGAGACAGATGCGAGTCCTGGGACACGTAATAAGGAAAGGAGACCTGAAGAGTCTAATACTCAGAGAACAGATAGAATGAAAAGAGAGACAGGGGAAAGCAGCTTGAGCAAATCGATTTCGGAGCGGGGTTTGAGAGAGATACCAAGAAGAAATATATTGAGAGCGACAAGAGGCAGAGCCAAGTGGAAGTCCATGATCGCCTATGTCATGAAAAGGATACGGTGCACGAAGAAGAATTAAATTGACAGCAAATTCTCTTCAATTCACAGTTGAAATGACTAGTTGAAACCACAAGTTCTATGCTAAGAGTTTCTTCTCTCAGTTGTGTAACTCTTATTTTGGTTTTTTGCTTTTCACTTCACAAAATGCAAAGCCAATCGTTATCTCTTGTCTCCTGAATTTCTGTTCTTTTATTACTCTCCGTCTTTAATAATATTTTTTCTTTTCCTCATATTTTTTCACAGTCAGTAACGCCTTACGCCTTAGTGGCTTCGTTGCCCTGCGTGGGTTGAAATGATTTAAGAATGTTTTAACTTAGTTTTTTTCGAGGCTTTGTTTGATTAGCAACAAATCAACTCCTCATGGGTCATTTCATGCCGAAATGTAATTTTCTTGGGAGTATTCCTAATTTTCTTTATAAAATTTATTTATCGTAATATTTTTGTCAGAAATGTAGTGCTAGTAATTTTATTTATTTTTGTCACAAAATTGTAATGCTGGTAAATATTTTTGTATGAAAATGTATCAGTAGTTTTCACACACACACACACACACACACACACACACACACATATATATATATATATATATAGTTTTATACTTGCAATGCAATGTCAGTCGTTATCTTCCTAATTCCTGACGATGTGCGTTATGGTACCGTGGATATAGGCTCGGAACAAGAAATCTGAGTGCCGAGTTCGAATTCCAGTTGAGTTTACTTACGAGCAAATACCCTTGGGGCTTTTATTAACCGTTCATTTCTTCCTTCAGTTTCTGGATTAAATAGCAAGACAGATTGGGTTCTCTAGGCTTGGTTGACAACTAATCTACCGCAGAAAGTAGTGGTCACCAACTCTGGCAAAATCTTCTGTCCAGTCAGTCACAGGGCCGTGCTTAGGGCTCCCGCAGACCCCGCAGTTGCGTGTGGGGGGTGGTTGAAAGTTCCCTAGGGGCCGCAAGGCCCGAAAAGAAGCCAAGGCTCCTTAGCTGAAGCCTAATTTTTGATAGTATATCAAACTTTCTGTAGCAAAATGCTTTTGAACTTTGGGTTTAAATTTTTTGATAATTCCTTGAAAAAACTTGAAGAGTGAGAACCGAAACGCACTGAAATGGTTATAAAAATAGCTAGAAAATCACCAAATATTAGGTAAATGTTGTGAAAAGGTTCGTAATGTAAAGCTTCAAAACGCCGTTTTTTCGTGATCACGGAATCTCTGCGTTCCGAGAGTATGTTATTTTGTTAACCCTCTAGGGCCATGCGTATCATATTTGATACAGTATTTCCCTATAAGGAAACATTTGGTATTTCCCTATAAGGAAACATTTGGTATTCATTGACTGAGCAGTCAGTACTGCTTTCATTTGAAATTTATATATTTCTCTTAAAAAATTTTTCAGGAAAATATTTCTTTCAAGGCTTGTTTTCATACTGTATCAAATATGATACGAATGGCCCTAGAGGGTTAAAAGTACCGTTTATTGTAGGTTCACTATGTTCGGGGTGGGGGTGAAAGTTGCATTTTGCGGGTAGAAGGGCCGCAAGGCGCATTCTGCGGGTGAGACGATGTTGCTAAACACAGCACTGGTCAGTCTCATCTCTTTCGAGACAAGATCGCGCAAGTGTGTATCACGTAAGTGACTATGTCCCTAATGACGTAAGTGACTATGTCTCTAATAACGCTTTATTTTTATCATATCGTTTCACACTCTGCAAATCTTTTGTCTTAGTTGCTTTTTTGCCTTGCTTGTAATAAAATGATAAAAAAGTGCTTCTATTTGCCATTTACATTCGGATTCTTTCGAACTTACGAAAATGGTGGCTTCATTTTATGGTTTTTGTTGACAAGGTTTTGCATTAGTTTTCATAATTGGATTGCTATACGTTACACAAGCTTCCTCGAAAAGCAAACGTCTTGAGGCAAAAACAAATATTTTTGACAATAACGATAAATTTAGTTCTCACTAAAATAAATAAAAATGAAAAATTATATCTAATAAGGAACTAACGAAATATAACAGAAAATTTGATATCTTGTACAACTTTTAAATTGATGCTATAAAAGCACAAGACAAACAATAAAGAAACCACTTTTTAAACATGTACAAATATCAAACCTTATTTAATTTTCATAAGTGTTAAGGTCAGCAACAGTTTAGCAGCCAATGCGAATCTATAAGTTCTTCTCTCGGATTATTTTCTAACTTTTGATCTAAGCGATGAACACTTGTTATTGAAAAATTATTGCTTTTTGTTGAATGATGACATTTAACTAAACGGTCACTTCCCAAGAAATCCGTACGTCTACACTATTATTCGTTTCTTTGTCGGAAAGAGCTACAAATTCGCGCCTAATGAATGTTAAGCAATGTCGATGATTTGTGGCATTAGACGCTGGATCGGAGTCCGGATGATGCCTTAATATTTTCAACTTTCATTTGCTATTGTTACTGAACGAGAGAATGAGCAGAAAAAAATGTTAGATTGGAGTTTCTAAAAGGTCATGTTCATATAAACCGAGATTTTAAATAAAAAAAGCAAAACAAAAACATAAAAAAACAAAAAAAATAAAAAAACGAAACCACACACACACAAAAAAAAAACCCCGAAAAAATCTATCCTAATTATTTCCGTCATAAAATAGAAAGCATTTTCGGCCCTGACATTAATATCAACTGAAAATCGTTCGCATGGTGGAGCATAACTTAATAAGGTGTGCTGCCTTGGAAAGGAAGCCATTTTAATATATACGTAAGACATTACTGAATAAAACAACTTTTTATGTTAGAACACAAGGCTAGAGACTTTCAAGTTGAGATTTGATTAGATCGTAATAAGATCATTAACAGCAAATTAAAAACACCAGTTTTTGCATTTTTTATGTACAATCTTTTTACTTTTTGTCGTTTTAGTCTTGCGTATGTTGATATCGTATTTTTTGCAAAGATACATACAAAAATCATTAAAAAATCTAAAAAATCTTTAAGACAATGTGATGAAAATTCTTACGAAATTATTTATGTAATAATTGAAACATATCCATATGCCTCAGTTAAGAAAATCCTCGCGAAGTTCCTTACGTAATGATTACAAAATTCCTTACGAAACAATGATTACAAAAAATAGCAGACAGTCACCGAAATGCGTACGTAATGATTACGTTAATCCTTTGGGATCCACTAAGAAAACCCCCAACAAAGAACTGTGAAAATTTTTATGAAACAATTGCAAAAATACTTGCCTAACCAATATATTTATGTAATGATAAAAAGATCCTTATGTAATGGTTACGAAAACCCTTAAGAAACATTTATGAAAAATCTTTACGTAATGATTACTGTATTAATCAGGAAACATTGCGAAAATATTTCCGTAATGATTACAAAAAGTCCTCAGGGCATAATTACGAAAATGCTTACGTAAGAAATACGAAATTCCTTACGTAATGATTAAAAATTTCTTGGAAAACAATCACGAAAATAATTGCGTAATGATTAGGACACTCTTTAAAAAACAAATTACAAAGATCCTTAAGTAGTCATTAAGAAAAATTCTGAGGAAACAATTCTGAACATCTTATCGTAATTATTCAGAATATCCCGACGAAAATATGGTGAAAATACACAAAAAACAATTACGAAGATTTATATGTAATGACCTGAGAGAACAACTACTAAAGTCCTTACGTAATGATTACAAATATCCGTTGGAAATAATTATGAAAATCTTTACATAAGGATTACATAAATAATCAATGCATAATGATTTCGAAAAATCATTAGAAAACTGTTATAACTATAGAAAACTGTTATAATTATAACTATAGAAAACTGTTATAACTATAGAAAACTGTTATAACTATAACTATAGAAAACTGTTATAACTATAGAAAACTGTTATAACTATAACTTTAGAAAACTGTTATAACTATAACTATAGAAAACTGTTATAACTATAACTATAGAAAACTGTTATAACTATAGAAAACTGTTATAACTATAGAAAACTGTTATAACTATAACTATAGAAAACTGTTATAACTATAGAAAACTGTTATAACTATAACTATAGAAAACTGTTATAACTATAACTTTAGAAAACTGTTATAACTATCCTTACTAACGTAAATCTTTACGAAAATCCTTACGAAATAATTAAGAAAAATCATTATGAAACTGTTACAAAAATTCTTAAAAAACAATAACAAAATTTCTACGAATTATTTACGGTGGTTATCACTGGAAGAACAGTGACATCATGTCATTTCAAATATTGCGAATATTGCATTATGAAATTTATACGATTATCAGCATAGAATATAGTAGATTCTTCTGGTAACGCTGAAAAAATGATTCTACATGTGTGTGCGTGTAATATATATATACATATTACGAAATTTTACGTAACGTTACCAAATGGTATCAACCGATATATTTATTTAAAGCTATTTGTTTGAACATTATTTTTCATGGATACTAGTATTTAAGTGGCTTGTCTGTTTTTTTTTATAAAACAGTACATTTATATGTATCAACCGATATGCTTATTCGAACCTGTTAATCCCACTTACAGTGAAGATGCCACCGTTTGATCTGACATGAGTTGCCACTCAACCACAGAAGATTTTATGGTTGAATAAATATAAATTAAAACATATAAATGCACATTTTTTTATTTCTTTAGAACATTCATATCTGCTCTGGTTCGTATCTAAACTTATTTATAAATGGAACTTTGTCTCTGTATGTGTGTCCGCTACCTATAGATTCCGAAACGGCTGAACCGATTTTTTTGAAAATTTCCACAGTTGTACTATAAGCGTCTGCGAGTGTTTTTAGCTAGGTTTTGTGTCGAGATACCCCCGATAAATATCGAAAATTGATAATCGAAAAAATCGGGTTATAGAAGGAGTGGTCCGATTTTAATCAAATTTGATACACTCATAGACAAAGACATAAGAAACGATATTCAGAAGTTTCAAGGTTGAAGTTCTTACAATAGTGCAGAAAATCGATAATATATATATATATATATATATATATATATATATATATATATAAAAGGCAAGATGTTTGTGTGTGTGTCTGTCTGTTTATCTGCCTGTATGTCTGTATTTTTTCAGGCCATTTATTTTCAGTTTTTGCTTCGGGTTTGGCTCTAAGTAGGTATAATTGTAGTTCTTAGTTTCAGACATGATACCATTTACTCAGAGGACTTATTTAGCCTTCAAAATTCAGTTTACGACGAAAAAAACTTATTCGATATCGATACCGGGAAATCAAAATTTGACTTACAACCATTCATTTTTCTTTCAGTCTACGGTTTCGCTTTAACTGGAAACAACTATTGCTTTTTAGTCTTTCGTCTCAACGTCTAAAGAGTCTGAGCTTCCAGGACCATGGATTAGTTTTAAAGCTTCTATTACTCCCGAGCAACGCCGGGCTATACTGCTTGTCCTAATATAAACAAACGTAAACACAGACAATATTACGAAATTTTAAGGAGAGTTACGAAATGGTATTAACCGACTTACTTATTTAAATTTATTTGTTTGAACATTATTTTAAATAGATACTCGTATTTGAGTGGCTAGTCTGTTTTTCTATAATTAAATAGTATATAATTATTTTCAACATTTGAGAAATCATTTAATGAAAGTATCTATCTTCTAGCAGCAATACTATGCAAAAATTATCATCTGTTTGCAAAGTATTCGGCATTCCTCTAGTTTTGTCCTGGCAGTTCAGTTAACGAAAATTTTATCATGAATAAATACTTTGCTTAGTTTCAGGGAGGTATCTTTTCGGATTTTCGATGAATCACTGGTTTTTTGTCTCATCCCTGAGAACTTTTTAAAATACGAATTGAAGAAAGGTTTTAAATTTCATAGCACGTTCTTTGCTTATTGGCGCATGACAATCTTCCCAAGTATATTGACTTGGACAAGTTATATATGTATAAAAACTACCTTTATAGAATTACCAGTTGGCTGACACAGAAATCAGAAGAGTAATTTTTTTAAACAATCTGACTTGTTAAAGGGCTAAGGTATTCGTCGGATAAGTCGTGACATGCAGGCCTATTCAAACGAGAACGTGAATGTAAAAATAATCCTGTTCTAACAGGTGACTGCAAATCCCTATAATCCAAAATGCGACTGAGAAATAATGACTACAGCAGACGAATTCCTAAAATACTCGGCATAAGCTTTTTACGACCGATCTTCAGGAAGTCAGAATTGACTTGTTTCTTGTGACAATTTCATTTTTAAATGTCAATCACACTCGCAAAAAATCGGATTCCTTCCAAGGATTTTTTCTTTTTTGGTTTTGTTTTGCTTTAGTTTTGGTATCTTTGACGGCAGAAGTGACATATTGGCGAGAAGGCAGCCAGCAGTTAAAGACCAAAGGTAATCTTGACAAGAAGTTCCGAATTTTCTTTTCTCGAACGAAACCGAGGGACAAATCTTCGCGAAACGCCCGTCGCAAATGTCCGCTCATATGACATGCGTGCAAGGGTGGCTGGTTGCTCGACAACTCAACGAATATTTTCTGATATAATCAGAGTTGGTGGTTTTAAAAAGTAAATCTAAACAC
>JBBBDQ010000293.1:13205000-13227500 GCA_037127315.1 Ascarosepion bandense | reverse complement strand
CAAGGCTGGACCACTACTAGTTTGTAGGGAGCTAGAGAAAAAACTGTGTGCAAGGAAAATGAAAGAAGGGTAGAATATGAGCGGGATTCAAAAAGATAGAAGGTGGTCGTTGCATTTAAATTTTTGGACATTGTAGCTATCAGGGAAACAAGTTAAAAGAACGTTCCACTGGCGGAAAATGCGGGAAAAGAAACAAAAATGGTGGGGCCTAGACGTTTAAATATATGTGGTCGGGGCACCAGGGTAAAACCTCGTCAGTTGCCATAGAAAATTATTTTTATCAATAATCTAAAAAAATGAAAGCTATTTTGATAATTGATAAAATTTTACAATTTTCATCAACATGAATATTGTTTGCCCCAATGCAAGATGGAGAAGCAGTGCTCAGATGCTGTTATCCAGGTAAACCACCCGCATTTAGAAGCCATTCAGATACATATATATGTGGTAGTTATAGGTTATTTTTTAATATTTTTAAATCGTTTCACCCCAGCAAGGCGTTACAGCCACTGAAGCGCAGGGGGCTACATAAGAGTAAAAGTTTAGATAAGAGGAGAGTGAAGAGAAAGACGAACCAATTACAAGAGGTGTCAGAGAAAAGGCAAAAAAAAGTATGAAAACACAGGTGTGAAGACAGTTGCGAATGTAGAGAGAAAGAAAAAGGACAAGATATAGAGGGTGGTGTAGAAAGAACTGGAGTCAAGTAGATAAGAGATTGGTATTGACATTGCATTTAAATTCCTGGAGGTTGTAGCCGTCAGGAAAGCAAATATAAGGAAGGGAGTTTCACAGTCTGGAAGTGCTAGAGAAGAAACCGCTGGAGTAAAATTGTCAATTGCATTTGGTTGATCTAACTGTAAATGGATGGGACCTTGTTGCCAGTATGGTTGCACGAGTAAATTCTTTTGACGGGAGCACCAGTGACTTAAGTTTCGTCGGAGCAGAAGCCATGAAAATATTTGTAGAATAGACAGAGGGAAGCCACATCCCACCGGTGAGAAAGTGGCTGGAGTCGAGCGCCAAGTCGGCATTTATCACATTACAGATTCTCTTTTGGAGCCTGTCGAGAACACTGAGATGAGCAGCAGGGGCACCTGACCATATATGACAGTCGTATTCTATGCACGGACAGATGATTGATTTGTTGGTAGTTCTTTAATGATAATAAAAACAAGAAATACTTGTGAAAATTTCACTGCTTTAATCTTTAAATTTTCTGATGAATCCTAATTCTTAAACTAATGACTAAATATGTTCCTTAAAGAGACTACTGGAAACTACCCTATTACACAGATAAATTTTGGTCTCAACAACTTTAATGAAATGTTACAATCTCAGTCATATGTATGAATTGTGTTTATCATTTTGAAGAAGTAAGGGGGTACAGTTTTTTCATTTAAATAAATAATAGGGTGATATCTTTTTTCATTTCATTGAAACAGGTGTTAAACACATGAAACTGTTATTGCCATCTCTATTTTTTCCTTGTTTTCGTTCCCTAAGACCAACAGTTACTTACGCACAATACCCTTGGGAAAGGTATTAATCCGCCTCTTCCCTCCAGCTATGGGTTAAATAACAGGACAGCTTTGGTTCTTAAGCCTTGGTCGGTAACCAGTCTACCACAGAAAGTAATGGCAACCTGTTGTGGGAAAATCTTCTGCCCAGTCAGTCATGTCTCTTTAGAGACATGATCGCCCAAGTGTGTCTTACGTATGGCACTTAACTGATTGACTGAAGATCAAGCAACATCTTTGAAATATCGTTATTTTCTTCTTATGCCCTGCAATTGCCGCAGATAATCATTATACCATTTCTATTTGTTTGCAAGGTTATTCTATCTATTCTCTTAAGCAATGGCAGAGAGTAACGTACGTATCAGTTAAATATCGGTAGTAACAATAATAATGAAGACAATAATAATAATAATAATTGAATTGAATTCACAGAACGGAATAATGACCATTAATAGACTTGCCATCCCAGTGGTTTAATACAATTTCAAAATTTTGGAACTGGAATCTAAATGACATCAGACAAATGGATTCCGTGACGAGAAAGCTTCTTTCTAAGCATAAAATAGATCATCCAAAGGCCGATGAAGACCGCATATACATACCCCGTCAAATAGGTGGACTAGGTCTTATTCAGCTAGAAATGTCATACAAGACAACGACAAGCTTAATCACATACATGGAAACAGCATGATGATGATACAATTAGTCAAACAACACGAAAACAGAAAAAAATATTCAAGCCTGAAAGAAGGGTGTAAATACGAAAAAGATTTAGTTTTTTTTTAATCATCTCACCCCAAGCAAGGCATTCCACTGCCACTTTTGCGCAGAGGGTTACATAGGGGAAAGTGATGAGAAAGAGTGGTTAGGAGGTTACATAGGGAAAAGTGATGAGAAAGAGTTGTTAGGTGGCTACATTGAGGAAAGTGATGAGAAAGAGTGGTTAGGAGGTTACATTGAGGAAAATGATGAGAAAGAGTGGTTAGGGGGTTACATAGGGAAAGTGATGAAAAGAGCGGTTAGATATAGGAAATGTCAGAAGGAGTGTGTTAGACGGGTAAGGATACCGAGGATGAGGTTTGGGTAAATGGGAAGAGTGTTTGAAAGAATGGGTGCAAGCTTATGTGTTAGGTGGTGTCTAGTGACTTTACATTTAAACTCCTGGGGATTGTAGCTGTCGGGGAAGCAAGTGTATGGAAGGAAATTAGTAGATTCTCTAGAAAACTAAAACAGAACCTAAGAACAAACTGCCGCAGAAAAATTTAGAAAGAAAGCCAAGGATAAAGCTCTTGAATCGATGAAATAACGTTGTCAAGACAAACCTCATCATGACCAATATCCAGAATGTATTCATAAAGCAAAAGTTGATAAAGATAATACTTACGATGGTTACGAGCATCTGGATTAAAGGTGGAAACGAAATGCTTTTTTGTTGCAGAGCAAGACCAGAGTCTTTCCACTTGAAACTTTCATGCAAATATCATACAAAACATTGTGGATTCAAAATGCACGTTTGATTAAAATATCAAGAAACTATAGTCCTTCTAATCTCAAGATATTTTGTACTTGCGCCAAATGAATACAAAAAAAACTTAGGATGGAGTGGGGTAATATTTACACTGGGCAATGTGCAAACATCTTGAAAATATGTTAGTAAACACTCGTATTAACATTACCCAGCACCGGTCGCACTAATAGAAGATTCTATGCGGTTGCACCATCTTAACAGACAGGAAGTCTGAAGCAAATGCACCGGACACAATTGCCAAAAACCGAAATAAAAAAATGTATACTAATTGACGTGACTTGCACAGTGGACTGTAATATAGCAACCAAAGAATTTGAAAAACTATGGAAATATAAAATCCTGGAAATCAAAAAAGAAAAATATGTGGAAACTGAAAAAAAATATATATTACCAGTCATAGAAGCTTAGCTTGGAACGCTAAAAATAAAGAATACAATACTATATTGAAAAATTGTCTTGATAAGTACAGCCCACGCAATAAAGCTTTCTTCATGTAACTCGAGGGATGTTGTGGGAGTTAAAAAAAAACAAATCATGAAACGTAGCCATATCAACTCACCATAACCTGCCTTCCACCTTCCGCAGTTCTGATAGGTTGTTTGACCATAATGGAAGTCAAAATATAATGATGATGATGATGATACAGTGCTGATAACAACAACAATACTAGACCAATCATTACTATCTAGAAATTAACATGTATGCCTACTTAAAATCTGTTTTCCTAAAATGAATATTCTATGAAAATATCCAAAAACAATTCATCGTTTTGTATTAGGTTGCACAGTGTTCTTCTTCTTCTTCTTCTATGTGCCCTGTCCCTTCAGGGCGTAGGCGATCATGGATCTCCACGTCTCCCTATCCCTTGTGGCTCTTAGTATGTTTGCTCCTGTTGCTCCTGGCAACCCCCGTTCCGTCATCCACCTGATCAGACCCTGCAAATATGTTATTCGCTGCCTTCCTCTGTCTCTCCTTCCTTCTATCTGTCCAGTCAGTATCAGGTTCTCCAGGCTCTCCTTCCTCATTGCATGTCCCAGGAACTTCAGTTGTCTCTTCCTGATGCTCAGCATCAATTTCCTTTTTGTTGCACAGTGTTAGCATCCTCTAAATAAGAAACACAGCCTGAAAGAGTGGGTCATATATCTACACTAGATAAGATACAACTTGTACGGGAAAGAAAACTGTAAGAAACTGATATGAACATCACCAAGACCTGGTTACAGTGTTAAGACATGTAACAATTGTATGGGACTTTACAATAAACACAGAAAAGACAATAAAATCTAATCGTTTAAACATCGTGATGAATAACCACAAATACAGAATGCACTTTCTTATTGGCAGAGCATACCCTGTATCTTAAAGGATCATCAAAAACCTATAAAATATAACGATTTTGAAGTGGAAATCTAAAAGTTGTAGCACATAAAGACATCAGTATTTCCAATTGTATTGATTAGAAAAGGTTCCGACAGAAATATTGAAGGGAGTCATGATAGCTTATGCCTTAACGAAATACAAAACATTGTACTCACAAATACAGCTCGAGCAATACTAAGAGCTTTATCTATATAAAATGTGTGTAATTTTAGTGCCTCTTTGTTCTTTTTACAAAAGTAATTAGAGGAAAATTTCTAATCTTTGGTCTCTTGTTTGAACCCAGAAGATAATGTATATACAACAGAACACTAAAAGAAATCTTTGAGACTTTTCCTTATTTTGCGGTCCTTGGTATGATGGTAAACTGCATCCGGCAGCATGGCCTCTGATTGGAGGTTGTGAGGAGAATGGAACCATGTCTTAATTGCTGTTGTTCGCAGGTCCACTCCGACCCGGAGTGGTAGCATCTGTTAGAGTTCCAGCTATTGGCAAATAGTTAACCCTCAAACTGGGGTCAAAACAATATGAAAATATAAAATAGACTTTTATAGAAATATGTACATAAAAATTGACTTTTATAGAACAATGCACATTTTTTAAATATAAACCTTACCAACAATATATTTTTGAAAGAAAAAATTGCCATAACACATTTTCGAAGGAAAAACAGTTATTGCCATAACATTTTTAAACGAAAACAAATTATTAACAGTAATACATTTTTAATACAAAACTAGAAGACATCTTTAGTTTTCTAAAATAACAAAAATATTTTAAATCTTTATCAAAATCTGCCTAAATCAACTTTCTCACTGTAACAGAACATATTTTAAACCCCACCTTTTTGGCATTAAATGACCCACAGATGTTGATATGTCGTTAAACAAAGCTCAAACTCAAACTTTTCTCATTTTGACTAGTACTTGTTTCAAAACAATTTCAATTGTTTTTTTGTCACAATTGGTTGATCACCACTGTTTTAGTAGACTGTCGCTTAACATCCGCCATCAATCACGGTATATCAAATTAAACCGTCGATGTTTACCTATCTGCACAGCTCCTCTAGGCAACTAAGATTTTATTTGGTTGCTACGCATTGACCGTCTAGCTAGACTGAGATAATGCTCGTACCTAAATAGCTCATATGATCGAAATTATAGATAATTCCAGTTGAATTTCTTACATTCACTTACGCACAAATACCCTTGAGAAAGGTGTTAATCGGTTTCTTTCCTGAAGTTACGTGTTAAATAACAGGACAGATTGGGTTCTATAGCCTTAACTGGCAACCAGTCTACCGCAGAAAGTAATGACAACCTACTGCAGTGGATATCGGCTCGGAACGAGAAACCGGGGAGCCGAGTTCGAATTCCAGCTAAATCCATTGTATTCACTTACGCACAAATACCCTTGGGAAAGGTATTAATCCGTCTCTTCCTTCCAGTTATGGGTTAAATAGCAGGGCAGATTGGGTTCTGTAGCCTTGGTCGGCAACCAGTCTACCGCAGAAAGCAATGGCAACCTACTGCGGGATAATATTCTGCCCAGTCAGTCATGTCTCTTTCGAGACATGATCGCCCAAGCGTGTATCACGTATGGAACTTAACTGACTGACTGCGGGATAATCTTCTGCCAGTCAGTCATTTCTCTTTCGAGGCATGATCACCTAAGCGTGTATCACGTATGGAACTTGACTGACGGAATGACCCTCTTTCCTGGAGACCTTCCGACATAACGCTGATGCATAGCAAAATGTGGCTCTAGATTCCTTGAAAACATAGTGTTGCCGAATTGTTTCTTTTTTTCCTATGCATTTTTCGAATGCCAGAAACTTCTTTTTAATTTCCACAAATTGCGGTTTTCCGGCATGTTTACAGCATTTGAGTTGAAATTAACCAGTGTGTGCGAAACAAACACACGACTCCCTTGTACTCCTGACAAGCAGAGAAATAATAAGTGTTTTATTTTTTCGTGGACTTGATGAAGATCATATAATCGTCTTTAAATGTTGTTTTTTAGTGAACTTCAACTTTCGACCAACTTGATACTTGGCTATAACATTGTGAATCTCGATTTTAAAAAAACTAATTTGAACTGAGATTTCACACTCTATCTAATGTTACTATTTTGTCCCTTGAATGTTTAAAAATAATCATTCTTTTGCCTATTTTTATTGTATGATAACATTTTCTTTTGAATAACTTCACAGCTTTCAAACTAGCGAAAAACATATTTTTCAGTGGATCAAAGTCTTTGAGAATGGCGTAATATTGCTTATAATTGCATTTTGCTTATGTTAATAACAGAAAAAGTTCTGTCAGGTGGTCTTTTGCTCAATACTATGTACAGGGTGAGGCAGAAATACCACCATATATATCTCCCAGAAATATCCCCCACATAATAAAAAGACATTACTGAAAATAATGGCTTAATCTAACTAACGTCCTTTGGGAAGTATTTCTGGGTTGTATATGTGAGTCGTATTTCTTCTCCGCCATATATAGTTGCAAACGTAAATAAGGGAACCTAATGATAGTAATTTTTTCAGTCTGTAAGATGAAAGACATACAAGCGTATTTTGGAGAACTACATTACATTGCAGCTGTAATTTCGATCGGTAATAAACATTTCCCTAACAACAGCGGAAGCACATTTGATGCACAGGTATATTCGCAATTCTTTTTTTATTAATTTAGTTATTAATCATATATGTCGAAAAGTACTCTTTAACAATCAGTTCACCCTATACAAAGGACTAAATGCAATAAGCCACTACTGGTTCTTGGGTGAGGAAAAATTATCAACATTAACACCAAGAGTGCAATCAAAAAGTTATCAGGAGGACAGCAGATAGCATCTCTCTGAATGACTTCAACTCTTTTCGTGTCCGTCATTTCAGGGGATGTGCCGCACTCGCCACGCTTGGCAATGCAGATTGACGAAGACTATTTACCCATAGCTGGAAGGAAGACACGGATTAATACCCTTCCCAAGGTTATTTGCGAAGAAGTGAATGCAACGAATTCGACTGGAATTTGAACTCGGTTCTGCCAAATATCTCATTCCGATTCGATGTCTACTGCACCACAACAAACATCTGTTGACACTGTATTTAATGTAAATGGTACAGGGGGGCCGGGTAGTTGTTTTACACATAATTTCAACTAAAATCCTGCGAAAATACCGGAAAACCACAATTTGTAGAAAATGAAAAAGAAGCACCAGGGATTCGAAAATTGCATCAACATTGAACAGAGAACAACAAGCAACGCTATGTTCTCAAGAAATCTAGACTACCACTAACATTGTAGTTAATTTTTTTAAAGATTAACGTTGGATGGAAAGCAGGGAACTGGAAAGCAGGGAACTGGAAAGCAGGGAACTGGAAAGAAGTTCTATAGGGAAGAAGTTTGAGAAAAGAAACCATTAGCTGAGGATTACGGTTGCTCCTAGTCAGCTCATCTGTAGAGTGATGAGACCTCATCGCTAGTCTAGTATAGCGGTTAAATGCATAGTTTAAGCACCATACCGAAGAACAGCATCCAAACAATTCCTATGGAAGTCTTTTTAGAAAAGACACAGGGAAAACAGTAGTGGGAAAGTGACTTTAGCCGAGATGTCAATTCCAGACCTAAAATAATGCTGATCCTTCTTTGGATTTTATCAATAAGTTCTAGATAATTAGCAAGAGCACCAGTCCATATTTTTAAAATCAGTCAGTCAGTTAAGTGTCATATGTGATACACGCTTAGACAATCATGTCTCTATCGAGACATGACTACCTGGGCAAAGATTTTGGTATTATTTTTGCAGTACACTGGTTGTCCACCAAGGCTATACAACCCAAGCTGTCCTGCTATTTAACCCATAACTGGAGGGCGAAGTGACGGATTCATATCTTTCCCAATGGTATTTGTGCGTATGTGAATGCAACGAATTCAACTGAATTTCGAACTAATGGATAGCGAAAATTTCAGCATGGCGTTATCGCAAATTTTACAAGTATAAAAATAACTAACAGTGATTTTCTGGTTATTGATTTTAATATGTTTCATAGTTAACTATAAATTCTAAAATATTCACCACCCCCTTTTTGTGCTTTTGTATAACGTTGCTTAACTATCATGAACTAGATCCTTTCAACGCGCCAATTTATTTCAAAACGTCGCGATATTAGCGATACTTAGCAGTGGTTCAACTCCAAGTAAGATCATTCATTTCTCGTATGTTACATGACATATTGAGATCTTTTTACTAAGTTACGAGTCATTTTTTCAAGTTGAATATATTTCCCCGGAAGAAAATTATGATAGTGCATCAATGTCTTCTATCCAATACTTTTGGTTCTTAGCTGGTAATCTTTCGATATGTAATTGATAATGATTTGACTGTCAGATTTAAAATTCAAATAAGTCTCTAAAAGAAAGTTGCATCGCCTGTCTTTGGCTGAATGAGAGAGAAGTAAAAAAAAAAAAAAAGACTGACTTATGCCTTGGACCAATATTACAGACGTACACATCTTGCTCAATAACATTGACTATAATTCTAGGAAGCGGTGCGGGTAATTCACTCCAAGCAATATTTTTTTTCTCAGATTGCGCCCCATTGATCTTAGAATAAAGAATATTTCGACACAAGCAATATTGTTTTATATTGCACTAAATTCATCTTAGAATAAAGAATAATTCGTCACAAGCAATATCTTTTTGATATTGCACCCCATTGATCTCAGAATAGAGAATATTTTGTCACAAGCAATATATTTTGATATTGTACCCATTCATCTTAGAATAAAGAATACTTCGTCACAAGCAATATCTTTTTTATATTGAACCCTATTCATCTTAGGAAAGAGAATATTTCGTCACAAGCAATATCTTTTTTTATATTGAACCCTATTCATTTTAGGAAAGAGAATATTTCGTCACAAGCAATATCTTTTTTGATATTGAACCCTATTCATCTTAGGAAAGAGAATATTTCGTCACAAGCAATGTCTTTTTTATATTGAACCCTATTCATCTTAGGAAAGAGAATATTTCGTCACAAGCAATATCTTTTTTGATATTGAACCCTATTCATCTTAGGAAAGAGAAGATTTCGTCACAAGCAATATCTTTTTTTATATTGAACCCTATTCATCTTAGGAAAGAGAATATTTCGTCACAAGCAATATCTTTTTTGATATTGCACCCTATTCATCTTAGGAAAGAGAAGATTTCGTCACAAGCAATGTCTTTTTTGATATTGCACCCCATTCATCTTGAAATAGAGAATATTTAGTCCCAAGCGATATCTTTTTTGATACTGCACCCCATTTATCTTAGATTAGAGAATATTTTTTCACAAGTAATATCTTTTTTGATATTACACCCCATTAATTTCAGAATAAAGGATATTTCGTCACAAGCAATATCTTTAACGTTAATGCTTGAGGATTTGCCAGAGTCAAGCAATGATCAATGGTTCAGTTTTGATTGGGAAAAGCTAGATATCTGTAAGTGTTGTAAAAAGTATCTCAACATTCGGTAATGGCTACTGTTTGATTGATTGATTGATTATTATTATTGAATAAGGTGTTCTATCTTTCATGGTTGATGATACTTGTACCCGTCTGCCAAGATAAGTTAATATATGAGCATTCTGGTGTGGCTTAAATGTTGTGTGCGTATGGTTGAAAATCACATCTGTGGAGTGAGGTTCGATCCCCACTGGGTAGCCTAAACTCGTGGCTTTTTAACAAAGCTAAGCTTAATATTTTAAGTAGCTAAAGTGTAAAAAGTATTAAAGACGACAAAAGAATTACATAAGCGAGAAAGAGCAAAGGAAGAGTAAGCGAAAAGAATGTTAAAATATTGAAGAAAATTAGAGAATACCCAACGGCATATAAACAGCTCCACCTCATTTCAGCAGGATATATTAAGAAAAAGCTTTAGTGCTTGACCAAGTGATAAGAACGTAGGCTTTCTGACCATGAGATCGCTGTTCGAATTACCATGATCGATTTCCCAAGGTGTTGACTTATTGGCCTGAGTTATCCCAATGAGTAGCGCCGTTGTTAACGAGCTTGACGATTTCTAAGCGTTGTGAATTCGATCCTTACTGGGTGTCTGATACTTGTGGTCTTCTACTCTAAGCCTGCTATGCTTAGTATTGTAGTACTCGTCAGTGTTGTGCAATGGTTAACAAGCTAGTCTGTTTGATTATTTTTAGTGAGCAATATCAATAGTTTCCTCATATCTTTCGCCTTGAACAGTAAGCAACCATTTTGATAGCCTTGAAAATTATTCTGGCTTATTTTTCTCCGTACATTTTTCTAGAAAAAAAAGAAATCTAAGTTAAAGAAAGGAATAAAAAATATCTTTAAAAAAAGACATTGAAATTTTACTCTCACCCACCAACAAAAGTGCCGTGATTATATTAACAGTAGCGTATTTATTCGGTTATGACTTTTCTTACTATAACCGGGTTTGAAATCATACAAGACCCTACAACATATAACCAGCCCCACCTCATCTTAACAGGATATATATATATATATATATATATATATGTGTGTGTGTGTGTGTGTGTGTGTGTGTGTGTGTGCGTGTGTGTGTGTGTGTATTGGCACGGGGTTTAGTGATTAAAACCTCCAAATTATGGCCACGAGATCCCTGTTCGAATTACTATGATCAATTTCCCAAGGTGGTGACTTACTGGCTTGAGGTGACCCCAGTGGTTAGTGCCGTTGGAAAGTGCCGAATATTTATACCGGGGGTTGACCCAAACGTTGTGAGTGAAATAGCGTTGACGGAAGTGTTCGTCGATGCTTGAGCTAGCAAGAAGTAACAAGTCATTGGGAATCACAACAGGTGATGCGCTCTCTCCCAGAAACTGTAACTAACGTCTGCTCTGCATAGTTGCAGTATAAACTGCAGGTGTGTTCTGTGTGTGTTGAAGAAACAAATGTACCTGGGCAGGCATCTGTAATGAGTAATGGCAAGCCACCCTAGCAGAGAGGCATACCCAGAAACGAGTGTTCAAGTGTTATTAAGAGAAAATGTTTAGTAAGCACTTCAAATGTTTCTGAAATTACATCCATTAACTATTTTCTTTTAAAGTAAACGTCAGTTAAGTGCCATACGTGAACCACGATTAGGCGATCATGTCTCGAAAGAGACATGACTGACTGGGCAGAAGATTATCCCGCAGTAGGTTGCCATTGCTTTCTGCTGAAGACTGGTTGCCAGCCAAGACTATAGGACCCAATCTGTCCTGTTAATTAACCCATAACTGGAAGGAAGAGACGGATTAATACCTTTCCCAAGGGTATTTGCGCGTAAGTGAATGCAATAAATTCAACGGGAATTTGAACTCGGCTCCTCGATTTCTCGTTTCGAGTCACTATCCACTGCACCACAACGCACATATACCCAAAAAATAAACTAATCTTGTTGTTAATGAAATGGTGATTCCATACTTTCTTTCTTTTCTTTTCTTTTGCTTTCTTCTTTCGCGCTTATATAAATCTTCTTTTTTTATATTTAATATTTTTTAAATTGTTTTCCTTCTTTTTCTTTCTTTGACCTTTTTCGTTTACGTAGTTGTTTTTTCATCTTTTCGTTTATTTTTCTTTGCTATTTCTCGCTTATATAATTCTTTTTTCGTCTCTAATATTTTTTACATTCTTTTTGCTTTTTTCTTTCTTTTTTATATTGGCTTTTTCTTTCTTATCTTCGAATATATACTTCTTTTTTATCTTTAATATTTTTATATTATTTTCACTTTTTCTCTTGCTCTTTGTAGCTTATTTAATTTTTATCCTCTTTTGGCTTTTTCTTTCTTTGCACTTTCTCGTTTATATAATTCTTTTTACATTCTTTTCGCTTTTACTTTCTTTGCTCTTTCTTCCTTACATAATTCTTTTTTTCATTATTTTATATTCTTTTTCATTATTTTATATTTTTATATTTTTATTATTCTTTTTATTGCCTTTATTATTTTATATTTTTATTATTTTATATTTATTATTATTTCATATTTATTATTATTATTATATTTCATTATTTTATATTATTTTTCATTTTATATTCCTTTCGTTATTATATTATTTTTTCATTAATTTATATTCTTTTCTTACATAATTCTTTTTCATTATTTTATATTCTTTTCGCTTTTTATTTTTTATTTTTTCTCGCTTATATAATTTGTTTTTTATCTGCAATGTTTTTTATATTCTCTTCACTTTTTCTTTTTTGATCTTTCTTTCCTATAATTTTTTAGTCGTTAATATTTTTTGCTCTTTCTCGCTCATAAAATCGTTTTTTTCTTGTCTTTAATATTTTTATTACATTTTTTTTATTTTAGCTTTTTCTTTCTTTTTTCTTTCTCCCATCTATACTTTGTTTTATCTTTAATAATATTTGCAATTATTCTTTAGCATTTTTCTTTTTTGCTCTTCCATATTTCTATAAACATTTTTATCCTTCAATATTTTTTATAATTTTTTTTTGCCTTTTCTCTCATTGCTCTTTTATTTTTCTATATTTTTTCTAATTTTCATCTTTAGTATTTTGTGATATTATTTCTCTATACATTTTCTTTACTTTTTCTCGCTTCTATTATTCTCCTTTTTTTCAACTTTAGTCTTTTGGGATATTATTTCTTGACACATTTTCTTTACTTTTTTATTATCCTCCTTTTTCATCTATAGTATTTTGGGATATTATAGCTTTACACATTTTCTTTACTTTTTCTCGTTTCTATTATTCTCCTTTTTCATCTTTAGTATTTCGTGATAATTCTTGACACATTTTCTTTACTTTTCTCGCTTCTATTATTTTCCTTTTTCGTCTTTAGTATTTTGTGATATTATTTCTTTACACATTTTCTTTACTTTTTCTCGCTTCTATTATCCTCCTTTTTCATCTTTAGTATTTTGTGATATTATTTCTTTACACATTTTCTTTACTTTTTCTCGTTTCTATTATTCTCCTTTTTCATCGATAGTATTTTGTGATATTATTCGTTACACATTATCTTTACTTTTTCTCGTTTCTATTATTCTTCTTTTTCATCGTTAGTATTTTGTGATATTATTTCTTTACACATTTTCTTTACTTTTTCTCGCTTCTATTATTTTCCTGTTTTCATCTTTAGTTTTTTGAGATATTATTTCTTTACGCATTTTCTTTACTTTTTCTCGTTTCTATTATCCTCCTTTTTCATATTTAGTATTTTCTGATATTATTTCTTTACAGATTTTCTTTACTTTTTCTCGCTTCTATCATTCTCCTTTTTCATTTTTAGTATTTTGTGATATTATTTCTTTACACATTTTCTTTACTTTTTCTCGCTTCTATTATTCTCCTTTTTCATCTTTAGTATTTTGTGATATTATTTCTTTACACATTTTCTTTACTTTTTCTCGTTTCTATTATTCTCCTTTTTCATCTTTAGTATTTTGTGATATTATTTTTTACACATTTTCGTTACTTTTTCTCGTTTCTATTATTCTCCTTTTTCATCTTTAGTATTTTGTGATATTATTTCTTTACGAATTTTCTTTACTTTTTCTCGTTTCTATTATCCTCCTTTTTCATATTTAGTATTTTCTGATATTATTTCTTTACAGATGTTCTTTACTTTTTTTCGCTTCTATTATTCTCCTTTTTTCATCTTTAATATTTTGACATTCTTTGTTTTTGCTTTTGCTTTCCATGCTCTTTCTCACTTGTATGATTATAATTTTTTTAGATATTTAATATTTTTAAATTGTTTCTTTTCGCTTTTACTTATTTTCTCGTTCTCTTTCCTTTAAGAACTTCCTTTTATGTTTTTAATATTATCTTTTAAATTATAACTTTCTTTTCGGTTTTTCTTTCTTTGATTTTTCTCGCTTATGTAATCCCTTTTTGTCATTCTTCATATTTTTACATTCTTTTCTTATTGTTTTTTCTTCCTTTGCTCTTTCTTCCTTCTATAATCAATCTTTTTCCTTCTTCAATAAATTTTTTGACATTACCTCTTCTTCTTCATTTTTTTGTGTTTGCTTTTTCTGTCTTTATCATTCCTATCATTTATAATTCTTTTTTTCTTTAATATTTTGTTTGTACATTCTTACGTTATTTATTTTTTATTCCATTTTTTCGTCTTTTACTTTTATTATCTCTCTCTTTCTCTCTTGCATGATTTTTCTTTTTTCTTCCTCCTATAATTTATTTGTTCATGTTTTTATTTATTTGTCTTACTTTTCGTTTTTGTTCTTTCTTTGTGCTCTCTCTCTCTCACTCTGTTTCTCTCTCTATATATTTTTTCTTTTTCCTTTCTTATACATTTCTTCCTTTTCGTTTTATCTTTCTCTTCTAATATTTTCTTAGTTCATTTTTTTTTTCTTTTATTTCATTTTTTTTTCCATTTATTTCTAAAATCCTTACAATTTGTTTAGGCAACTCTTGCAATTATTTGTTTTACCTTGCACTAATTTGGGGGTCATCACTACAAAGGTCCTTTAACATATAATAAATCTAAATTTTTCTTTACTTGTGTTTGTTTGTCAAATTTATTCCAGATGAATAAGTATCTACAGTTTATGCGCTACGAAATGCTCTTTCCTTTTTTGCTCATATGTTGTTGATCCTCACATCCTTATCATCATATCTTTTATTGGCAACTTCTGTATGCTGTGAAATCTATTTGAATTTTTGCTAGTATTTTGATAGTAATATGTGGATACCCGGTCGGAACGAGGAATCGGAGACGATGTGATTTTCAGTGAGAAAAATATGGTGAGAAAAAAGCTGACGTTTTATATATGTGATTTTATTTTAAAAAATTTAAGGTCTAAACATAAAATGCCGTAGTAGAAAATGTACCCTAACAGGCACCACCGGCGAACGCCGGTCCCCGCCATTATTCTATTTTATTCTTATTGTATCTGTACGAAAAACAAGCAAAAAAGTGGGCTTACTATTGCATCATTTTAGAATATTCATCGAAAAATATCCTAAAATGATGCAATAGTAAGCCCCCTTTTTTTTTGCTTTTTTTGTTCGAGGGAGAGCCGAGTTCGAATTCCAGTAGAATTCATTGCATTTACTTACTCGCAAATGCCCTTGGAAAATGTATCTGTCTCTTTTCCCTCCATCTATGGCTTAGATAGCAGGGTTCTGCATCTTTGGTTGACAACAAGTTTACCGCTGAAAGTAATGGCAACCAACTGCGGTAAAATCTTCTGCCCAGTCATTCACGTATCTTTCAAAACATGATCGCTCAGGCATGCCTCTCGTATGAAACTTACCTGACTGATTTTGATACAGTTGACTAAGGAATGTTACAGTATTCTCTTTTAGTATTGAAAAAAAAAACAGAGTGTGCAGAATGTTTGGTAACTTATCAGCCTCAATTATTTGGGCGAAAATCATAAAAAAATCGTCAGAATGATTAAAGAAAATAAAAATTGAAGCACAAGAATTTTCGGGATTTCTTCAATTTAAAAATGTCCATCTATTTTCACACCGCTTCCTGTGTGATGACATTCAGAACTTAGAGAGTGTAGTATGTAACTGGATCCATATTATGCAAAAATTCGTTTACACGAAGTGTCCTTACGAGAAGCCGAAGGCCTATGAGCGGGTTGGTCTCCGAACCCAGCAGGTTCAGATCCACGCTTCACTCGATAGTAGTAGCCGCACCAAAGTAACCAAATATTCGGTCCAGCTACACCAAAGATGTGCCCGCGCGTAAATGACAGGTAGATATATAAGCATTTATTCGAGAAGAGAAGAGGAGATTTTATTACCATCCTGGTGAAATGTAAAAATCCAACTTCGTCGAAAACACAAGGCCATTCACCCAATCGCTGAATGAAAGTGACTAAATCTGGAATTTAATAAAATATAATCTTACGTAAGAGATATTTGGGCATAAATAAAATGAATCGCAGAGCAAACCATAACATGCACGGTTATATTTCAGCGGCAACCGTATTTGAACCTGGTCAGATAACTATGTCACTTCTTCGCAGATTTATTCAAAATTTACGGTAAGGCAATCCTGAACTAACGATAGTCTGACCAGGTTTTTCTTTATTTTTCATTTTACCCAACGCCAAAGCGTAACGCAGGTTGGTTTTGGCATTACTGCGAGTGAAGGTGAAACAGAATGGCGAGGATTGAGGGAACGACAAATATGAACAGGAACACAGACGACAGAAGACGGTGATTTACAGTACATATAAATTGTACTTCTGAGAAACAAGAACTTGGAAAAAGTTTCATTGTTGATTTTTTTGTTAGTAATTGTTGTAGAGTGGCTGACACCCTTGCTGCACTCTCAGTAATAAAATGACCCATGGGCTGAAATGGTCTATTTGAGTAAAGAATAGTAGCATTTCCAGCGTAGTATTCGTGTGCCATTCGAGTAATATTCGAACTGATTATTTCGGTGACTATTGCAAGCTAAACCCCTCCTCTATGTGTTATAAGTTTTGTCTTTTAACTATTGTACTGTTCTGTGTATATCCGTTTAGCACCGGATATTGTGCTGAATAATACCACAGCACACTTCAATGTGTATTGTATCCATCTCGGCGATACAACAGCAATTTATATAAAAGACTGATAACAAACTAATTAACAGAATCGAAGGAGAGAGTAGATTGCGACTAATGTTGCATTTAAATTTTTGAAGATTGTAATTATGAGGGAAGTTAGGAAACGGATAGGAGTTCCACAGGTGGGAAGTGCGAGAAAAGAAACTAATTGAGTAGGAGTGTTGGCGGTTTCATTTAGATATTTCAGCAGTAAAACAGTGGGATATAGATGCCAAACTAGTAGCACACTTAAATTCATATAGTTGAGGGAATCAGGGACAAAAGAGCAGTTTCCATGTAAATATTTGAAGAAAAGACAAGAATGAAGCCACGTCAAATAGGTGAGAAGGTGACTAAGGTCGACATGCTTTGTCAGGATCGATTACATTACAGATCCTTCTTTGGATTTTGTTACGAATCTCTAGATTTACAAGAGGCGCGCCCGACCAGATATGGCAACAATATTCATTGGAGTGACGAATGTTAGTGGGAAGCCTCGTCACGTCGGGGAGAAATTGACTGAAATCGATAGGCCTGGTTAGAATCGATTGCATTATGGTGGCGGACTTTACCTTCACGACATAAGATATGCGGATGAAGGTTTTAAAGGAAGAAAGAAAGCTGTGGAAACAGCTAGAAATATCTTTAAAATAAGAAAGAAATGTTACAAAGAAATAAGAATATGTTTTTGCCAGCTAGGGAACAATCTGAGGAGTTTTTCAAGAGACAGCCGAGAATGTGACACCGTAATCCGAAGATTTACTGATATAGTGGAAGATACTTATCAAAAGATAAAAAAAAGAACTGTTATGTAATATAATTCCTCCTGCATGACAATGAATACTGGAAAACTATGTCACAGCTCAGATGAGCGACATTCCTTGGTTCCGCCACGGAAGTAAACAACCCACACCCACACTCCAACGTTATTGCATCGGCGAGAACTAAGTTCCACTCAAACACCTTCTCCCAATGAACCACTGCTCTGTGGAATAGACTCTCAAGAGAATGTCCTCTCGATCACTACACTATTAACCTGTTAATGCCTGCAGTTTCTCCATACAAAGCATGTAAACTACTCCTTAACGTAACTCCGCGAACTCTCGAATAGACTCTCAAGAGAATGTCTTCCCGAACACTATATTATTAGCCTGTTAACGCCTAGAGATTCCCATCCTATGCATATAAAGTACTCCTCAACGTAACCCCAAGAACTATGTGAAATAGACTCTCAAGAGGATGTCTTCCCGATCACTGCACTGTTAACCTGTTAAAGCCTAGATTTTCTACATCCTATGCATATAAACTGCCCCTTAATGTAAGCCCAAGAACTGTGAACTAGACTCTCAAGATAATGTCTCCCCGATCACTATATTATTAGCATGTTAGCACCTAGAGATTCCCATCCTATACATCTAAATTACTCCTCAACCTAACCCCAAGAACTATGTGAAATATAATCTCAAGAGGATGTCTTCCCGATCACTACACTGTTAACCTGTTAATGCCTAGATTTTCTACGTTCTTTGCATATAAACTACTCCTTAACGTAACCCTACGAACTCTCGAATAGACTCTCAAGAGTATGTCTTCCCGATCACTATATCATTAGCCTGTTAACACCTAGATATTCCCATCCTATGCATATAAAGTACTCCTCAACGTAACCCCAAGAACTATGTGAAGTAGACTCTCAAGAGGATGTCTTCCCGATCACTGCACTGTTAACCTGTTAAAGCCTAGATTTTCTACATCCTATGCATATAAACGACCCTTTAATGTAACCCCAAGAACTATGTGAAGTAGACTCTCAAGAGGATGTCTTCCCGATCACTGCACTGTTAACCTGTTAATACCTAGATATTCCCATCCTATGCATATAAACTACTCCTCAACGTAACCCCAAGAATTATATGAAATAGACTCTCAAGAGAATGTCTTCCCGATCACTACACTATTAACCTGTTAATGCCTAGCTTTTCTACATCCTGTGCATATAAACTACTCCTTAATGTAGCCTACGAACTCTCGAATAGACTATCAAGAGAATGTCTTCCCGATTCACTATATTATTAGCCTGTTAACACCTAGAGATTCCCATCCTATGCATATAAACTACTCCTCAACGTAACCCTAAGAATTATGTGAAATAGACTCTCAAGAGGATGTCTTCCGGATCACTACACTGTTAACCTGTTAATGCCTAGATTTTCTACATCATATGCATATAAACTACCCCTTAATGTAACCCTACAGACTCTGGAATGGACTCTCAAGAGAATGTCTTCCCGATCACTATATTATTAGCCTATTAATACCTAGAGATTCTCATCCTATGCATATAAAGTACTCCTCAACATAACCCCAAGAACTATGTGGAATAGACTCTCAAGAGGATGTTTTCCCGATCACTACACTATTAACCTGTTAATGCCTAGAGCTTTCTCATAGTATGCATATAAACTACTCCTTAACGTAATTCTCTACACCGCGTGGCCCCAGGCGTTTTACAGGGTGAGCTTTACTGTAAAAAAATAATGATTAGCGAAACAGTGTAGAAACGTGGAAGTTTTAAGGAAAATGGAAACAAGTAGTATTATTATGAGCCAAACCAAAATATTTAAACTCTTAGCTTTATACAACCATTATGATGATCAATAGTGAAAAGAAGCGCTGAGTGAGTAAAAACTGAGTATTTTGACAAACTGTGCTAAATAAGAGAAAACATGTCGCTTGAGGACTATCAACAACCACAACAACTAAAATGGATAGCACATATAGCTCAAAAAGAAAATAATGGCATAAGAATTTCGAGGAATTTCGAACCGAACCCTTTATTACACTATATGAACTTCATTGCATAGAGATGAACACAATATTGGAACCAGCTTTAAGGAATATCAGAGAAAATCATTATTGTCAAAATTGCAATAATGATTCTGGTAAACAGGGTTACTAAGCATTAGGTTTATAAGTCCCAAAAATTCAGTTGTTCTTGTCCAGTGGATATAGACGTTGGTTAGATCCTGTGACTTGATTCAAAGAGTTGTGAGTTCAATACCAGACTACAACAGTGGTGTACAAGTAACTTACAGGGTTAGAGGGAGATAACTCGTGACTACTAGAAGAGGTAATACTACGCAAGCAATGAAGTTCATATACCCCACTGATTTTAATAAAACGTTCGGTTTGAAATTCCTAGCACCTGAAGAAGGCCGGAGAATACAAAATGTCGTACAAATGACAACAAAGATGAGGACAATAGTCTGAATAATGTAAATACTGTAAATACTACCTCTCAGAAATATAAACAAATACTGATTGATTTATATTAAGTTGTTTTGTTAATGATTATCAGTACTAGTTGATAAAAAGTTATCAATATCGCTGAAATGTTATTTAGCTTACATTGAAAGTTAAAATGACTATAGATGGTTCCATACTTTCTTCCAGCATACAGTCACAATAGTGTATTTGCATGCCTCAGAGCTAGATATTCTCCCATAAAAACTTTAAAATATATTTCAATAGATATATGATGAAACCCATTTTCCAACAAAATATTCTTGGAAAATAGGTGGGCGTCTTATATGAAGATACATCTTATTCGAAAATATGGGAAATATCTTTAGAACCGGGAGATTCTCTAAGCGAAATTATACCTCGATTGTTAACCCTCTAGGGCCATTCGTATCATATTTGATACAGTATGAAAACAAGCCTTGAAAGAAATATTTTCCTGAAAATTTTTTTAAGAGAAATATTATATAAATTTCAAATGAAAGCAGTACTGACTGCTCAGTCAATGAATACCAAATGTTTCCTTATAGGGAAATACCAAATGTTTCCTTATAGGGAAATACTGTATCAAATATGATACGAATGGCCCTAGAGGGTTAATAATATAAAAAATTGTAGAAACCTCTGAAAAAAAAAATGAAAAAAATCTATTCAACTGCAATGTAATACCATGACTTTTATAAGGCATTGAATGCTGTATCATTTCTTTACCGATTAAGAGGAGGCTTGAGGTAATACACATGCTGTTCTACAGAAGGATGCTGAGATTGCCATAGATGGAACATGTGAGTTAAGAGGAGGCACTGAGAAAAACGGAAAGTTGACTAACAATTTTAATGTAAACAAATAGTAAAGAACAAGGACTGGAAAGGATGGTAAAAAGTGAAGCATTACAACCTAAAAAAGAAAGATAATTGAACAACAACTGAAGTTTCCGGGACATGCAATGAGGAAGGAAGGCTTAGAGAACCTGATACTAACAGGCCAGATATAGGGAAAAAGAGAGAGAGAGGGTGTCAGCGGATAACATATTCAAAGGGACTGAGCAGGTGGATGACAGAACGGGAGCTGAGAGACGTTACAGGAGAAAGCGTGCTAAGAGCCACCAGAGATGGGTAGATGTGAAAGGCCATGATCGCCTACGTCCTGAAAGGACAAGGTACATAAAAGAAGAAAGAAGAATTGTGAGGAGTCATGATCGACCATATCATGAGGTGACAAGGGACATAAAGTATTATAATAAGTTGAATCTATACAAGTATTTTCTCATTTTATACTAAAGAAAAGGATCAACCATGCCGAGTGAGTGGATATTCATTTGAAAAGCATTTATTTAAAATAGACATGAATATATAGATATTTTTTAACCAATAACAGTGACAATTCATTCAAATAAAAGAATGAAGTGTCCTAGCCTGGAAATATTTTATAAAAATGCGTGAGTTTTCATTTTATTGCAACATGATGAAACAGCGCTTATTTTCAAGATAAGACCTTGAAAGATTATAAAAGATTCCAAGTTGCCTTCTTTCTTTCTTTGTTGGACATTGTCAATAAAAAGTTACCTTGAATTTTCTTTTAGAAAATGAACTGTATTTATTGGCCAGCAAATATTGATACAATCAATTGTATAAAACCCATTCGTTGCAAAAATCTCATCATGGAAAAGTTATTCAGTTCATGGTGTTAGCGATTGGTGGCAATACAATATTCTTTTATTGTCAGCGGAGATGGGCAAAGCAAGGCGAATTTCTTTCTTTCTGCCCTGTGTGAAGATATTTTTCGAGGCACCTATTGAACAGATAAAAGTTTGACTTACGGAAAAAAATGGTATCTACTCGAATGGTTGTGAAGTGTTGCCATATAACATATTGGTCATTTGGGAATATGTATGTATATAGATCAATTGATCAATTGATCGATATTCGGAGAGAAAGGTGAGTTGAAAAGTGGGAAGCAAGTAAAAGAAAATTAGACATCAGCTTGTGAAGAGTGAAATGCAAAAAGTGAATGGGACATGATGAAGTTCACGTCAAATGGTCTGCAGGTGACGGGAAGAAAAGGTAAGGTGATCCGCCAGGGCAAAAAGTGGCACCGAGAAAGTGAGCATAAACGCAAAAATGGACATGAAAGCTGGAAAATGAAGAGTGTGTAATGCGTTGACAGGCGAAAAAGAGAAAAGCCAGGAATGAGGAAAGGTG
>JBBBDQ010000293.1:13137500-13200000 GCA_037127315.1 Ascarosepion bandense | reverse complement strand
CTAGAATTTTAAGTTTTCGTTTATTATTTTCTTGTCTAAGTATATGCGTATTTTCAACAAGTGTTTTCCTAAGAAGTGTGTGTTGATAGCCGTGGTGCTTTAAATGTCGTAATATGTTAGAATTGTCATTTAAGTGCAATGTAAGTCTCCGCGAAAGCGAGTTAGTAGTATGTCCAATGTAAGTATTATTTAGTTTGTTAGAGATACATTCTCGAAAGGGGCATTTAAATTTTTACACTACATTGCTTTTTTGCAAATCGCTAACGGCGGAGGAGGAGTCGTTGCGGACGATTGAGTTGGATGTTGTGGATTTAGCGTAATATATGATAAATGTAATTCTTTTGTTGGGGTCTGTCGGAGAGATATTAGTGTTTATAAGTTTTTTTAGGATATTTTCATCTAGTTGGTAGTTGGTGTGCATTTGGCTACGATATAAGAGAGTGATATGTTTGGGCTTGGTTGGGTTATTACCATGTGTTGTTTTAAGTAAAGAATACGTAGTGAGCCAGACAGATCTACTTTGGTTTCACCTAAACTGATCGTCAGGGAATGCTGGCTCTCTCCAGCCTACCCTGATGATCCGTTTTGTTAGTTGTTGACTCGTGTCGCGGTTTTTTCCTTGGGCTACGTGCAGACTCGGTCCGAACTCTTTTGACTGATGTTTATGTACTTAGCGCTTTCTTTTTTTCAAGCCATTCTTTCATTTCTTCGTAGATTCTTGGAAGATTTTTCGACACGAGTATAGTTATATTCTCTTATATATATATATATATATATGTGTGTGTACGCATCGCTCATTCAGTGAAATGAATTAGAACGCTCTAGCTATTGGGCGCGTATAATGATATGCGCTAAAATGTCTGCTTCCACCGAACGCCCATAGCCCAGAGGTAGAATCGCCGACTGACGCCATTTCCGTCGGGTTTCAATCCTGGATAAAAAAGCAATATATGTATGCAAATTTTTACCAATGAATAAATATGGGAAAACGATATATAATCTTTTATATAGCCAGCACAATTTTGGGAAAATTTTTAGTAGAAAATTTTTTTGTGTGACGAGTTGTTTCGTTATTTTGTCTATCATAAACATCACTTCACCGGAGTGATGTGATGTTTATGTTGATATGATTAAAGTCAGTCAGTCAGTCAGTCAGTTAAGTGCCATACGTGATACACGCTTTGGGCGATCATGTCTCGAAAGAGACATGACTAACTAGGCGAAAGATTATCCCCTAGTAGGTTGCCATTGCTTTCTGCAGTAGATTGGTTGCCATCCAAGGCTATAGAAACCAATCTGTTCTGTTATTTAACTCATAACTGGAGGGAAGAAACGGATTAATACCTTTCCTAAGGGTATTTGTGCGTAAGTGAATGCTAGAAATGCAACTGGATTTCGAAGAAGAAAATAAACATTTTTAAATTTAAAATTGTTAATTTTTAATATATGCTCTGCTAAGTAATCTAGCTGACTTTATGCAGTTTTTCTTTTATGTTATCTATTATTTTTTATATTAAATAGGCCACATATTGATAAAAAAAATCAAAACACCTATATATTTCCGTCTCAGTAAATTTCTTTCATTATTAATTAAAATAGCATTTTTATTAAAATTATGGTCTGAGTCTTCGCGGAGAGCATTGTGTATGTTGTTTTATAAATGACCACTTTTATGTTCATACAATCTTTTATTTAAATTGCTTGAGGTTTCACCCATATAGAGTTTTTGGCAATTATTACAGGTGATCTCCATTTTCAGGTTTTAGATTATTATTACTTTATTTTTAATCATTTCACCCAAAGCAAGGCGGTACCGCTACTGATGTGCATAGGGCTACATAAAAGAGTTTCAGTTTTAGACAGCAATGGAGTGAAGACAAAGACGAACCAGCTACAGGGTTGAAACAGAACGGGCATGAGAAGGATGTAAACACAGGAGTGAAGACAGTTATGAAGGTAGAGAGAAAGGAAAAGAATCAAGGTACACGGGGTGATGTAGAAAGGACTGGAGTTAAGTAGATAAGAGATGGAAATTGACTTTACATTTAAATTGTTGGAGGTTGTAGCCGTTCAGGAAAGCAAGTATATGGAAGAGAGTTCCACAGGCGGGAAGCGAGAGAAAAAAGCTGTTGGAGTAGAATTGTTGCTGGCATTTGGTTGATCTAACAGTAAAGGGGTGGGACCTTGACGCCATTCTTGTTGCCCGGGTAAATTCTTGTGGAGGGGTCACCAGTGACCTAAGTTCTTCGGAGCAGAAGCCATAAAAATGTTTGTAGAAGAGATAGGTGGAAGCCACATACCGCCGATGAGAAAGTGGCTGGAATCGAGCTGTCACCTCGAGACCAACCATATTACAGATTCTCCTTTGGAGCCTGTCAAGAACACCGAGACAAACAGCCGAGGCGCCTGACCAGATATGACAACAGTATTCCGTATTAATTAAGTTTTTATTGTTTTTGGAAATGTTGAAAATATTATGTTAAGTTTAGATTAATTCTATACAATTGCAGCTAGAACAGCGTATTTTGATTATTTAGGTTTGTCAGTATGGTAATTTTTTTTTCTATTTTTAATAATCTCCAGCAAGTAACTGATTCGTCTTGCTATCTTTTAACTTTTAAAGAGACCGAAATGAATTACTGTTGCCATATATGGTCATAAGCTACCGCGTCTTCACGATCAAGTTTTGATAGTCCAACAATCTACTTCCCACCCTAAACCATATTTCCCTCCAGCTATGGGTTAAATAGCAGGATGGATTGGGTTCTAAAGCCTTGGTTGGCAGCCAGTCTACCGCAGAAACTATTGGCAACCTACTGCGGGGAAAATCTGCTTAATCAGTCATGTCTCTTTCTAGACATAATCGCACAAAGCGTGTATCACGTATGACACTCAACTGACTGACTGGCAAAAACCACTTTCCTACAAAATAAAAGTTGCAACCCACTCGTTACTCGATCTTTATTTCTTTGGGAAATGTTCAGACGAAGCACAATCTTTAGTTGCACCCGGCCTTTGAGATTTGAAAAAGAAATCATTCGACCGGTGGTCGAGAGCGAGAGAAAATTTACTCGCCCCAAAATCATTTTACTCGACCGACTTAATAGTTGCCTTACGTAAACATAGCGTGAATCGCTGACCGAAAACAAAAAATGAAATTTTAATTAAAATTTCGAACCTTTTAGAATGAATTTAATTTTTTTTTTAAATAGTAACAACAAAATTTTATCTTTCCTCGTATTACTAGCATAAACATTTTGATGATAAAAATTTGTTTTCTTAAGTTTGAGCTCTTTTAATCTCATGATATGCCGTTTTTTTTTTGTTTTTTTTTGTGAAGGCAATTGAGTGGAGGTATCTAAATTCGTAATTCTTTCTTCTGTTTGACTAAAGACTTCATCACATAGATGATAAGAAAATAACAAATCTGATTTTCTCAAAGATTTTCTATAAAAAATTTACTTGTATTATTTGTTTTTCGGTTCGTGGTTGAAAAAAGCATGCGTATTTTTTTCTTTCATTCAAATGTTCGTTTTTACTTTTCGTAAGCGGGGAGGAAATATAGATGTTGAGTCAAGGTTAATATTTTCTAAAAATCTGTGAGCATCTTTAATCTGGGCGACAGAAACATTTTGGCTCGAATCTGGAAGCGTTAATTAAACGAATGTTTATACTGACCGGCCATGCATAAGACTAAAGAGTTCAATAATGTCATTCTAAGTAACTTGTGAATATTCAATGGCATACTTTTGGGTTGTAAAAAGAATAAGATTTCCTTTTTCTATATTTGAAGAGACACGTTTTATTGCAAGATTTTTAATCGACCGCGGGCGAGTAAAGCAATAAACTTTAATCACCCAATTAAGTTTTTAATCGACTAAGTCGATTGGGCGAGTGAAATCTCAAAGGATTTATTGGTAAAATCCACTATGTCATGCTCATAGTACGGAACAACGCTAATTCCCTTCGTATTCCATTGGTGGTATGTAAGTTCCACTCGAACAGTCTCTTCCCACGAACTACTACTGGAACAGACTCCCAAGATGATGCTTCCACAATCACTACACTCTTAACCTCCAAGTTTAACAGTTAACTACTCCACATATCCGCATAAACATTGGCCCTTACCTCTGAATATGTAGCCCTCTACCTAGAGTGATTCTTGGACCATGTACAGGATAAACATTTTTTTAAAAGCAAGTATTCATTAAGATCATCCTTAGGTAACCGCTTCCTTTCTTTATCTCTTTCGCCTACCGTATGTCCTATGAGTGTCAAATTCTGGAAGCCCTCTTTCTTCGTTATTTGTTCAAGATAATTTCGCTGATCCATTCTTATGTTAGTTCTATTTCCATTTTCCAGAAGAGTTCTTTGTTTATTTATTTTCGAATATCCCTCAATTGCTATAACTTCATAAGAATGATAGTAGAGTGATTTCCTGGTTGCCTCCTCGAAAAGTCTGAATTCATATTTCACTCTGCCACCACCAACATCATCCATTACATCTGGCTACCTATCTCTACAGGCTGCAATCTTAAAACCAAATGCATTGCAGTTATAAACATCATTAACAAAATACCTAACTCCCATTGACTTAAACAAAATTAACAATTCCCCTGCATGGTCTTTACTACAACGAACCAATATTATTTTACGAATTTACATGTTATTTGAAAAACTGCGTTCTTGATCCCCCCAGTTTCTGAAGTAATTATATCAGCCACACAATTATGAAATTGTCACGAAGACTCATGTTGCATCTCTCAGAACAAAGCTCAATTCGATCTCATTTAAACACACACGGAGACCTTCCAAACCCTATCCGTAAAATACTTGTTGACAACGGTATTACATAGAATCAGTCACATATTAAAAAGGCTAAAAATAATGAATGCATTAATAAAGAATCAAAACCCAAAATTAAACAATATCAACTACGAACACGCTAACAACGTGCTTAACTTGTTTGAAAATATAAAACATAGACACTACTCTTACAAACATACATAACACTACGTACATTCTCTCACACGCAATTATAAAATCTATCCTCGATAATGGCTAAAAGTATAGCCGAAAGCGTTCGGATAAACAAAACATTCGGACAATTTTTATATCATTTATGTCCTTAAAAGAAAAAGTCTTAAGATTAAATAAAAATTGCATAAAAACTTAGTCATAATAACGAGTCTGTCATTTTTAACGAAATCTAAATATAAATCTTTTCACTGTTTTCTTTTCTTTTTTTTTTTTCAATTGGAGTAGATAGAGTAAACTATCGCCCGGTTCACACTCCACCCTTGTCTATTGAACAGGTGTAGAGGCTCATCCCTTGTTCCCTGTTTAGGATGTGGTTTCCGGCTTTCCTTTTTCCAATCTTTTCACTTTTATGTAGCCCCCTGCACATCAGTGTTGTTACCGTCTTGCTCGGGGTGCTATGATTAAAAAACTATGAAAATGGTAGCAATATATATTTGTACATATCAAGAACAATATTAAAGAAAATCTATGATAAAATGTGAAAAGTTTTCTTGAGATGCCTTTAATTCTTCAAGATTTCTTCGGACTAACATAATTTATATTTCAACAGCAACTATTCTTTGAATATGGCAGGCAAGGAAGATTTGATGAAGGTTTTCATTGAATTTTTTGAGTATCTCAAATTTTTTAAATTGATGGGTCAGCAGAGTGTAAATTTGAACTTAGTGTCTACTGACTCAATCATTTTCAGACACTTTAGCCATTTTTAAAGATTTATTCTCATGGTTGTCTTTTAAGATGTAATTGTTTGATGTCTGTAGTAGTAACATAAATAATTTATAAAATCAATAAAACGATGCATCATAAATTATCATAAAAATCATCAATAAATAATTCTTCAATTTTTTTATCTATCGTATGATGTGCGTTGTGGTGCATTGGATATCGGCTCGGAACGAGAAATCGGGGAGCCGAGTTCGAATTCCAGCCGAAGTCATTGCATTCACTTACGCGCAAATATCCTTGGGAAAGGTATTAATCCGTCTCTTCCTTCCAGTTATGGGTTAAATAACAGGACAGACTGCCTTGGTCGGCAACCAGTCTACCGCAGAAAGCAATGGCAACCTACTGCGAGATAATCTTCTGCCCAGTCAGTCACGTCTCTTTCGAGACATGATCGCCCAAGCGTGTATCACGTATGGCACTTAACTGACTGATATAACTATATACAGGATACGATAGGGAAATTGTCACCTTCTTATATTTTTAATTTTGCCCATGCAGGCTGTTTTTTTTATTTTGTTGTCTACACAGTATAGAAGGGTCAGTTGAGCTCTTTCTGTAAAAAAAAAGAACACCATCATGCAATTCACTCTGCCATACATTTGGAAACGGCATGCTTTGGTATTTGACAATACGAACATTTCAATATGTTTGGGTATTAATCTGAGGACAGGGCAGAAGATTCGGTAAGTGTCTCATAGTGATTACGAACGTGTTTGAAGTGATCACTTTTGATGGCGTCGTTAAGCTTCCATTGATTTTCAAACAAGGCTTCAAACGCAATAGGGAGCCCTACATCAAGTGCCTTGAAGAGGTAGTGCTTCTCTGGGTGAAGAGGACGGTTGCTGGAAGATCCCATGTCTGGCAATAGAACTCTGTAGGATGCCACACAAGCAGAAGAACCCAGTCATGATTGTTAGAAAATTTATGCCACTACATCAATTTTACATCAGCCCACCTAACACTGCGATCCCCTTGATTACTATGTGTGGGGTCCAGTTGAGCGAGACACCAATAAAACACCTTATAACACAAAAGATGACTTAAAGATAAGGAGTATGGCTGCATTCACCTAATTAAGCAAATATACCGTGTTGAAGAGTTGTAGAAGATTCCGAAGTCATCTGATGGTCATGGTTAAAGCCAACAGCTATTTTATGGAACAAATTAACTCCGTAGTATTTCAAGATATTTTTGTGCAATTTTGGTAAATCTAACCGTATTATCTTCACTTTTGCGAAATTTAGTCGACATTTTATCCATCGCACTCTCTTTCTCTCTATCTCTCTCTCTTTCTCTCTCTCACCCCCCTCTCTCTCTCTTTCTATGTGCCTATGTCTTAAGGGTTTTAATTTCCACAATTAGTTAGCCAGTTCGGTTAAACATTTAAGGTTTTCCAGCTTAAATGTAGATTAATGATTATTTCATTAGTTTTTAGACATTCTTGTAGAATACAAATATGTTTATAAATATAGCAGAAGTCTAACACTTTCCAAAGCAGAAATTGCACCGATAAAACATTATGGTGACTGCCCGGTGGTATGACAATGGTGTTATCCAGTATAGCTTTCTGGAATATCATTTCAGTATTTTACTGTCAGCAACTGCAAAGTTCAATTAATGAGACTGGTACCGATTTATCAACGAAGTCCAGTTTGGCGTGATCAAAATGCTCGCCCACCAGTTTCCAAGATTACACTAGGACCTCAATGACCTGGGATATGAGACATTGCCACACCCATATTTCCTTGATCTCTCGCCCACTAGCTACCACTGCATTAAAAGCTTCCAACTCTTTAGAGTCTCATCGAAATGGTATAAATAACTTTGTAAATCGATAGCTTAGATGTGTAGATGTTCAGTGCTTCGATTTTGACTGATTTCAAAATTCAGAAATTCTAAAATCGGACTTTGTTTTCCGAGCAACTTAATATTTTGTCTATGTCTTATATTCGATAACGTTGAACATTTTCAATTGATGTCTTGATTTGATCGGTATCAGTATCCAATGATCCGACCGTAGAGAATGGTTCAATAAAAGACCCTACCTTGGAATTTTGCAAAGTATATTACTACATTCTATAATTCGGACTACCTTCTCGATAGATTTCACAAATTTATTCGTTTTGCTTTTGAGTCATATATTTTTACCTTGCTTAAAGTAAAAATGTTTAATCTGCCAGCAGAGATGTTTATTTTCTTTCTTTTGTTATATTAATAATTCATTGATAACGAATATATGCCAAACTTGGTAGCTTTTAAATAAAAAATACACAACGATATGACAGCTGTCACAATAATAAGAGGTAATCTTTTTTAAGTTAAAAAAAACATGTTCTGTTGTCACCTAATGACAAACAGAGAACAACTTTTTTAGGCAACCCATTATAAAAGCTGAAAATCCGTAGGTGAAAAGCTTTAGAAAAATGCTCAAAAACGTAATAGAATTTAAGGACAGAAATATAAACGTTTCTTGAAAGCTCAACAAACAATACAGTATTTGAAAATGAAATCTGAATAATACGATATTTTTAAATAAAAATCGACCACAGTTTCAAACTTATGATCAAACCCTCAACATTTTGCAGTATGTCTTTAAATAAATTTAAGTTTTTTATCTTTTAGTATATAATTTTTTTAACATCAGTTACATATCGACTTTATGACCGTCATGAAAGCGTATTATCTGTTTGTTCCGCGTTTTAGCCGAGAGAAAGGTACCCAGTTCAGGGGAAACCAAACCTGCGACTGTAAATTCCTAACTTCACTAAATTTGATGTGTTCGCTAAAACAGAGCAAATTTTGTCTTTGTTCTATATGCATACGTATGGACGCCCAACTTGTATTGCTTACTACCTTATTGTGGAAGTTAGATAAATGAACGCTACACAGTCTTTGCCTTTGATTATCTATTCTTTTAGTAATCAGAAAGCGCCTGACTCCAAGGATTTCAACACTGCGTCGAAACATTTGTCATTTCACTAAGGGAAGTGTAATATCAACGCCAATATGAGAGTGTTAAGAGGGAATGGAAAGTTTTGCCCTTGATCCATATAAACGGGCACAGGCACCGAATAAAAAAGACTCATCCTGCTTTAGTGCAGAGGTGAGGTAAATAAAATCATTTCTTGGCATGCGAGCCTTGATCAGTGCCTGATGTCGGTTCTCATTAAAAAATGGAGATCTCACCCAGAACTGGGTTTCAATTATGAAGCAGCACCTTCCTTATTGCAAACGATACCAACGCGAGTGTGGTTTCCGGGGATGAATAATTTTTTAATTAGAAATTCGTAGTTTCATGATTAAATTTGTATCTTATTTTGCGACCTGGCGAGATTACTAAATAATAACGCTTCTTGACCTCGATCTATGCGTAATATGTATTCTCGTTCAGGAATAGAGGTGGCGTTTGGTCCCGGGATTCCATCTCTACATCAGCACCCTTTCTAATTCCGTCGGGTTTCAATCCTGGGTAAAATGCAATAGACGGTTTAATCGTACTGATGAGCTGCGAGACAGCGAAACAGAACAGATCTGTCTGCGGATGACTATATATATATATATATAAATGTGTGTGTGTGTGTGTGTGTGTGTGTGCGCGCGAATAAACACAAAAAGAAAACCTATTTAACCAACACACATCGCCAACTGAGGGGCTTTATCAAAGCCTATATAACACAATTTTCAATTCATGCAAATAACCATATCTGCTCTGAAATGTATCTTAATGTCAACAAATACAAACATGTATTTTTTGGGTTTTTTTTAATCATTTCACCCCCGAGCAAGGCGGAAACGCCACTGATGTGCAGGGGGTTACATAAATGTAACAAGATTAATTAGAAAAGAGTGAGGAGTACAAACAAGTTAGAAAGGAACAATAGAAAGCTGAGAAAGCAGGTGCGATAATAGATACATAGTTGGAGAAAGGGAAGGTTATACAGGGGAGGGGAGAGAGCTAGAGGCCAGTAGTTAATAGATGAGTATTGACTTTGCATTTAAATTTCTGGAGGTTGTAGCCGTCAGGAAAGCAAGAATACGGGAGTGAGTTCCACAGGCGGGAAATACGAGAGAGGAAGCTGCAGGAGTAGAATTGTCGTCTGCATTTGGCTAACTTGACTGTGAATGGGTGGGACCCAGTTGCCAGTCTGGTAGCACGAGTAAACACCTGTTGAGGAGGCATCAGTGACTTAAGCTCATCCGAGCAGAAGCCATGAAAGTATTTGTAGAAGAGACAAAGGGAGGCCATATTTCGACGATGGTGAAGTGGCTGCAGTCGAGTCGCCAGATCAGTACCTATCACATTACAGACTCTCCTTTGGAGCTTGTCAAGAACACTGAGGAGAACGGCAGGGGCACCTGACCATAAATGGCAGCAGTACTCCATGCACGGACGGATGGTTGACTTATGTTACGGAAATTAACGAAATGATTATGAACAAACCGACAATTTGAAATTATTTGTTTGAATATTATTTTGATCGATACTCGTATTCAGTAGATATTCTGATTATAATCAAACAGTATATATATATATATATATATATATATATATATATATATATATATATATATATATTTATTTATTTATTTCTACCGGCCTGATTATTTACGATAGATTTTTGTTACGAAATTGTGTTATATAGGCTTGATTTGACTTTGTTTTGGTTATTCGTGGTCGAGAGGTCTAAGACGCACCAGATCAATTGGTTACTTCCCCTATGTGGATAGGGGTTTTAGGTTCGAATCCTGCTGAATGACACACATTTCCGTAACAAAGATTTATCGTAAATAATCAGGACGGTAGAAATAATTATATATATACACTGTTTGATTATACACAGAATATCTATTAAATACGAGTATCGATAAAAAAAAATGTTCAAGCAAATAATTTCATACATATATATATGAGAGAGACAGAGACAGAGACAGAGAAATACATCGACAAAGAGAAGGGGAGACAGAGAGAGAGATAGTGAGAAATAAAAGAAGCTATGAAACTGCAAACGCTATATACCGAAAATATATAATTAAAACAGATTTAGTTAAATTTAAACTTCTCAGCATCCATTTCTACTCCTAAAAGTCGATTCAACGTAAGCATCAATTTAGTCAGTCTGAGGAAGACCTAAAAAACGAAATATGTCACATGAAAACTATTTTCCATTTTGTCATAGATTTCCTTAAAATTGTTTTGTCATATTGTTTTGTCGTTTTGCCATATATATATATATATATATATATATGTGTGTGTGTGTGTGTGTGTGTGTGTGTGTGTGTGTGTGTGTGTGTGTGTGTGTGTGTGTGTGTGTGTGTGTGTGTGTGTGTGTTCAAGTTATGGTATGATAGCCTTTTGGAAAATGTATTAATAATTTGGCTCAGCGAGAATGTTAAGTATTTGTCACAAAGAGCTGAGAAGAGTCTAGTGTCAGCAAATCAAAATGTCATTCAGAAAGATATTCAGAATCGACCTGTTCTTTTTTTTATTGTACAGTTAATATTGTTATATCAGTCGGGTCAGGTAGATTTCAGCCCAAAACGAAATTGTCATCTTGGAAATGGATATTACTCTACAAATGATTCGATGCCTTTCATATCTTGCGGTAGACTATTGACAAATGATATTTGTTTAGATGTTACTTTAGTGTATACCCTTCAGGTAGAATTCATTTTTAAATACAGGAAGCGATGGGTGAATTGCCGTTTAAATTACAAAAAAATGAAAATAACACCAATATCTCAATTTAACAGAAGCATGTACCTAAATTACACAGAAATACCTTTAAATACTAAAAAAGTAAATTTATTCAAGAAAATCGCAACTAGATTCAACTACGGCCTAAAGACGATTTCGGAATCTCTTGCAACTTTTCTGGGTTCTCACTTTGTTTAAGTTGATGAATGCTGCCATAATCCTTGCCTCAAGTTTATCCTTTGTGTTAGAACGAGTTTTGTTGATCTATCGTTCAACTACGCCTTATATCAAGTGTATTGCAGTCTGGGGAGTTAGCTTGCTACATGTAAGAGTTTTTGTTTGTAAGCCATGACTGGGTTCTCTTGATTGTTTAGCATGGTGCAAAGTCCTGTTGCCAGACATAAGGTCTTCCAGCAGCCACCCTCTCGCCCAGGGCAGCACTAGCTCCTCAAGGCACTTTATGTAGGTCCCCGTGCCGAGTTTGAGTCGCTGTGGGAAAATTAATGGTAATATAATTTCGCCTTCACTAGGGATCACTCCAATCACCATGGTGTTAACTGGATATCTCATCTAATTCTTTCAGAATCCTCTTCATTGTTCAAAGATTGATACCCAAACCATTTGGAATGTACGTATTGGAGTTTCTGGTGTAAATACCAAGAAATACCACATATCGTTTCCAAATCTTTGATGGAGTGAATTGCGAAAAGGTGCTCATTTTTTTCACAGACTGCGCACACTTTAACAACTTTCAGACGGCAAAATTTTTAATAAATGGTAGCAATTTATCCATAGCACCCAATATACACCCTTACTTACTTCTACTCACCGCAGACTATCTCTACTCTGTGTTCAGAAGAACTAGTTTCACTAGTTCAGGCCTTTACACGTTGATTCTGTCATGCCACCTACACAGGATAGAATCATCGTCATTCCCTTTAATTTCTACATAATTTATATCCAGTGAAGATAAAAATTAGAAATGAACTCTCTCTCTCTCTCTCTCTCTCTCTCTCTCTCTCTCTCTCTCTCCATATATATATATATAGATAGATATATTTAATATGTTTTTGACGGTACAAAAATGTTTTATGGCGTTAAAGGCAAGAAAGTTTTACTATAGGCCATGATAAATTTAAAAAAAAAAGAAAACACCAGTCGATATCCCCTCTTGTCAAAACTGTAAACGGGGAAACAAATTTTGAGAAGAAATTCTGTCGCGGATGGCGTGAATAAATGGATGGGGAAAAATAATAGAAGTTATAACATCTAAAGATGTTAGAGACACAGCAAAGCAAGCCGAAGCAAACAGTCTCTTTGTTTACAAAGAGAGGGTCGCCTGGACCTGATGAACAGCGTCTCCATCACCTTCAGATGAAATAACGAGTGTGCTCTGGCCAAAATAGAGAACCAGTTCACACTGAAATTCATAGCACAAGTCGGATTATTTATCAAGTGATCAACAATAGAAGACCCCGTATGTATTTCGAATGGTATCATAAGATGAGAAATCTTTGTTGATTACTTTAGCAGGCATATACTGTTTAATCCTAACATCCAAACGCTGCATCGTTCTACCTATGTAGTCGAGTCCACAACTACATTTAAAATAATAAATAAAAGAATTGGCATGGTGGGGGTGTAGAAAAAGATGTTTAAAAGAAAAGCTTACAGCACAATTAGAAAAGACGTTTGAAAGAAAGCTTACTGCACAATATACATACATATATATATACACTGTGTTCGTAAAGTTAGTGTGAATCTTAAAAAAATTATAACTTTGTTTGTATTTGTCATAGAAATAATATGCAAAAACTGTTATAAAGTTTAATGTGCCTAGTTTTAACTATCGTTATTGAATAATTCTTTACCACAACAATTTTTAGATGAATAAAAAATATTTTCTTTTTTTCAGAAACAATTTGATCTGTGGTTTCAACTGACACGTGAAAACAATTGTGCAAGCAACCAAACCTAGTTCATTAGAAGGTTTGAAAGCTAAAATAACTAATGGGATTTCAGATATTACCGTAAATCAGTTGGCAAATGTTTTTATATTGCTAATGGTGTAGGACATGTAGAAATTTACATAAAATTTCAATAAAACCTTAAAAATATATATTTATTTATTTCTAAACTTTTTAGGAGGAAATGTCTTTTATTGAAAGAGATTTTCAAAATAACTAATAATTTGTGGGATATCCCACTGAAAGATTGCTTACAACATTTATAAGGAAAAAAATGCACAAAATCAAGAGTTATTTCTACCTCGCAGTATTGATTCTAATATCCATATTGTTTGCATCTCGACACACACACACAAATATATATATATATATATATATATATATATATATATATATATATATATATAAGTCATGTCAGATTAAATAAATTGCAAACACTGCGTTTGTTTATAAAATCCGTTCATACTTACGGATAATCATTCGCGTATTATAATTGAAAGATATCAGAAACGAGCTGTAACTTTGACAGATGTTATTATCATTCATTTCTGACATTTTTGTGCGTAATTGAATGCAATGAGTTCATCTAAAATTCGAACTCGGCTCCCCGATTTATCGTTCCTCTCTAGTACAAGAGCAGTACTACAGCAAAAATTAAATGCTACTCTCATATCTAGGCAGAAGCTACCGAAACCTTTACCCTAAATCTTTTTATAGTTATTAAAATCGAGTAAACAATTTTGAACAATATTTTCATTCTACAGCCTCTTTCCCTCCCCCGTCGATAGTTACTTTTTTGCTATTCAGTCAGTCATATCTCTTTTGATCCATGACTATCAAAGCAAAAGATTTTTCGCGGTAGGTTACCATTTCTTTCTGCCGTAGACTAGTTGCAAACCAAGGCTATAGAACCCATTCTGCGCTACTATTCAACTCACAGATTAAAATATGATAAATGGATTAATGCAGGGTGACAAAGAAAACGGGAATTTTTTAACAATCCTATAAAGACCAAAGTGAAGCAAGAAAAATATTTTATTCAAAGTAATTGAAACCTTAAAACATGCCATTTAAGAAACAATGATGGAATTTACAGTATTTAAAAATTACGTCCTGTAGATGAGGTCCTCCTGTACAAATGCATTCTTGAAATGACTGAGATCCCTTGTTAATTTTAAAAAAATAAGGTCCGATGATCCCATGTAATGAAACAGCAAACCATACTGTCACTTTAATGGCGTGTAAAGGGTGCTCATGAACTTCATTAAAAATTGTATCTGCCTAGTAAGGGTAGTTCTGCTTATTCACGTAACCTGTGAGATGAAAATGGGCTTCAACTTGCTTAGAAATTCATCGTCATTGTTGCCGTTCCACTGATCCATGATTACTGAAATGGCAGAGTGTTTACTTCGTGAGGCCAGAGATTCACAGGGCTGCCACGTGCTCATATCTGTCAATACACACTTCAAAAATTCCCGTTTTTTTTGGGGGGGGGGGGGTCACACTTTACCTTTCGCAAGACTGTGCGTTAAGTAAATGCGGTTCGACTTCTCAAAACGAGCAGATATTCATTAAATGACAACGCTAATACCACGGAAAATTTTTTGATGAACTCATTCTCTAGTTTCCCATAGTTTCTGTCTCTTGCCTAAGGCTCATCATTCTACACCCGATGAGTCGAATCAGCCATATTTTAAACTCAGAGAGCTTTTCTCACTGCTAATTTAACAACAGCCTCTCTCGTGGATCTTTCCCTAATCCTTACATTCTTAACCTAAATAAATCAACATTCAATCGTCATCTATACCTACATCTACATTTTTCTCTTGCATTAATATTACACATTTAAATCTGTAATGCATCAAGCTTTAGTGGCTCTTGGGTTTTATATTCGGTTATTTAAAAAAAAAAAACTCATGTTTATTTTCAATGACATAGTTCAAATAATGTTACTTCAATTTTTTGATAAATATTTTGATTCGCTTTCGCCTTCCGATATACTGATAAATAATATTTTAAGTATTATATATCAGTAATATTTGGCAGTGAATACTAGACATTATACACGGATATGAAGGCGAGACGAGACAACAAATTTTTTCCTACAGAAATATGATAAGAATACTCAGGATTAAAAATAGGAATAAAAACCAAGTTTCTTGAAACAAAATGGGTGAAAAAGAATCGGAAATAGACAGCTGGAATTTCTACAAACTATGAGGAAAGGGGCTTCCAAAATTATATTAATTTGCAATAAATCATAACTATTAAAAACCAAACAATCGCAGACATAGGAACACGAAGACATGGAAAGCTTATAAATCTGTAGTTTTTAACGAAATAAACATTAGCATATGGTATAAAAACAATATGTCAGATGAAACTGGCCCCAGAAGGATGGGGATTAAATTAACAAATTATTTAAGCACAGCAAATACGACGCAACACTATTTTCCAAAAATTAAAGTGTAAATAAACATTTGAAAGCCAGCTTTTCACTTAAGACTTTTACACACACTTAGTAATAATGACATGAATCTATTCACACGTTAAGTCACTGAAAGGATTTTTTAATCCATTTCCTATCAGACCTCTTCTCTTGACAGTCAGAAATAGAGTTATTTTTTCTAACTATGAGTTCGAAATAAAGGTAATTCTTGAAAATAAATCCACTGGTGCAAAAAAAACACAAAAAAAAACATCATTATGACACATCTGCTTGTTCTGCTGTTATATAGTAAGTTAGTAATCTGTTATTACATGCTTTACACCAAGCTATTACCTCAGATAGACCATTCTGTCCCAATATAAAAAAAGAGCAGGAAAATGATATATCAGAGACGCAGTGTAGATTTATTAAAAAAAGTGAAGCATGCAGAATAATAATAAAAAGATGAAAAAAAAGAATGGGAAGATTTTATATAATAATAATAATAATAATAATAATAATAATAATAATAATAATATATTCAATAATAAAAGAAGGCAGTAAATACAAACAAGATTTACAGTTAGTAGATTCTGTAGAAAAGCAAAACAGTAGCCAAGAACCAACTATTGCAGCAAAAAATATGAAAATGAAAGCCAAAGATAAAGCTCTTGAAAAGATGAAACAGCGCTGGCAAGACAAACCTCTGCATGGCCAATATCCAGTACGTGCCAATAAATCCAATGTTGACAAAGTTAATACTCATCGATGGTTACGTGCATCTGGATTAAAGTCTGAAACTGAAGGATTTATACTTGCAGCACAAGACCAAAGTCTTTTCACGAGAAACTTTCAGGCAAATATTATGCATAATAATATGGATCCAAAATGCAGGTTTTGTGATAAACACCAAGAAACAATAGACCACCTAATCTCAGGCTGTTCTGTGCTTGCCCCAAACGAATATAAAAATCGCCACGATAGAGTTGGGCAATATTTACATTGGGCAATGTGCAAACATTATGGAAAAGCTGTAAACAAACACTGGTATGAACATCATCCAGCACCGGTTACAGAAATAGAAGATGTAACCATTCTATGGGATTACACCATCTACACAGACAGAAAAATTGAAGCAAACAGGCCAGACATTATTGTTAAAAACCAGAAGTAGAAAACTTGTCTATTAATTGATATGGCTTGTCCAGCGGATTGTAACATAGCAACCAAGGAATTTGAAAAACTGTCAAAATATAAAGACCTGGAAATTGAAATAGAAAAAATGTGGAAATTGAAAACAAGAGTTGTACCAGTGATAGTAGGTGCACTTGGAATGATAAAAAATGGAACAAAACAACACATTGAAAGAATCCCTGGAAACCCCAGCTTAAGAGATATACAAAAAATTGTCTTATTAAGTACAGCCCACACACTAAGGAAAACGTTATCTATGTAATGCTGGGGATGATAGGGAAGATAGAAAAACATGAAATGGAGTCATAACAACACGCCACTACTTGCCTTAGGTCTCCCCGCAGACTTGGTTGGTAGTGAGACCAAAGCAGAAATCGAAATATGATGAAAAATGACATAATAATAATAACAACAACAACAATAACAATAATAATAATAATAATAATAATAACAAAACAACAATAATAACAATAACAATAACAACAATAATAACAATAACAATAACAACAACAATAACAATAACAACAATAATCCAAGAGCCAACGATTGCGGCCAAAAAATATGAAAAAGAAAGCCAAGGATAAAGCTTTTGAACAGATAAAACAACGCCGGCAAGACAAACCAATATCCAGAACGTGCTAATAAACCCAATGTTGATAAAATTAATACTCATCGATTGTTACGTGCATCTAGATTAAAGTTTGAAACTGAAGCATTTATTCTTGCAGCGCAAGACCAAAATCTTTTTACTAGGAACTTTCAAGCAAATATTATACATGATAATGTGGATCCAAAATGCAGGTTCTGTGATAAATACCAAGAAACAATAAACCATCTAATCTCAGGATGTTCTGTACTTGCTCCAAATGAATATAAAAATCGTCACGATACAGTGGGACAATTACAATCTTCAAGTGTTTGTTCATGGAACTTTTGACAATTTCAGTTCGTTTTATTTTGAATAGATTATACAATTTGCTTTTGCATTAAAATTAAATACTTAATTTTGTAACTCAACAACCTGAGCAGCTCTTGGTTCTTCTATTTGTTGTAATCATTAAAAAGACATATTTATTTTCTTTGATAAAGTTAAAATAATACTACTTGAATTAATCGGCAAATATGCCTACCGAAAGTTAAGCAAAACATTAAGAAACAGGAAAATTTGTTGGAAACAAAAACTAAAGAATTTAAATATTACATAATATCAGTACTATTATTTGACAGAGAATGCTAGGCATTAAGCAAGGAGGTAAAGTTAAGGTATGACAATAAAAATGTAGTTATATATAAGTTTTACGTGTTAAGTGTAACAAAAGAAAAAAATGATTGACCAAACTCAAAGATAAATCACAGACAAATACTTAATTTACAAAACACACCAAATAAAATATTTACAAATATACAATTTTTGTTGCATTCAAAACAAGAAACATAGAGTTTACTACTGGCAAGTGTTACGAGGAAAGAAGAAGGTAAGGAGTCAAGTATTTTTACCCAGCTAAGTTGGCAAGGAAGATAAGTTCTATACTTTTTGGAAATCCTCAAATGAGTATATTAAGAATAATTTTTAGTATGGTCAATGAAAGAGTCAAAAAGATGTATTTACCCTTTTTGTTCCATGAGGTTCTCTTTCAGGTTTTTGTTGGTCGGCAACTTTTCTAACAGATTCTTTCGGCTGGATATAAATCCTTGAATCACACCCTGGTAACAACTGACTACTCACTGCTCAAAACCTATTTTTATAGGGGCTAACACCTAACTTGCATATTTCTAGAACTTTTAGATAACTCTAGATTTTACTGGAACATTCTGGCATCTTCCAAACATTCTATTTCTAATTTCCTTATTTTTACGACTACTTCATGAATTAAAACTTTCTTGGAATAACACTTAGGACTCAATAGGATCCATTAATATAACTTTTTATACATTATTAATATTATTTCTATATATAAATGCATCCTCGTAACAATAAGTATTATAAGAAATTTAAGGACCGAACATGTAATTAATAACGAAATTTAAGGAAAATGGGGAGAAAACGCTTATACAAACTATAGGGAAAGAGGGTTTTGAGCATTTGACATTCACTGGGTATATTGAAGGCGAGAGGGACACAGGAAAGCAGGGAATAACCGGCTCAACGAGCATGGCAGAAGAGCAACTTAAAAGAATGGTGAAAAGGTAAACTTTAGTAAGAGATCCGAAGGACAGGATGTTGTGGAGAGCCATGGATTCTCATGAAGAATATGATAAATAAAAGTTAGCTATTATTCAATTACGGTTTCATGATAAACACTTCTAGCTTACTTATCATATTCTGCGATGTCTTTTGTTTTTTTTTATCATCCGTTCTCTTTTCTATGCATCTTAAATTTATACTGACACTTTGTGCATAAATCATTTTTATAGTGCTTAGAAGGTGCTGAAACGCTCATATCGAGTTTCTTTTTGTTCTTCGTTGACATATAAATTTATTTTACATGTATTAGAAAAAACAAACAATTTTAAACATAAATTATAAGTTGCAAACATTTCCCTTTGAATTTTAGCAAGGAATAACATAAATCCTTGTGCAAATTAATTGGAACGAAACAAATGATGTCTTCCTAAAATATTTTACACTCTCCCTGATCACGTATACATTGTCTCTTGGCTTTGTTTTTCTCTTTCAACCGCATTTTCCTTTACATTTTGTACTGATGGATCCAGATTGTTTCTTTGCCTTGATGGGATGACTGACAGTTGAAAGTCTGACACCAACAATATCCGCGATCTCTCTGTAAGACTTGCCAGTGTGTTCGTTCAGTGTCACAGTTTTTGTGCGCTTCTTTGGAGTAACTCCCATCGAAGACAATGGCCGGTGTGATAAAAATATGTTTCAGTCACAGATGACGCAATATTTTTAAAAGCTAAACAAATTTAATCATACACTCCGAAAATAGATTCCTATTGCGGCAAACGACTCAAAAAGACCTGATCTGAGGTAAAAATAGAAACCGATTGCACCCTGTATCTCCAGTGGGTCTAAAACTGACCGTATGCCAAAAAAAAAAAAAAAGAAAAAAAAAAAAGGAAACTAAAGCAGCTGTTTCAATTAATTTGCACACAGGGTTTACGATTTCAATTTTACTCAACAAAATATGGAACAGAAACTGACAGGTGTCAATATTTTACTAATTAAACACTAAATATTTAACTGCAGATTCAAGTTTTGTAGTAATAAAAAAGGATATAGAAAATAACATACTGTTATGGTGTCCTCCTACGAGGAATGAACTCTTTCCCTTGCTATATATATATTACCTTCGTGACTTCTAGAGAGCAGTTATAGAGCAGTCAAGTACAGCAGTTAACAAAAGCAGTTAGAATCAGTTAACGACAGTTACTAGTCAAGGGATGTGCGTTGTGGCGCAGTGGATATCGGCTCAGAACGAGAAATCGGAGAGTCGAGTTCGAATTCCAGTTGAAATCCTTGCATTTATTTACGCGCAAATACCCTTGGGAAAGGTATTAATCCGTCTCTTCCATCCAGTTATGGGTTAAATAATAGGACAGATTGGGCTCTATATCAACCAGTCTACCGCAGAAAGCAACGCCAACCTACTGCGGGATAATCTTCTGCCCAGTCAGTCATGTATCTTTCGAGACATAATCGTCCAAGAGTGTATCACGTATGGCACATAACTGACTGACTGACTAATCAGGCAGCGTAATAATACCTTAGGATTTACTTATTTTTATATTACTTATTATTAACACTTTGAATAACTCGTTTCTTGTGGTACTAATACGCTGTTTTGAACCTACCTTCTTGTCTCGTGTCTTACTTCCGGCACAAACCGGTCCTGCAACTTTGCATCAAAGTTTCGCCAAGCAAATTGGTGACGAAGATCCACAACATATACTAAGGACAAAAGCGTCCAAAAGATAATGGATAGTTTATCTGCAGAATCTTCGTGGAAACCAAAATAAATGTTCCAAACTATAAATATATTAAACAAAAAAATAATTTGAAACAAACACCTTCATCAGTTTTCTAATTTTTATTTTAGAAAACTGAAAATGTCTTCTAGTTTTGTATTCAAAAATGTATCGCTGGTAATTTTTCCTTCAAAAATGGGTTATGGTAATTTTTTTTCTTCAAAAACGTATATTTTTCTATAAAAGTATATTTGTGCTTTCGTAGAGTTTTGACCCCAGTTTCGGGGTTAACTATTTGCCCATAGCTGAGACCCTAACAGGATCTACTACTCCGAGTCAGGGTGGATCTGGAATCAACAACAATTAAGAGGTGGTTCCATGCTTCTCACAGCCTCCCAATCAGAAGTTTTGCTGCCGGATGCAGTTTATCGTCATACCCAGAACCATTTTATAAATATTTATTCTTGATTATTGTCACTCAACAAAGAATTCATTATTTTTTATTTATTGAAAAAGAAATTAGTTTGCAAAAAGGGAAAGTTAGATTTATAAATACGGAAGTATTTCACTTAAATACTATTTTAATTTGCAATAAATCATAATTATTAGAAACCAAACAATATCAGAAACATGAGCTGGAAGACATTGAAATCTTAGAAATATGTACTTTTTAACGAAATAAACATTAACATATGCAATATAAAACAAAGTGTCAGAGGGAACTGGCCCCAGAAGGATGGGGATTAAAATAACAAATTATTTAAGCACAGAAAAAGTCCCAACACTATTTTCCAAAAACAAAGTGTGGCTAAACAGTCGAAAGCCAGCTTTTCGCTTGAGACTTTTGCGCACACTTAGTAATATTGGCATCAATCTATTTACACGTTAAGTCTCCGAAAGGATTTGTAATCGATTTTCTATCATACCTCTTCTCTTGGCAGTCAGATATCAAGATATTTTTCTCGCTATGTGTTCGAAACAGAGATAATTCTTGCAGATAAATTCTCTGGTGCAAAACACCAATTATTATGACAATTCTGCTTGATCTCCGGTTACATGGTAAGTTAGTAATCGTTTAGAACATGCTTTACACTAAGCCATTACCGCAGATAAATAATAGATCAATTGGTCTTGATTTCAAAGAAAGACTAAAAATGATATATCAGAGACGCAGTTTAGTTGTAGTGAGAAAATAGAAGCATATAAAATACTTATATTAAAAAGGAAAAAAAAAAAACAGAAACAAGAGCAAGAAAAAGAAAGAAAAGAAATAATAATAATAATAATAATAATAATAATAATAATAATAATAATAATAAAACTTGTCTATTAATTGATATGGCTTGTCCAGCGGATTGTAACATAGCAATCAAGGAATTTGAAAAACTGTCAAAATATAAAGACCTGGAAATTGAAATAGGAAAAATGTGGAAATTGAAAACAAGAGTTGTGCCAGTGATAGTAGGTGCACTTGGAATGATAAAAAATGGAACAAAACAACACATTGAAAGAATCCCTGGAAACCCCAGCTTAAGAGATATACAAAAAATTGTCTTATTAAGTACAGCCCACACACTAAGGAAAACTTTATCTATGTAATGCTGGAGATGATAGGGAAGATAGAAAAACATGAAATGGAGCCATAACAACACGCCACAACCTGCCTTAGGTCTCCCCGCAGACTTGGTTGGTAGTGAGACCAAAGCAGAAATCGAAATATGATGAAAAATGACATAATAATAATAATAATAATAATAATAATCAACTGCAAGAAATAGATATGAATATCACTCAAACCATGTTAAAGACATTTGGCCTGTAACAATTTTATGGGATTTTACAACACACTCCGAGAGGACCATCAAAGCTAATCGTCCAGACATGGTAATCAGAGGGCCTTCCTATTGACATGGCAGTCTTTGCAGACTGTAATGTATCTTTGAATATCTTCAAATAACTATAAAAATACAAAAACCTTGAAATCGAAATCATAAAATGTGGCATATGATGACATGAACAATTCAAATTTTAGTTGCAACCCTCGAATTCATTTGAAAATATTTTGAGTGACTCATTGAAGTGTCTTCTAGTAGTCTAAACCTTTAAGAAATACACAAAAAATTGTACTTACAAGTACAGCCCAGACCACCCGAAAGGCCTTTATTAATGTAAAACATGTATGATCTAAGGTTTATGTGTGTGTGTGTGTGTGTGTGTGTGTGTGTGTGTGTGTGTGTGTGTGTGTGTGTGTGTCTTTTTTTTTTTTTTCAAAACATGCGCAGTGAAAAATATCATGATGCAAATATCTGAACATAGCTCTTTTTTGTTTTGGACCCTGAAAGAAATGCGTACCCCCTAGAAATCAAAGGAAATACTACTACTACTACTAATAATAATAATAATAATAAGAAGAAGAAGAAGAAGAAGAAGAAGAAGAAGAAGACCAATTAGATGATGATGATGATGCTGATGAAGAAAAAAGAGAGAAAGAAAGTGAAGGTAGTTAACGCTAACTAGAACACTGTTAATTTTAATTTTTTTTATTTGCACCCTCCTACTTCTTTAAATATTAGAATGTATTCATACTTATAATATTTTGTTGAAACTGTTAAACTAAAGTGTTTAACGATGCAATAGCGGAAATTAAACGGGTATTCTATAGCCGTGGAAGACGCAAGAAGATAATTCAGTCATTAAATTCAGAATTATGATTCATCAGAAAATTAATATAGAAAAATCGTGAAATATTCACGAGTAGAGCACCTCTATTCGCCACCAGTAACAAAAATATATTAGATCATGTAATAATGTATTACCACTGAATGAAGTTAAAATATTTTCTCAGTTTGCTTGTAAATTTTGTGAAGACATCATGATTACCGTCTGTGGATTTCCATTTTGGTAGTGTCATCAAATTTGCTGGAATATTCTGAAACTATCAACTGTCCTTCTATTATCGTAGATGGTCTACTGTGGCGATTAAAACCTGAGATAAATAAAATAAAACAAAAATAAAATAGTCTTTTTCAGGATTTGTCTATAATTTATGAGATAAATTTTTGTAATTATTTACGCAGTTGACATTGTTTAGATTGTTGTCCACATCTTGATTGGAATCTTCACAACGTTTTGACTGTTGTACACAAGGCTTTTTCAGGATGTGTTTATATTTCTGAGATGAAGTATTGTAAATATTTTCACTATTTACGTTGCTCCCCGGAAGTGACAATTGATATTCGTTCTGTCAATGGAAATTAATTTCTATATCTCCTGCAATGTCAGTGATGGGTTTCCATCGGGAAATGTTTATCTCAAAGATTTGTTTCGATGTTGAATATCAAGTTCTGTCAATGCTGATCTTCGGAAAGTCGGCGTTTAGAAATGTCATAAGACAATCACAATTAGAAACATAGTTCATTACAAGTCACGCTTCGATCATAAAATACTTGGAAAATTGTATAAATTTGGTAAGTCCGCCCCTCATCATGGGTGGGCTTCTTTCTTAAACTAAACAAAAAGTTCTCTCTGCTCCTGCTTTAAGTTCATATTTGTTACCGAACTTTTCTTTGGAAAGTAGTTGGTCCTCTATAATTCTATATCCAATAAAAACATCTGTATAACCTTCCCTTTCTCTCCACCTATGTATCTGTCATCGCACCTGCTTTCTATTGTTCCTTTCTAACTAGTTTGTACTCCTCACTCTTTTCTAATTAATCTTTTTACATTTATGTAACCCCTTGCACATCAGTGGCTTTTCCGCCTTGCTCGGGGTGAAATGATTAAAAAAAAATAAAAAACCAAAAATAAAACAACAATGGCTGGCACTTACAGAAAACAAAAATTTATATTTCCAAACCTGGATTTTTGCCGTCTGTGGATTTTCATTTTGGCAGAATCATCAAATTTGCTGGAATATTCTGAAACTATCAACTGTTCTTTTATTATCGTAGATGGTCTACTGTGGCGATTAAAACCTGAGATAAATAAAATAAAACAAAAATAAAATAGTCTGGTAGGCTTTCATGTGAAATTCTGTAAGGAAAAAAAAAACCTCAATTGTCTGTTTATTGGTCTTTTGATAATTTCAGCACGACTTTTTCTTTTTGAGTAAATTATATATTTATTCCTCTTGTATTATCTTTCATCATGTCACCGACTGTTTTCAGGTTCAGTAGATCTTACTTTCTTGAATCATGTAAATGATGCTTTGATTCCTAATTTACTTGCCGTGTCAATGTTAGACAATTCTTTTGAACAAAATATAGGAAAATGTATATTTTTGTGACTTCATCATTATTGCTGTTATTGGCGGCGTTGTTGTGAACGTACACATTAAATTACAGCAGTTGTCGTAAAAGAAGAGTGTCATTGAAATCGATTTTACTGTGATGGTTTCGATCCAAATGTATTAGTATCTTATTTTAAAATATTACATGTCTTTTACGAGAAGAAAAATATAGCTTGAATTAATAATGACCATAGATTCACGACACGGTTCAATTTGACTCGGGTTGGCGGATCAGATGACATGGCAACCGTCTTCTTTTATTTAATCCAGTGTTCACATAGACAGCACCGAGTGAGGCTCGGACTTGCTACATAATGGTAACCAGCGATTAAAAACACCTTGCTAACCATTACCGACACTGAGATGTGCGGCTAAACTAGTCAAATTAAAAGAAATATCAAATCTATAGGAGGATCAACTGAAAAGTTAATTGGCTGACCAAGATATAAGTGTAAATAAACTTCAACTATTCTGTTCTGGTATATTTATAAGCATGTTTATCAGTTTACTAACTGATGCGTTTACTTACATTTATATCTTGATCATCCTGTAAAGGTTTCATTCGGTACATATATATATATATATATATATATATATATATATATATATATATATATACGCATCGTTCATTCAGTGATGAATTAGAACACTCACAGCCACTGGCATGTGTACATTGTACATAACACTCTAAAAGACTGCCTTCTTCTACAGAGCGCCCATAGATCAGAGGTGGACGCCAAATCGGTCGGATTTCAATCTTGGCTTAAAAGCAATTGGATGTCTAACTGTACTGATGAGCTGTGATACAGCGAATCAGATCTGTCCGCGGATGACTATTTATGCTCTCACACCCTGATTGAGCACTCTGTAAGAATGGTAGGCTTTGAAAAAACAGTGGCTACTCTGACATCTACGCATCGTTCATTCAGTAATGAATTAGAACACTCGCAGCCACTGGCATATATACATTGTACATAATACGCTAAAAGTCTGCCTTCTTCTACCGAGCGCCCATAGCTCAGAGGTAGAATCGCCGACTGACGCCAAATCGTGGTCAATCCTGGCAAAAAAGCAATCGGATGTCTAACCGTGCTGATGAGCTGTGATACAGCGAAACAGATCTGCCTGCGGGTAACTGTATATATATATATATATATATATATATATATATATATATATATATAGTCATCCGCAGACAGATTTGTTTCGCAGTACCACAGCTCATCAGTACGGTTAGACATCCGATTGCTTTTAACCCAGTATTGAAACCCGACCGAATTGGCGTCAGTCGGCGATTCTCCCTCTGAGCTATCGGCGCTCGGTAGGAGGCAGACTTTTTAGCGTGTATATTATCATTATACACACCCAATGTGTATAATGATAATATACACGGATGTGCGTTGTGGTGCAGTGGATATCGGCTCGGAACGAGAAATCGGGGAGCCGAGTTCGAATTCCAGTTGAATTCATACCATTCACTTGCGCGCAAATACCTTTGGGAAAGGTATTAATCAGTCTCTTCCTTCCAGTTATGGGTTAAATAGCAGGACAGATTGGGTTCTATAGCCTTGGCTGACAACCAGTCTACCGCAGAAAGCAATGGTAACCTACTGCGGGATAATCTTCTGCCCAGTCTGTCATGTCTCTTTCGAGACATGATCGCCCAAGCGTGTTTCACGTATGGCACTTAACTGACTGACATACCCAATAGCTGAGTGTGTTCTAATTCACTGATGAAAGATATGTCTATGACTCTTACCGCGGTTTCAACCTTTCGTTAACGTCAGGCGCTTTCATATAATTAGTCTATGCGTCTACATCAACTAACAATCCTTTCTCAAAAAATTCAGCCATCAGTAGAAAATAATAAGTGTCTTACTTAAAATATTACAGCTAAACATAATATTTTAAATTATTTTTGACTGCAGTGTTTTAAGTAAGAAATTTCTTATTTTTTGTTCAATTCGGTTCGTATAAAACGCGCGGATATGCAGAAATCTTCGATAGTTTTACACTCTTTGTGTCCAGAAAAAGTCCAATGTCTAAACTTTGGAGAGTTTTAAATTCATAAAGTACACTGAAGTCAAGCAGTTTTGTTGTGTTATTCAGCATAAACACCCCACAAAAAGAATAAAGCAAGGAAACCTTTGTTTGTCTTTCTTTTATGTGATGTGTACCTTCTGATACCCCGTTTAATCTATTCTCAAAGTCCTGTACAATCACCTCTCTGTTGTCTCAGTTCCTTTTCTTCAGGTGTGAGGGAATTGTCCCGAATGACGTTCATGAGGTATAAAAGATTAACAACATGACAATAAGGAAAGTGTGCTTGACGACATAAAAACTCATAAGGAATTTTGAAATTAAGTTATTCTGTTGTGTTATCTTACAAAAACAATCCACAAAAAATAAAACCTGGTAGGTAGGGTTCTCTTTCTTTTATGTGTTGTATACATTTAGTGGATGTGTTGCAGTGGATATCTGGTCGGAACGAGAAATCGGGAAGCCGAGTTCGAATTCCAGTTGTAATCCTTGCATTCACTTAACGCGCAAATACCCTTGGGAAAGGTATTAATCCGTCTCTTCCCTCCAGATAATATTCTGTCCAGTCATTCATGTATCTTTCGAGACATGATCGCCCAAGCGTTTATCACGTATGGCACTTAACTGACTGACTTTGATTCAATTCCCGATGAACTATCCGAAAAAGTAAACCAAAGACAATATTCTTTTTCCTGTAAAATATCACGTCAACTGTTTTAGGCAAAAAAAAAAAAAATGTCTTCATCAGTGTTTGCGAGTTGTCTTAAGTCCCTGTACTATGCATTGGGATAATAAAAAGATCCCGATCATCTGCTCCAGGAAAATGATTCCTTTATTTTCCTTTATCTGTATCTATGAATTGGTATGAGTCAGAACACAATTTCCCTGCCGGAGTAAGAAGTCTAAGATAAAATTAAAATAACATATCACGGGATATATATCGACAGGTGCTCTTGAACAAACTTTTCTCTTATTGTCGTCATTAATATATATAGATTGGCAGGAGTCAGTTTCAGATTTCATGTCTAATTAAGAAAGATCATGTCAACGACACTTTACGTAATATATCTCGTCAGAAACTTAGTGATATTCAATTTCTTTCATTCATCAATATATATGAATTAACTTGTGAGGTTTCTCTGATAAAAGATATCACCTAGCATCGACAATGCAGTAGGAACAATCTATTTTTACGTATTAAAACGTAGAATCTTATTGCAAATTCAAGAAAGATTACAGCTACAAGAGACACTTGAAGAAGTACGAAGTGTACAACAGCCTAGACATCTGTCTATATTTCTGACATGGGGTTTTGTAACTATTTACGCTATTTAAATTGTTTGAACTGTTGTACTCATCTTTAATGTCATATTCACGATATTTCGAACGTTGTTTACTCAGGTCTTTTTCAGGATTTGTCTATAATTTATGAGATAAATTTTTGTAATTATTTACGCTATTAACATTGTTTAGATTGTTGTCCACATCTTGATTGGAATCTTCACAACGTATTGACTGTTGTACACAAGGCTTTTTCAGGATGTGTTTATATTTCTGAGATGAGGTATTGTAAATATTTTCACTATTTACGTTGCTCCCCGGAAGTGACAATTGATATTCGTTCTGTCAATGGAAATTAATTTCTATATCTCCTGCAATGTCAGTGATGGGTTTCCATCGGGAAATGTTTATCTCAAAGATTTGTTTCGATGTTGAATATCAAGTTCTGTCAATGCTGATCTTCGGAAAGTCGGCGTTTTGAAAAGTCATAAGACAATCACAATTAGAAAGATAGTTCATTACAAGTCACGCTTCGATCATAAAATACTTGGAAAATTGTATAAATTTGGCAAGTCCGCCCCTCATCATGGGTGGACTTCTTTCTTAAACTAAACAAAAAGTTCTCTCTGCTCCTGCTTTAAGTTCATATTTGTTACCGAACTTTTCTTTGGAAAGTAGTTGGTCCTCTATAATTCTATATCCAATAAAAACATCTGTATAACCTTCCCTTTCTCTCCACCTATGTATCTGTCATCGCACCTGCTTTCTATTGTTCCTTTCTAACTAGTTTGTACTCCTCACTCTTTTCTAATTAATCTTTTTACATTTATGTAACCCCATGCACATCAGTGGCTTTTCCGCCTTGCTCGTGGTGAAATGATTAAAAAAAAAACAAAAAAAAACAACTGGCACTTACAGAAAACAAACATTTATATTTCCAAACCTGGATTTTACAAAAAAGAAATGTTATCATTTATTTTTGGTGGTATCTGAACGGACTGGTTTATTATGAAGTATTAAACAAAAGACGAAACATTTAAATCAGAAATATATGACCGTCGATTGTAAATAGTCCATAAAACTTGCACAAAACGCGCCTATTATTTGTTATTCTAGAGCTGTATTCCGCTTACGCGTAATGTATTGTTCGAATTACCCAGGAAATAAACAATAGCAATTACATGAACATACGCGAAACACAATCCTTGAAAGCGAATGTATCAACATTCGAAAGTAAAAAATAAAATGAAATAACAATAATTAAGAATTATAGTAAAATTACTGATTACAAAAGACTAATTCATAAATTTCAAAGAAATAATAAAAATGAATAGACGGATGATCTCGCTATTATTCAACCAGATAGATAGATAGATAGATAGATAGATAGATAGATAGATAGATAGATAGATAGATAGATAGAGATTTTGAATCAGCTCATCTGGGGAATAATCTAATTTGGTAGACGTTAGTCGTCTGTCTTTTCAATCCCCGTGTAGATTGAGTTAGTGTCGGAAGTACAATTTCATCAGACGAAAAACACGAGTGTCACGGGTGTGTGAAAGGTTTTTGTCTTAAAAAGAATAACTTATATCAAATTAAAATTTGAATATTTTTCCTCTGGTATTAATTTGGAGTTATATTAAGAAATACATTGCTTTGTATTCAAATACATTCATCTATTTTTTTGTAGTTAATTTTTAATATCTTATAATTTTTAACATTACTAGGATCCACTTGGATTATTTACCAAGGAAACTTGTCTCACCACGTATTGTTTAGCGTCTCTCTCTCTCTCTCTCTCTCTCTCTCTCTCTCTTGTATATAACTCACTCATATATATATATATATATATATATATATATATATATATATATTTATATTTATATTCTAAAATATAACAGTCAATGAATGTTTAATCATGAGCCGTGCTAAACATCGTATTTTGTTTCATAACTAGCCAAACCCACTCAATAAGAGAGACATTGTTACGTAGTACGTAATGCCCAATCAAAATTTAAGTATGAGAGTTTGGCTAGTTTTATATATATATATATATATATATATATATATATGTGTGTGTGTGTGTGTGTGTGTGTGTGTGTGTGTGTGAGTTATATACAATTTGAAATAGCAATGTTGTTTAACTTGTGGAAAGTTAGATAATATCAATCATGATAAAATGGACAAATTATTATCCAAATTATATTTCTTTTTGTCGTCTAAGAGAGCTGTTGAAAGAATCATTGCAGGAGTGATATGCGGACAACGGCAGCAGGTTCATAGTTGTGGTGAAGAGGTTTTAAAACCCTTAAACTAGTGGAGAGCTTAAATCAAAAGCCAAGAAAAAAGAAAGATATATAATATAACGGCAAAAAAGAGCATAAACTACGAAAAAAGGCAAGTATTTACGTCAACAGTAACAAACCGTGGTCATTGTCTTGATTACCAAGACAGGAAAATTACGCTTACGAGAGTCACAAAGAGACAATTTCGGGCCTGCTTTTTTGTGTTTCTCGCTACCGATCATCATTCCACCAGACAGATAAATAGATCTTTTACTTATAAAAGAAGCAACTAAATATATATATATATATATATATATATATATGTGTGTGTGTGTGTGTGTGTGTGTGTGTGTGTGTGTGTGTGTGTGTGATAAAATTACATTAGTTTGACAGATGTATTTACTAAAGATGCACGAAAATTTATTGAAGTACTAAATATCTAATCTATAACTTATTTATAAACGGAACTTTGTGTGTGTGTGTCTGTGTATGTGTTCTTTACCTATAGACTCCGAAACGGCTAAGCCAATTTTCTTGAAAATTTACACAGTTGTACTATAAGCATCTGCAAGTGTTCTTAGCTAAGTTTTGTGTTGAGGTACCTCCGATAAATATCGAAAATCGATAATCGAAAAAATCGGGTAATAGAAGTAGTGGTCCAATTTTAATCAAATTTGATACATTCATAGACAAAGACATAAGAAACGATATTCAGAAGTTTCAAGATTGCAGTTCTTACAATAGTGCAGAAAATCGATAATATATATATATATATATATATATATATATATATATATATATATATAAAAGGCAAGATGTTTGTGTGTGTGTCTGTTTATCTGCCTGTATGTCTGTTTTTTTTCAGCCCTTTTATTTTAGTTTTTGCTTCATGTTTGGCTCTAAGTAGGTATAATTGTAGTTCTTAGTCTCAGAGTTTATACCATTTACTCAGAGGACTTATTTAGCCTTCAAAATTCAGTTTAAGACGAAAAAACTTATTTGATATCGATACCAGGAAATCAAAATTTGACTTACATCCATTCATTTTTCTTTCAGTCTACGGTTTCGCTTTAACTAGAAACAACTATTGCTTTTTAGTCTTTCGTGCCAACGTCCAAAGAGTCTGAGCTCCAGGACCATGGATTAGTTTTAAAGCTTTCATTACACCCGAGCAACACCGGGCTATACTGTTAGTATTGAATATATTAAAAAAATCGCCTTTGGCTTCAACTACGGCATTCAGACGATTTTGGAATCTTCTGCACCTTTTGTGAATGGTCTTATGATGCTATAATCCTTGCTCTGAGTTAATCTTCGCTGTTACAAAGAGTTTTGTGCCCTGTATTGATTCTGAAGCCCTGTGGGTAGATGAATGGGAGCATAATGTAGCCATCACAAATGATTACTAAAAACGCCTTCGTAATGCCCATTAGACTCATGGCGAATCTTCTTTTCTCTAATTCACACCCAAACTCCCTTAAATGTTCTTTTTGTTGAAGGTTCCACTGCGAATGCCAAGCAGTACAGCATCTCCTTTTCAAATTGCTGGCTGTGTGAATTGTGTCATGGGGCTCTTTTACTTACAGACAATGCCCATCTGACCCTATTATACTGTAGAGCCGATAAAAACAAAAATCAATCAACGCGCATGCGCGAAATTAAAAATATAATATTGCGGCAATTTACCCATTTCGACATGTAGTTACTGACCGAGCTCTCTGGAAGAATGGTAGACTTTGAAAAACAGTAGCTACTCTTGCATCTATGCATCGTTCATTCAGCAATGAATTAGAACACTCTCAGCTATTGGGCGTGTATAATGATAATATACGCGCTAAAAAGTCTGCCGAGCGCCCGTAGCTCAGAGTTAAAACCGCCGACTGACGCCAATTCGGTCGGGTTTCAATTCTGGGTAAAAGCAATCGGCTGTCTAACCGTACTGATGAGCTGTGATACAGCGAAACAGATCTGTCTGCGGATGACTATATATACATATATATATATATAGATAGATAGATAGATATATATATATATGTGTGTGTGTGTGTGTGTGTGTGTGTGTGTGCATATACGTATTGGGGGATGCACGTAGACGAAGAGATATGAAAATATTATCAATAGACCAGTGATTTCATTAACTTGGTAAGAATTGCTGTAAATTGTCCATACTCTCATTCATAGACGTATGACTACACATCATAAGTAAATGGATATATTAAGACATGTACCAGTATATATATATATATATATATATATATATATATATATATATTCATGAATTTAAATCGCACTTATTATCTATTTAATGTTTTCCTCGCCAATATTAGGACATTTATTCTGGAGTGGTTGTATATACCTGATTATTTTCGATTATATTTCCTCGACCAAAATCTACATATCTGGCTTCTCTTTTCCGACTGCAGCATTAAAACGAACGACAATCAATTGTCAGACTGGATTGTTATAGACTGGAGAGGCCGTTCTTTCATGACTGCATTGATCTTGGATTTTGCAGATAGATTATTACACAATTATGGGAATTACTCTACAGCGAATGGATCGCTTTTTACTATGAAGCAAAACGAGAAAGATCTATTTCTAGGAAAAATGTTTGATAAGAAATCTCAGCTTCCAACTATTTTAATAAAAATTATTAGTCAATGCCTTTCATTATTTCGCTTTTTTTTGCTTTTTTTTTTTTTTACTTTTTGGCGAATCGTTTTACAATTTGTACATCGAACTAGTACATTTTCCACAGATACCAATTTAACTTTCTTTTCTACAATAATTTTTAATCAATTCACTCCAAGCAAGGCATTAATACCACTAAGACGCAAAAGGGCAAGCAGGAGTGAAAGAGATTGAGAAATCTTTAGAAAGAACCAGAAAGACAAGAAACTAAGAATAAATTAACACGAATTTTCAATCTGTATTATTATTTTTTTTTTTTACAGAACGGTTTATCCTGTATAAGGCTCGGGCCCACTCGCGAAAGAGGGTTAAATGAAAGGTTGGTTCATACGTATACGAGTGGAAAATAAAGATTAAATGTAGGCATGAACATTTTAAGTTTGTAGTGAATTGGGAAGTCCGTTCCACAGAGCAGTAGTTTCTGGAAATAAGCTGGTCGAATGGAACTTAATTCTCACCGAAAGAATACGGAGGGAATGTGGATGTGTTTGCACAATGTAAGCGGCATAGCATGCCTTTAGCGTGAAGGATACATCTGAAGAAACCAAGAAATATAATTCGTCCCAGAACTTTCTATAGGAATAGTGATAGAGCAGTGAGAGGCTCGCTAAATCTCGACTGGAGTGTGAAAAATACAAGGTCTCTAAGACGATTTTTAACTGTATCAAGTCTGGAAAGTAATGACTTGGCAGCTCAGGCCAAAATATCACAGCAATAATCTATTTTTCGACCTGATTTGACTATTATAAACGGAGAGGATAGCAGGAGGAATCAGGTAATTACTGGTGATGGAGCTGTACAGGAGGTTTTTTTTCACCCCCCCCACACACATACATACATATATATATATGTGTGTGTGCAAAAAATCATTTATATATGTATATATGTATATATATATATGGACATATAAATTCTATCTAAACTTATTTATAAATTGAACATTGTGTGTGTGTACGTGTGTGTATGTGTCTGTGTGTGTGCGTCCGTTACCTATAGACTCCGAAACGGCTGAACCGATTTTCTTGAAAATTTACACAGTTGTACGATAAGCGTCTGCGAGTGTTCTTCGCTAGGTTTTGTGCCGAGGTACCCTCGATAAATATCGAAAATCGATAATCGAAAAAAATTGGGTTATAGAAGGAGTGGTTCGATTTTAATCTAATTTGATACATTCATAGACAAAGACATAAGAAACGATATTCAGAAGTTTCAAGGTTGCAGTTCTTACAATAGTGCAGAAAATCGATAATATAGATATAAAAGCTTTCATTACACCCGAGCAACGATGGGCTATACTGCTAGTATATATATATATATATATATATATATATATATATATATATATATATATATATGTTTATGCGTGTGTTAAGTGCATGTGTGTGTATATATATGTGGGTGATCCATTTATTCATTAAAACTGTCATTCACTTCCACCACGTCATTCGGAATCTTCTGCATCTCTTCTAGGTGATCATCTTGTTTTCGTATTTTCCGATGGTTTCTCTGTCTCTTATTCCCACAGAAAAGTGTCGCCATCCCACAGAGGAAGATGATGTCTCTTTTACCTGTATATGTAGTCCGGTACGCCTAATTTTTATATTTCCCCTCGTCTTGCGGCTTTGCTGGCTTTTTGAAGTCTTATCTTGAGGTAGCGGCCCATTTCTCTTTTTTATTTCTCACCTCGGCTGCATGGGTTTGCGTACACACAGTCTTTAATCGTGTTCTCAATTGGAGCTCTTACCTGCAAGAGTTGAGCCACTGTAGAAGGTCTTCCTGGTGTTATATCTGTTATAAATCTTGAATATTGAGATAATGCCTTCACACAGAGTAGATAGATTAGGGTGTGTTCTGAGTGTTTTTATCCTCTTGCATTGTTCTATCTCTTTGTCGAAGCTGCTGTAATGTACCCAGGGTAGTTGTTATGCTGTAGTGTACTGCTATTACTGACCATTTCTTGTTCATATGTCTTTGGGTCGACACTTATGACCTTTGCTCAATGTTACAAGCAGCAGACGATCTCTTTCTTTACACTGTATAGGTGGTGGGAGTTTAAGTGGAGGTAGTGTGCTCTGAATTATGGCTTGCGATATACGGATGTATTGAATTCATGATCTGTTCGAGATATTAGTGCGTACAAGAATGCTAGTTTGTTGTACTTTTCTTTCTCTATTGTGAACTATATCGACTATTTTATTGAGTTCACATGGTCTATTAGTAGCTGGATCTCTTTCTGGTGTGGCCAGAGTATGAAGGTGTCATTTACGTATCTCAGTCATAGCGTTGGCTTTAGTTATGTAGATTCTGATGTCATCTCTTCGAAGTATTCCTTGTTTATATTAGGCCTTGCTGGCGATAATAGCGAGTCCATTTGCTAAGCCTTCATCATGTGGATATATGCCTGATTCCATTCCTAATCGTGTTGCCTGTGTACAGAATGTCAGCATCTTCATTATGTTATCTATAGGTATTCTGGTATGTTCTAGAGATGAGTCCGATGCTAATCTATCCCTGACGACTGATAGTGCCTCCTCTGTGGGTACCTTGGTGAATAAACTCACCATGTCCAGGCATACCATTAATCAAAAATACTGCTATCAAGGCTATTTCCTTGATTCAGGTAAAGATTTCAAGTTATGACATCCGCTTGATGGTTGTTACGAAGTTAAGACACTTGTTCAGTTCTGACACTTCAGTTGATGCTGACTAACTGATACTGAGACATATCGAATAGACAAGGCTTGTGAAACTAAAGAAATCTATTCCAGTGAACGAAATTAAGGCTTCAGTTCGAAATTCTAATTCCCTGAAGAATGACAGTATGTACAAAGTCCAAAACGTCGGGAATATGCCAACAAAGATGAGGAAAAGAGTCCGAAAAATGTAAATAATATATATAATTATAAAACCTTGTCTCAGAATTATATATATATATATATTGGGTGCAATGGATAAATTGTCATCTAAGTGATCTCTAACCTCCATATGTTGTTTTACGACTGATTTTACTATTTTCCCTCGTCTTACGGCTTAGTTGGCTTTTTGCAGTCTCATCTTGAGGGGCCGGCCGATTTCTTTTTTTTATAATTCTTACCCCAAGAAGACCGCCCAGAAGAGATGCAGGAGTTTCCGAAGTAGTTTTTAGGCCGTGGCGAATAAGAGTTTTATTGAATAAATTTACGCTTTAGTATTTGAAGATATTATCCTGCAATTTTGATAAATGTATCTGTTAAAATGAGATATTATTCTTGTTTTAATTTTTGCGGACATTAAACGAAAATTTATTCATTGCACCATATATATATATATATATATATATATATATATATATATATAGAGAGAGAGAGAGAGAGAGAGAGGGGGGGGATAAGAGGAAAAACTATGTTAGCTAAGTATAGTTTTTATCTTGTATCGTTATACCTTGTTTCCTTTTCTACAGAAACACTCTATCTGATAATATTTACATATATACAGTAGAAATATTGGATGATTTTGTTCATTTTCAGACCATGTATTGGCTCAGCTATCTATAAGGTATTGTTAAAGCCAATAATCTTCACTTCACGCCTCTCTGTTGCATAATTTCGCAAATTCATAACGGTGTACAATAATTATCCAAAACTCTAACCTAAAAGATACTGTCAGACGTACCAAGTAAATATGGCGTTATTTGCAGCATCAAATGACTTGAAATACTGCATTCTATTGTGGTGCAGTGGATATCGGCTTTGAACGAGAAATGGAGGAGCCGAGTTCGTTTTTTTCTTTTTAAATCATTTCACCCCAAGCAAGGCATTCCACTGCCACTATTCCGCTTGGAGCTACATAGATGGGAGGTAAACAGGAAGAGTGGTTAGATATAGGAAATGTCAGAAGGTGGGTGATAGATAGTTGGGTGGGTGGGAAGAGTGTTTGAAAGAATGGAAATTAGTGTGTTTGAAAGAATGGAACTTAGTGTGTTAGGAGGTGTCTATTGACCTTACTTTTAAACTGCTGGAGATTGTAACCGTCGGGAAAGCAGTCATCTGGAAGAGAATTCCACAGTCGGGAAGCGCGAGAAAAGAAACTGTTGGAGTAGAAGTTGCGGTTGCATTTTATCGGTTTCACTGTAAAAGGGTGGGATCTAGTTTCTAATCTAGTATGCTGAATTCATTGCATTCACTTTGCGCCCAAATGCCCTCAAAAAAGGTATTAATCCGTCCTTTATCTCAAGGTATGGATTAAATAACAGGGCAGATTGAGTTCTATAACCTTGGCTGGCAACCAGTCTACCGCAGAAAGTAATGGCAAACTCCTCCAGGATAATCTTCTATTCAGTCAGTCATGTCTCTTTCGAAACAAGCGTGTTTCACGTATGGTACTTAACTGACTCGCTGACTGACCATCAATGTCCCTGTAAAAGAGAACTTAGAACTAACACTACAAGATGTATAGAAACATCCAACCTCATAATGATAATATTAGACCAACAATTCTTATATGAGAAAACTAAATGTTATTTTTATTTCTATTATATTTATGTAATAATAATTTTTATATGATATATATATATATATATATATATATATATATATATATAGATAATTTGTAAGTTACATAATAATAATAATGAAGTCATTAATTCATGACAAGAGATAGGTTTACTTACGCACAAATACCCTTGGGAAATGTATTAATCCGTCTCTTCCCTTCAGTTATGGGTTAAATAACAGGACAGGTTGGATTCTATAGCTTCGGCTGTCTACCAGTCTACTGCAGAAAGTAATAATAATAATAATCTGCGGGATAATCTTCTGCCCAGTCAGTCATGTCTCTTTCGAGACATGATCGTTCAAGCGTGTATCACATATGGCACTTACCTGATTGACTGATATATTTACGTTCCGGATACGAAACTGTGCACGTATATCTGAATAAGAAAGTTAACGTCCTTTTAAAGGGACTATAAACTCTTGTCGAATTGTGATACGTAGCCGTGAAGTAAAACTTACCGGATAAAAACATCTTTTTTTTTTCTACAAATGGGTGCACAGGTTTGATCCCTGTCGGAAAGAAAATTTTATTTACTAAGATTTTTTTCGAATGCCTAGGCCGATGGTAAATAAATAATGTTATAAAAAATGGAACTTCAAATTAAATTATAATATCCACAATAAATTCGTTTGAGTTTATATATATATATATATATATACATATATATAAGCAAAATTTTCAATAGGAATAGGCTAAAACTCAGTTATAGTGGCTCTAACAATTTAGAAAAAATAATTAAATTACATAACAATAAAATATTGAAATTATACAGCAACACCAATTCTATTACTCATTTTAATTTGCCCCACAATAAAAAAACTTTTGTAATTGTAGAATTCTTAACCAATATCCCTTATCTAATAAGTGTTTAACGAAACCTCTGGTCTACATGTGCTCTATCTCATCTGTAGAGAATCCTAGGGTTACTAAAGTATATATTGGTAATACGATGAAGCTTTTTAAAAAGCGTTCTTACAATCATCTCTTATCTTTTACGAATAGGGAAAAACAAAATATGCATCACTTTCTAATTATTTTTGTAAGTTAAAAGAAGAAAATACTGAACTATCGCCCGGTTCACACTCCACCCACGTCTACTGAACAGGTGTAGAGGCTCATCCCTTGTTCCCTGTTTAGGATGTGGTTTCCGGTTTTCTCTTTTCCAATCTTTTCACTTTTCTTTTCTTATTTTTTTTTTCAATTGGAGTAGATAGACTGAACTATCGCTCGGTTCACACTCCACCCACGTAGGATGTGGTTTCCGGCTTTCTCTTTTCCAATCTATTCACTCTTACGTAGCCCCCTGCACACCAGTGGCCTTACTGCCTTGCTTGGGGTGATGTGATTAAAAAAAAAAACAAAAAAAACTAAAGTTAAATAGAAAACTCTTAAACAGACTAGAATATCTAGATCGGTAAATGAACCGTGTTTCCTTTGTCTACAAGAAAAGAAATGGAAATTATTAAATACATGAAGAATGACATATTGCTGAATCAGAGGCATGAAACTATACTAAATTTTAAACATATTAAAGTATTAACCTTACAATCCTGCTAGATATATTAAATCTAAGGTTTGAATCTCCAGCAATTATAAACTTTTCACGGTATTTATCTTACGATCTTGATAATTTAATTTAACTATATGTTCTTTCTTATGTTATTTTATCTTAATTTTTATCTTTATTTTCCATTACATATTCTGATCTATTTTATGTTTTAAATTTAAATTTAATTTTAATTTTTATTGTAATCTTAATTTCTAACATTGATTTTACCTTTAATTTTTAATAATTTTTAAATTAATTTTAATACTTTTCCTAATTCGTTACATTAGCACTAATGAATATATATCTTCGTGTATTTTTAAATGTCTTCAGATCTGCGCTTTTTGAATGATTCCTATTCCATCACTGAGAGTGCTGCAGGGGTGTTAGCTACTCTGCAACAACATATGACACAGTGTTTATAGCAGACACAGAAAGGAAACTACAAGACATCTTACAGAAAGTAGTGTAGGAAACTGAGTTAAAATACTTAACGTCAGTTAGAAGAAAACAGAATGTATGGTTTTTCAAAGGAAGATCCTCGCTGCAAATTACAAGTGTCATGAGCTCGACGGGAGTTCGAATTCATCTTGCGCATTCCTCAGTTAGCGCCGATATCCATTACTCCACAGTACCTCAACCAAGGATTAATACCTTCACATGGATTAATACATTTTGCCGATAATTGTGTTATTTACGAAGCTCCACCATTTCTTTTTTGCAACAAGGTGTATAAGCAAAATTAAAGATATTACAATTATCTGCCCTTGAACTGTTTATTTTTTCGTTCGCTTTTTATTCTAAATAAATCTTCCAATGCCTACTTTGCTATAATTATTTCTGCATCTTCCCATTACGTCTGACTTTCATATCCGAACAACGCAACGCAAGTCGAATATATAAACGCGGATATATGACTCAGATACATTGTGTCAATTTCGCTTTGTATATTTTTGTTTTCAGCTGCAATTGATCTGAACTGCACACTAGCACAGAAGAGACACAGACAAGCAAACTTTTTGATCACAAAAGTTTTTCTTTCTTCTTTTCTGTTTTTTTTTTTTTGTATAAACGAATCTACTTAGGCACAATGTGTGAATCACCAATGCATTCAGTGGATACATGGGATATAAGTGCTTTTGGATAGAATAAAAAATATATAGTCGCTTTATTTCTGACACATTTGTTGTTATGTCTTTTCAAAACACTTGACAATGTCGGCTTTCTATCTTCCCGTCAGTTGTTATCTGTGCATTTGTCAGTTCAAAAACAGGTATGAAAACAGGTTTCGTTTTCAAAATGACTAACGAAGCAAATGATAAAAAAGAGTGATTAGATATTAGCCAAAAGGAATAATTACAAAATGTTTTTTTATTAGACGGTCATTCGGTACAACGAATTGCAGGAGAAGCATGGAGATTTAAGCGAAAATTGACTTTATGAAAATCTGAATAGTAAATGCCTCCTGTTGAATTTGTTTAAAAATTTAAAAAAGAACCACATTTATATCATTTTATCTCTCTCTCGCTCCCTGTCTGTATGTATGTCTGTCTGTCTGTCTGTCTGTCTCTCTCTCTCTCTCTCTATATATATATATATATATATATATATAACCAATATCTATCTATCTATCTATCTATCTATCTATCTATCTATTTGAACAATAGATATTGTTATTGTAAATAAGTGAAGACACTGAAATGTAGAAACCGAAGTCGCGAAATAAGTTATTTCCAAATGAAAGTATTCAAAGCTTCCGCAACATAATAGTATTGATCACTTTTTATAACAACTATGTAGTGGTATAATTTAATTATGACCCAAAAATAACTAATTAACTAATTATATATATATATATATATATATATATATATATATATATATATTAACTTATTTATAAATGGAACTTTGACTGTGTGTGTGTCGGTGTGTGTGTGTATCCATTACCTATAAACTCCGAAACGGCTGAACCGATTTCCTTGAAAATTTACACAGTTGTACTATAAGCGTCTGAGAGTGTTCTTAGCTAGAATTTGTATCGAGGTATCCCCGATAAATATCGAAAATCGATAATCGAAAAAATCGGGTTATAGAAGGAGTCATCCGATTTTAATCAAATTTGATACACTCATAGACAAAGACATAAGAAACGATATTCAGAAGTTTCAAGGTTTCAGTTCTTACAATCGTGCAAAAAATCGATAATATATATATATATATATATATATATATAAGGCAAGATGTTTGTGTGTGTGTGTCTGTTTATCAGTCCGTATGTCATTAATGCAAATACACAATTTTTATCAGATTCTCACCAAACTTCACACAAATATTCTTAAGGCTGAGTCTGAGCTCTAGGAACATGGGCCATGGATTAGTTTTAAAGCATTCATTACACCCGAGGAACGCCGGGCCATATTGCTAGTATATATATATATATATATATATATATATATATATATATATATATATAAGTACTTTTGAATTATCCGTCGCCACTATTTCAAATTAAGTTTCACATAAAAGATAGATAGATAGCATTGAATAATATAGACATATAATAGCTACTTTGTTTTATACTGATGTTTTCCCAGTTGTCTAACCAGTTCCTTAATTAAATTCATCAAGAAATGCGCCGTAGATTTTCTTAACCGAATTACTTTCGATCTTTTCCGAGATCATCTTCAGGGCTAAATTCCAAAGACAATATTATTGTAACTGCGATGAAATCTGAATTCTGTTTTGATAGTGATTTCAATAACATGCTTGAACGTACTCTTTACTTATTTAAAAATTTAAAACTTATCCGTTGTAATTATGGAAGTTTTTGCAAAGCAAGCGTTTCAATGTAAAGAAGCAGACAGAAAATCAGGAGAATTGCAAAGTAGCCTTAAATGTTTGCTATACTACTTTAATATTTGTTTATGGTATATTCATGATAAATTTTGTTAAGCGTTAGTTGATTTTTATATAAAGGGCCTGGACAATTTGAAGTTTTTGTTTATTTTTTTTTTGCGTAGTATATTGATGTTGTCAACATGTATCTTCTTGTATTTTGAAGATCGACAGGAATGTATTTCTATGACTTTTATCCGACACATGAAGTGTAAGTAGCCTTGATAAATTCGTGGTCGTCGAACCAACATTTGCACTTCATTTATATAACATTTAATATCCAATCATGCAGAATGAGACAGAGAGAGTGAAACGTTTGTGAAACATTCACGAAATCATTAATATTTGCATTAATTCTATATTTCTAAAGGGTTTTAGCACGGAATAGAATATAGTGACCTCTGCTGGGATTCGATCTTAGCTTTGCAATTCCCCAATCTGAGCATTGCTTCAGCGGGTTCCCTAATGTTGGGTGAAATCTGAGTAAGAAATCGACTCTACATTATAATGTAATTACATTTTTATTGCTGTTATCACAATGTATAACCCGACTCAGATTGTATTACCTTAATTATGGACAAATATTGAACCTTTAAACAAACATGAAAATATATTTTAATTGTAAAAAATACCAACAATACATCTTTATATAAAAAATACCAAAAAAAGCACATATATAGTAAAAATTACCAACAATAAATTTCTAAAGCCGGATTACCAACAATACATTTTATAGCAAAATGACCAGCAACGCATTTGATATGTAGTTGAAGCCATAAAACTATGTTCAAAATATTTAAAAAATCAACAGGGATTGATATGTCGTTAAACTAAACGAATCAATCTTCGCCAAGGTTTTGAATTCGGGTTTGTCTTCTCCTAGATTGGCTGCCACAAAAGCTAGGGTGCTCTGTTTAGTATGCTATTTAACCAATAGCTATATAAAGGAGCTAGATACATGCCTTTCACACGGATATTAGTACTAAAATGAACGCTTTTTTCATGTCAATAAACATTACGCTAGGAGCCATTGGATATAAATTATTGAATAAATAAGAGCCTTTCAGAAAACTAGAACTGACGGTTTATCAAGAACTGGTTAAGCAATTCTAGTTCAAGGATAATTTTATAAAAAATAATAACTGGAACAAATATTCTGGAGTCCAATTTCAGCTACTGCTAACATAATCAAATATGGTGAATAAGATTTTATAGAATTAGATCTTAAAGAAATTTAATGGATAAAAAGACATTCGAAAATGTACCTATCTAGCTACTTAACAGATCATATTGGCGTTTGTTATCTCAATGGATGAAAACAGATAAAGAATTGTGTTTTTGTTATCCTAATATTCACTAAAAACAGGGTCTGAGAGCAATCTAAACTATAAAGTAACGCCTAAAAAAGTTTGAGATGAATGAATATATGATTCATACCAAACATCGGTTTTTAAGCAATAATAATGGTTTTTCCGCCGTTTTCTGTTTAGGGGTGAGCTTCCGGTTCCTTCAAAAGTCTACTTCAACTTTACACTTCTAAAGTATTCGACCAAACTGAAACTGTATTTACCATTTTTTTCCTTCAATAGGAGTAGATAGGTTTCCTCCTCGCTATTTTGAAAAGGAGTAGATGTTTCTGCCTTGTTTTCTGTTCAGGATTTCCTATTCTGTTACTTCTTAGGTTTTCTTATGCTCTTTCTCTCTCAGTGGAAAAAACTCATTCTCTATCACTTCTTGTAGTCTCTTGTATCTTAGTGGCATTATAATTTTGATCTGGGTGAATTAATTAAAAAAAGAAGTGGTTTGATATGAATAAAAGAGGGTGTGGTAGAAAGTGAAAATTGTGATGATAAGAAGAATAGAAAACGAATGAATCATGAACTGAATAAATTATTGAAGAGATTATTAAAAACATTATTGAAAAGATTAGGATGTAGAATTCAGTGAAACAGCTATGCGGGTGTCTGTTGCATAAAATAGCAGTCATTTAAAGAAACTGCTGCTTAAATTTAAATTTCTTCTTGTACATATAATACGGACGAGATTAGGGTGATTTGACTCTTTTTTTATTAATGGTTTGTGATTTGCAGTTTATCGATATTTTGCGGGTTATTTAAAGCCAGAGCATATTTTTATTAGGTTGTTACAAAAATAATGGCCGCTTGAAGTGTTCTTTTTTAAACCAATTTTAACATTGTATTCCAGCATATATTAGGTGAATTTTGGTATACATAAAAATGAATGTGTGAGATTTAATAATTCTTAAAGTATTTTTAGACAGAAATATCCTTGATGAATAGAAGCACTAGATAAAAATATTATCTTCGTTTACTTTTCTTGCATGAGTTTAAACTTAGGCATAGTACCTCTTTAAATTTTGCTAATATCAAAAGAGCATGGGAAGATAGATCCACAAGTTTTCGAGCGTTACGAAGATGGTTTCAGAAATTCTGTTCCAGTGATGAGAGCCTTGACAATGAAAACGGTAGAGGACGTTCATGCAATTTTAACAAGCAGTTCGCAAACAGATGTTCGGCAAAACCTATGCCAAAGTGTAAAACATTTTCTCAGATGCTTGGTGTCAGCATTGTAACAGTCTAACGCTATTTGCTGAGTATTGGCAAGGAGAAAAATCACGTTCAGTGGGTTTCCCATGATCTCAGGGAAAATCAAAACTTAGCCTCTTTAATAGTGATCGATGCTCTTTCTGCATGACACCCTCTTTCTAGACTGAACAGTAACTTGTAATGAAATATGGATCCTTTATGATAACCGTAAAAAATCAGGTCAATGGCTTGATCGTGATAAGTACCCGAAAAATTTCCTAAAACTAAAGTTGCATCAGAAAAAGTATTATAGCGACTGGGGGTCTGCAATGGAAGTTATCCAATGCAGCTTTCTGGAAGTCAATCAGTGCATTAATGCAGGACATTACAGCAATCAACTTGCTGATATGCATGCACGCCTGCAAAAAATGAGACCTGCATCGGTGAATCAACGTGATCCATTTCTTCTCCACGATAATGATTACCTCGTCAACCATTTTCTCTCACCCACTGATTATCATTTTTAACACTTAGGCAGATTTTTTAAAGTTTAAATCTTTTAAGTCCAAACTAATGATAGAATCAGCTTTCAAAGATTTCGTTGTATCACTGCCTATAACTTTTTATCACCGAGAGATAAATAATCCCGTCGATTGATGGCAGAGGTGCATAGACTCCTAAGGCTCGTGTTTTGACTCATTCCAACATTTCTACAATTATATTTTCAAGAATAAAATTATGTTTCTAAAACTAGTCGTTATTTTTGTAACAACCTAATAGATTGTACGCATTTTTTAAGATTATAATAATTTACTGATAAAGGTTCTGCTAAATACTTAGTAGAAGAGTTGAATTCATAATCATCCCAATGGGTATTTGTGCATAAATAACGAACCCGACTAGAATTTGAACTCAGTTCTTTGATTTCTAATTCAGAGCCATTATCAATTAAACCATCAAAGGTTACAACAACTGCTATTCTATTACATGAAATGGTATTTCAACGTGATATGGCCACAAGCCGATTTAACTCTGTGGACATAGCATGACGTGTCTGAGTTGTAAATGTCCGAAATGGTGCAATGAAGCTGTAAATGTTCGAACTGGTGAAAGAAGCTGGTGGGAATATATATCATTGTACTGGCGATAGAATAACGGTTGGCTTGCAACCTTGTTTTTCTGGGAAAGTCGTTGCAGAGAGAAATATAGGGTGGCCCCTAAAAAACGGGAACTTTTTAACAATCAAATAAAACCAAGAGTGATCAAAGTAATTGAAACCTTAAAACATGCCATTTAAGAAACAATGATGGATTTTTCATTTTTTTTAAATTACGTCCTGAAGATGGAATGCATTCTTGAGATTCTTCATTGACAGCTGCAACATCTCAGCTGGGATACTGTGAATTTTATCCTGAATTCTCTGTTTTAACTCATCCAGATTTCTTGACCGAGTCGGGTTCACTTTAAACTTGAGATAGCTCCACAAGAAAAAAATCACAAACGGACAAATCTGGCGAGCTAGGGGACCATGGAACATTACCCAATCTTAAGATCCCGCAGTTACCGAACAATTCTCGCACAGTCTCCAGTGATTTCCGTGCAGTGTGTGATGTCGCTCCATCCTGTTGAAACTAGGTTTCTTGAACGTGTGAAAAATTGTTCAATTTAGGATTCTCCTCGTAACGATTAACTGTGACAGTGACTGAGATCCCATGTTTACTTTTAAAAAAAGTAAGGTCCGATGATCCCATGTAATGACACAGCACACCATACTGCCACCTTATTAGCGTGTAAAGGGCGCTTCATTAGGATTTGTGTCTGCCCAATAACTGTAGTTGTGCTTATTCACGTAACCTGTGAGTTAAAAATGGGCCTTATCTGACATCCATAACTTGCTTAGAAATTCATCTTGATCCATAGTTCCTGAAATAGCAGAGTGTTTACTTCGTGGGTCAACTATTTGGAAGCGCTTCCACTTGCTCATGTCTGCCAATACACACTTCAAAATTCCCGTTTTTGGGGTCACTCTGTATAAGTATTTCTCCAGAAAGCCATGTAGACGACTTTGAATTTTATTAATGTTGGAAAAGGAAGAATTTAGCAGTTCAAGTTAAGATATTTTGCGCCTCATCTTAACTTTCATCTTTCGTATTCTTTTTTATCTTCTTTTAATTGAATCTCCTTTGTTTTTGGCTTATGTTCCTTTTCTTGTTATTTCATTCTGGTTTTTTTTGGTTTAATTAGTTATGTAAGTTTTACTGACCTACGCAAATCTTAGTTTAATATGAAATAAAATCAAGTTAACTTTATACGAAATGAAATCAAAGTAAGTTAATACGAACCGAAGTCAAGATAAGTTAATTCTCTCATATTAATACTCTACATGCATTAATAAGAATTAAAAAATATTATCATGATTTTTAGTATTTTCTGCAGCCATAGAATGAGCAGATCGTTCTACGAATATTTTTAGCATGGGATAATATATGACTTCCTTTTAGGTTGTTCTTTTCTTGTCAGAAGTGCATACATCTTTTGAAAATCAGGATTCAAAATCTTGATATTTCTTTAACTCCAGCGACAATCCTCAACATATCTACGAGGCAGGTCGTAACTTAAAGATCCTTTAGAAGATGCGTTTAGAAACACATGCATATGATTAACTCTCTGTTTGAAATCCTTTTTTTTTCGTTTTTTTTTAGAATCCACATTCACTAAAATTTATCCATTGAAATAAATGAGAATCTCCTACTACGATATTCACATATAGCAAATATGTACAAAGGCTATCGGCTGATATAGGAAAGAAAGACCTTGTTTGATCGACGCGTAAAAAGAAAAGAAGAAAGTATTGCAAGGAGGAACCAAAGAATAAATGAAGAAATCCTGAGATTAAAACACCCCTGGGAAATAAGCTCAATGGAGCACCTTACCATCCCTAAGAAAACGCAGGAAATCACGCCTTTAGATACGCATTGATTTAACACGCAGACATATTTATATATTTGTACGTGTGTGCACGGGCATGTGGGTGTATTTTCGTTTGTATGTGTATACTGATTAGGCAATACGATGACGTTATTTCCTGTAAAGCCCCACGTCGAAAAACTCATCAGATCTCAGTACGGAGGTTGGCGCAGAAAAATGTCTGATGCTGTTGCCGCCATTGAAAGGAAGAATGACGTCAGCGTCCAAGTCTGAAGTCTAATAACTGATATTCAATTTCTATCTCTTCTTTGCCGCCCCACATTTGCCTTGAATGGTCTAATCAGCCTAAATGAGATATCTACGTTCTTGGATTGTGCGTTAAGGCTGACAGAGGGGAGTAAGTAAGAAATGAGGGTGTATAGCTGGGGGAAGGGTATCAAAAAGACGGGTTGGCCTGGGAGAATGAAATGGTGCGAGCGAAACTGTCAAATGAGTTAATGAAACTAAGACAAGTCCTGATCGTGTGATCTCCCACATGGCGAGGCAGTAACGCCATTTCTCCACTCCCCCACACACAAAACAAGAAATAAGTATATGGATTTTGTACTGATTTCTTTACTTGACATTTTTAATCATAATCACCAGCCAACAATACATCAATCATCATCATCATCATCATTATCATTATGATCTTCTTCTTCTTCTCTATTTTTCTCTTCATCTTCTTCACCTTTCATCTTTCATATTCTTTTTTATCTTCTTTTAATTGAATCTCCTTTGTTTTTGGTTTATGTCCCATTTCTTGCTATTTCATTCTGCTTTCTTTTAGGTTTTATTAGTTATGTAAGTTTTACTAGGATGTGCGTTGTGGTGCAGTGGATATCGGCTCGGAACGAGAAACCAGGGAGCCGAGTTCGAATTCCAGCTGAATTCATTGCATTCACTTACTCGCAAATATCCTTGGGAAAGGTATTAATCCGTCTTTTCCTTCCAGTTATGGCTTAAATAACAGGACAGATTGGGTTCTATAGACTTGGCTAGGAACCAGTCTACCGCAGAAAGCAATGGCAACCTACTGCGGGAAAATCTTCTGCCCAGTCAGGCATGTCTCTTTCTAGACATGATCGCCTAAGCGTGTTTCACGTATGGCACTTAACTGACTGAAGTTTTACTGACTTACGCAAATCTTAGTTTAATATGAAATAAAATCAAGTTAACTTTATACGAAATGAAATCAAAGTAAGTTAATACGAAACGAAGTCAAGATAAGTTAATTCTCTCATATTAATACTTTACAAGCATTAAATAAGAATTTAAAAAATATTATTTCATCCATAAAGCAGTGATCAAAATCATTTTAATAAATGACAATAAGTAAACTTAAAATATTTCGGCATATACTTATAAAAATTGTATATTCATGTATTTATATTCCAAGTTAGAAGAACCTATGAAATTAGAATTCTAGTTCGTAGACAAAACGCAAATAACCATATTTTAAACTGAAAGAAATTCTATTTGCGCATTAAAGTCACAAATGATTTTATTTTATAAAATTCAAATTACAAATTGGCAATACCAAAACCAAACAAGTACAACAATTTAAATGTCTGGGAACTTTTCTAACAGAATACAGAAAGTGCGACACTGAAATCCAAAGTTAAGCAGAGTAGAGAGAGAGAGAGAGAGAGAGAGAGAGAGAGAGAGAGCATTGTTAGAACCAAAAAAAACTCATTTCATTTCACCCCAAGCAAAGCATGACCACCACTAATGAGTAGGAGTGGGAGAAATGACTGGGTACAATGGGTATTGAAGAAAGATGAATCGTATTCAAAAAGATAGAAGATGGCAATTGACGTTGCATTTAAATTTTTGGGAGTGTGTAGCTGTCAGGGAGCAAATGAATGGAAGGGAGTTCGACGGGCAGGAAGTGCGAGAAAATAAAAAGAGTAGAAGAGAGGGTTAAATGTAACTATTTCAACGGTAAAAAATTCCAATCCAGTAGCACGAGTAAATACATGTGGTCAGTGGAAAAAGAGCAGTTGCCACGAAAATCTTTGTAGAAAGTCTGAGGGAAGCCACATCACGCCGCTGAGAAAGCAACTAAGTCAGGATTGATTACATTGCAGATCCTTCTCTGGATTTTGTCGAAACCCTTAAGATGAATAGCAAGAGCACTTGACCAGATATAGCAAGAGTATTCAATGCACGGACGAATGGTAGATCTATAAATGTACAAAATGGATTCTGACGAGAAAACATCTTGGCTCAACACAGTGACCCAACCTTCCTAGCGGTAGATACAAAGATAGATTCGGTTTAGTCATTCTATTTGGGATCATTTAAGACAATAAGGTCAAGAAGACGTAGTGTTTTGCCCGACGTCTACTAGTGAGAAAGAGGTAAACAATACAGGATATTTTCCTGAAGTGAAAAGGGATCCGTGCCTAGAAAATTACAATTTAAAATCCTAATTTTAACTGGATCCAAAACACCGGTTTCTGGGTTCAACGACAAACATAGACCTATAGCTATAACGAGGAAGACTACAAAGTTTCTTTCTGTCTTCCGGTATTAAATAGTTTAGATAGTTTTTAAAGGTGAGTATTCATTGTAAGGATCCTATAGCCGCAATTATCAGCGAGTCTCTCGCAGAATGAAACGGCAACACACAGCGGAAAAATCTCTGCCTACTCATCCTTGAAAAGAAAACTACAAGATCTTCTATAAAAGTCAGCTGAAAAATGCGGAATAAAAAAAAACTACATATAAACTACAAGAAAGCTGAATACAAGACCATCAGTAAAAAAAAAAAACATGAGCCCAAAATGTCAACTACCGGTTGGGGATATTAAAATCAAGCAGGTACAGAAATTTAAATATCTGAGAACGGAAAGTGCGATACTGAGATCCGAAGGTGAATTAGCATTGTCAAGGAAGCATTACAGAAGCTGATTAGAGTATTAAGAAACAGGGAAAATTCGCTGGAAACAAAGAACAGAGTACTGGATTATTATGTCGTGTCTGTTCTTTAATGTGGCAGTGAATACTGTACAATCTCTTCAAAGATGAAGGAGACTCTTGAAGAAACCAAAACGTGATTATACAGAAGGATGCTGAGGATCCCATGATCCGAATATTTGAGCAACGATGAGGTTTCAGAGAGTATAGAAAATAATACTTAATATCAGGACAATACTGTTGAAGTTCCTGGGCCATATAATGAAGAAAAAGGGCTTGGAGAATCTGATACTCACAGGTTAGATAGAAAGAAAAAGTGACAAGGGAAAGCAATGTGTAACGTACTTCATGAGCTTGAGAGAATAGATGGCAGAGCAGGGTTTGGGAGGAATAACAGGAGAAAGCGTGTTGAGAGCTACAAGAGACAGGGAGATGTGGAAGACCATGGTCGCCTATGTTTTTAAGGCATACGGCACATAGAAGAAGACTCAGCCGTGAATCGAAAGAGACTTGATTGCCAAAGGGAGTATCATGTATGGCTCTTAACTGACTGATTCAGTGTAAAAATATAATTTTAGTAGTTTGAGCCACGAGTAAATTTCCGCTTTTAAGAAGTTAATTTTAATAACATATTTATCATTCCAACAAACAGTGTCTTTAATCAGAAGAAATAAAATTAAAAATGGGTTAAACCATGTTCAACGGAAATGTAGCGGATTGGTAACAATACATCTATACAATCTTCTCTCAAAGTTGTATTCCAGAAAAAAAAATTTAATGTTGTGCGTGTGGTGGTTCACCAAAGAAACCCTAAATGCACATCCATTCGTCTAGTAGGTGCAACGTGGTCATAACATTTTAGTCAAAAAGCGCCCTTCGCTCGTCAGTAGGAAATATGTTTTTCATCTCTCTGATCCCATGCAGCAAGAATAAAACAGAAAAAACATTAATCTCGTTTTGAGTGCTCCACTGCAAGCTAACATATAATTCTGTTTCTGTGTCAATTTATTAAGAACTTTTTAAGTTACCACAAAATGTTTTGATTAGAAAAACTTCTCTCATAATAACCAGGGTTTGTCAAAACTTTTTTGCATCAAACCCTGCGGGATGTTGTCAGTTACCCTGTCAACAGAGACGAGACGTGATATAAAGTCTGGTTTTATGCGGGGAACCTGAGCGATTTCACTCTGGCCGAGGCCAAAAAATTGATCAGGTCCCGCACCGTCAGTTGTGCTAGCATTGGTGTACCTACTGATCCCTAGTGAAATAAGAGGGTTTGGGGCACAACCTCAGACAGATATTCTCCGGGATCGGGCATCTCACAGTTTTTATTTTCTCCAGCTGTGTCTCTGTCAGGGTCACAACTGACTCGCACTCTGACCGAAGAAGGACACGAGTGAGAGATGATAATCCCCGACCCCCGGCATGGGCTGCAGGATGTTTCTCCAAAGTTATCGAAAAGGCGGTTGGTAAGTGGACCAAGTCATTTCAAATAACTGTGATTATATAATAATTTGAAGAAAATGGAATTACTTATTAACTTTTGAAGAATCGAGCTGATAAAAAAAACGGATATTATTTATATCAGTCGGTCAGTTAAAAGTGCCATACGCGATAAACGTTTAGGTTGACATTACTTCCTGCGGTAAACTGGTTGCCGACCAAGGCTATAGAACCCAGTCTGTAATGTCATTTAGCAGATAGCTGGAGGGAAGTGACAGATTGTTGTGGATCTTCGTCGCGAATTTATTTTTGAGTTATGGCAAAACTTCGCCGCAAAGTTTTAGTGACCGGATTGTGCCGGAAGTAAGACACGGAACAAAATGGTGGGTATAAAACAGTGTATTAGTATAACAAGAAAACAAGATAGCTAAAAGAAGTGTTAATAATTGTAATATAGAAATAATTAAGTCCGAACGTATTATTACGCTGCCTGACTAGTAGCTGTCGTTAATTGCCGTACTTGACTGCTCGTAACTGCTCTGTACTAGCTATTTAACTGCTCTCTATAAGTCACACAAGCACCTAGCGGTGGTGTAATGGTTAGCAAGCTTGTCTCACTTGAAAAATTACAATTGAGTAGTGAGTTCGATCATCACTGGGTGTCCCTTACTTTTGGCCGTGTACCACGCTTAGAAAATCACCTTCCTCCATGTTTGGGGGTTGGGCGGAGGACTAACAACCCTGCCTCATAAAAATAGTTTGTTACAGAAACAGCAAAATACTGCTCTACACACCATTGGATTTAACGTATGAGCTATAAGTTACGCAGGTAATTTATATATATATATATATATATATATAGCCAAATGAAGAGTTCATTCATCGTAGGAGGGTGCCGTAACTCGGATTAATACCTTTCCAAAGAGTATTTTTACGTAAGTGAATTCGAACTCGGCACTCCGATTTATCGTACAGAGCCGATATCCACTACCCGACAACACGCGTCCCCTTTATTTCTAACTAAACCTAATAGTTTCGTAATACATTTTAGTGGTTTTTATTGAATTACTTATTTTAGCAGTAAGAAGAATGAAAAATGGAAAATGTTTTCGTTTGCCGCCTTTTGTCCTTTAATCGGACTAAATTTATGTTTACATTGACGCAATTTTTCTTTGCCTTTATTCCATGTATCTCTTATCTTTGGCTACATTATTTCTTCCCTTTCTCCTTGTTTTATTTCTTCTCCTAGTTTCTGAATCTTTCCTTTTCATCTTCATTTTCTTCTTCCTTTTTCTTATCTTTTTCTATCAGCTTTATTTTCCTCTTCCTGTAGGAACATTGATCTCTCTCCCACTCTTTTTATAGCTCAACTTATTTTTTTCTCTTAACCTCTATTACGTTTCTCGTCTTTCTTTGTCTACATTGCTTTCACCTCTTTCTCTTTGCTTTCTTTTCATCTCTCAGACTTTATTTGATATCTCTTATTAGTCTCTTTCTATCTCCTCTTTCTTCGAACGCTGAAACGAATACATTTTTGCTCAAATTGCTTCCGGCTCCTCCATCTTTTTTTTTTCTTTCCTTTTCAACCCGTTTGTCTTTCTTTCATTTTTGCATTTTACTTCATTCTCTTTTCATTTCCACTTTGTTTCGCTCGATATTACCCATGTATCCTCTCATTTTTCCCTCATTTCCATTTTTCTTTCCGCCTTTTTCAATTCGACTTGGCTCCTAATCAATACTATTCTCAGGATATCGAAGCAAGCGAGCGATTCTGGTGTGGCAGTCAGGCTATTATGGTGATCCATAAAACTGCGATAGGCAGTTTCAGATAAAGCTGACAGTGATCAGAAAAAAGTTGTAGACAATTGCACACTTAGATTTACGACGAATGAGTCGGAAGAGAAATGGGGCAATAGATATGTACTTACATCCAATATCTGCTCAATAGCAGATTGAACGAGGAAAATACCAATGAAATTAGACGATTGACCTATATTGAGTGAGTTGGCGAATGAATTACATCTATTGTGCTCAGCAATTGTTTTCATTAAGCCTGAAGAATTAAATGAATTCTTAGCACCGGTAGACACAAAAACGCCTCATTTTTCTATTTAAAAAACACAGACACAAGGATACATGCATATGTATGCATGCGGGTATCCTTATGTCTGTGTTTATATATATATATATATATATATATATATATATATATTCTTTCTCTCTCTCTCTCTATATATATATATATATGTGTGTATATATATATGGGAAACACTTTAAGAACCTACATGCATTATGCAGCTTTACGAACGTTTTCTCTTTTTAATCAATCCTAGAGATGCAAAAATTTATATATATATATATATATATATATATATATAGAGAGAGAGAGAGAGAGATGGGGAGAGTGAGATTTCTTAAAATAACATACACACACACACACACATATCTATATATATCTATATATATATATAATTGAACCAAATAAATAAAAACAAGTAAGAAAAAGTGCCTTTAATATTTAATTTTAATTAAAAAACACTTTTTTCAAAATTGTCCTCTATATATTCTACACATTGTGTCTGATTCCATATATTCAACTCACACACACACACACACACACACACACACACACACGCACGCACAAATATATATATATATATATATATATATAACAATTATATTTCGATAAACACTTGACTGCTTCCGACTGTGTGCGAAGGATCAGAAACTGATATATATTTTGTGAATTTGAATTTATATATATATATATATATATATATATATATATATATTGTTTAGCTGTGACAATTTTTACATCCAAGTTCGTTGTTTTTTTCACTAGTTTTACTGATAAAAATGTATTTTGGCAAGCAGGTTTTTATAGGAAAGTGCTAGATATCGGAGTGATGATTACTGTTGTTAGATTTAGTTCAGACCTGATGAGTGAAGGTATCATAATGGTGTCCTCACAAAACTTTGAATCAGCATGAACCTGCTCAGTTAAAGTGACAAATTCTTTGTACTAACTCTCTCTATCTCACTATATATATATATATCAACTATGAGCACACACACACACACACGCACAGAGTGGAACCTGTTGTATGCGACCACCTCTACTGCAATGACCAAAATTTAAAGACCCTCGTGACGAGTTGGGAATCTGTTGTGTTTGAAATATTCTTAAAGTAAGTCTTTTTTTTCTTTTTTTTTCTGCCTAAATTTTCAGCTTTTCATGTTTAATTGGTTTTGTCTAATTTTTTTTTTATTTTAGCAGAAATCTCTTGACAGGACTTTAACTAAGTTAAAAACTTAGTAATCCACTTTTAATTGGAGCAGATAGATCTATCTATCGCCCGGTTCACACCCCACCTACGTCTATTGAACAGGTTAAGAGGCTCATCCCTTGTTCCCTGTTTAGGATGTGGTTTCCGGCTTTATCTTTTCCAATCTTCTCACTTTGTTTTTTTTTTTCAGTTGGAGTAGATAGATCTATCTATCGCCCGGTTTACACTCCACCCACGTCTATTGAACAGGTTAAGAAGCTCATCCCTTGTTCTCTGTTTCGGATGTGGTTTCCGGCTTTCTCTTTTCCAATCTTCTCACTTTGTTTTTTTTTTCAGTTGGAGTAGATAGATCTATCTATCGCCCGGTTCACACTCCACCCACGTCTATTGAACAGGTTAAGAAGCTCATCCCTTGTTCTCTGTTTCGGATGTGGTTTCCGGCTTTCTCTTTTCCAATCTTTTCAGTATTACGTAGCCCCCTGCACATCAGTGGCGTTACCGCCTTGCTTGTGTTGATACGATTAAAATCAAAATCAAAAACCTCGTCGCATACGGCAGGCGGTTGCTCACTAAAGACTCGTGACCTATCCACCCTACGATCGTATATTTCACTCTCCTGAATGTACATATTTTAGTATTTTACCATGTAATCTGGTAATATATAAATGAGAACATAAGGTGGTCTAACTTTGAGAAAAATTTATTCAGTATAATTATTTTTTTAACATTAACTTATTTACAACGGATAACAAAAGAAATAAAAATTATTTATTCATACTGGTGTAGGCTTAAAAAATCAGTTATTGCAGTCTGTGTGATTTATTTTTTAATTTTTAATTTTTTTGGTAATGAGTCCACTTCGATTCTGAGTGATGTTGGCACTTATTTATTTGGTCAATGATTTCTTTGTCTTCATGAACCAAAACTTTCAATTTTTTCTTAGAAGTGAATGATAGTAAAAGAGAATCTTCGATAATATGTAGAAAAATAAACAAAGATAGAAGAAAAAAATGACAATGATCAAGATAGAGAGAGAGAGAGAGAGAGTGAGTGAGAATAAAAAGAGAGAGAGAGAGTAAAGCGATTTAGAAAAAATAAAAATAATGAAAGAGATAAACATTGAAAATTTTAATTTCACATAGATGTGCTTTTTCCCTAGGCCCGAATTTATCCAAATCTCTTGAAAATGTCAAATGTAAGAATTATATATTAATACAGACAGCCGCCGTTTGACCACCGTTATTTCAACAAAAAGTTAACATTTGACCTCACTACAATAACAAAACAACGGGAAAGTATTTCTGGCTTAGATTAAAGGAAAATGAAATAGATTACTAACTTAAATTCTCCTAATATAGAAGTTAGGACTGTACTGCCAAAATGAATTTTTGTTAAAGTGGTCGCTTTACCAGTGATTTTTATTTTTTCATGCTGGTCGGTGGTTGCGTTTTGGAAGAGGTCGCTTACTGGGGTCAATTAATATTAGAAAATCGTCCGTGCATCGAAAAACGTTTGTTAATAGCAGGTGATCGCTGACAACGGGGGTCGCATACACCGGAATCCACTATATATATATAGTCATCTGCAGACAGTCCTGTTTCGCTCTATCACAGCTCATAAGTTCGGTTAGACATCCTATTGCTTCTAATCGGGATTTAAACCCAACCGAAATGACAACAGTCATCGAACTTGCCTTTATTTATGAACGCTCGGTGAATACACCCCATAACCCAATGAATGTTTTTAAAGTCTACCATATCTCCATAGGGCTCTATCGTAAATAGTCATCCGCAGACAGTCCTGTTTCGCTCTATCACAGCTCATCAGTACGGTTAGACATCCAACTGCTTCTAGCCGGGATTAAAACCTGACCGAATTGACATCAGTCGGTGATTCTATCTCAAAGCTATGGTGGATTTTTACCGTATTATATACACAAGAACTTATTCAAGGTCCTAACACACACACACACACACACAGATATATATATATATATATATATATATATATATATATATATATCCAGAGTGTAGCTATTCCAGGAAGAGCTCGACTTGGTTTATAAGGAGCAATATAAGTATATATGTCCAGTCCGTAAACGGTGAGGATAATCCAACAAGATAACTTAATATAAAATATTAAGTGCTATATCTATATAGAGAGTTCAATGGTGAGGATCCATTGAGCTCTCTATATAGATTTAACACTTGATATTTTATATTAAGTTATCTTTTTGGATTATCTTCACCGTTTACGGACTGGGCATATATATATATATATATATATATATATATATATATATCATTTAAGTGAAACAACTGCCTTAGTTGCCTTTTTTTACTATACGGCCAGTTTTGGACTTACTGGAGTGACAGGATAGAGTTGATATCTATTTTGTTTTTAAATTAGGTATTTCATCACTGAAAAGCACTTTAATTCTTATAAAAATGCTAAACAATGAGTTAACCTCAAAAGACGTATCGTTTTTGCGACGTGGAATTCAAATGCAGCCAGAAAGATAAGAAAAAGTAGAGCCTACCGAGGGACAATACTTTCAGACACATGTTTCTCACAATTTTTAAAAATTAAACATTCCTTTAATGTCTGATGGATATGGTCGATGAGGTAAGACTTCCCATTTAAGCATTTCCATGTATGTTTTCCCGCATTTTGCAGAATTTGTCCTAGTGTTGTTATGTTGCGAAGCCACTTTGTCGTCTCTGATTGTATAGCAGCCGTTTTTCTTCATAGTTCAGCTCAAATGGATCAGTTGTAGTCGATGGTGATCTCTTGTGATAGTTTCGGTCTATTTGCCTCCAATACTCCGTCTCCAATTTTCTCTGGCGCTCCAGAGCATTCTTTATGTCCAACATCAAAATTATCTTTTGAAGCGTCTAATCCAATCACTGCGTGTTGTTTCCGACAAAGCATGTTCACCGTAAGTCTTACCGAGAATTCTGTGTGCTTCAGCTGCTGATTTCTTTTGAATAGAGTAGTGCAATAAAATTTCCCGCAAATGAACTTTTTTGGCACGAAATTCGACATCTTTAACGCTACTAAAAAGATTTCCTTTACAATTCTGAGCAATCATTTTAGAGAATATTATCCTTGTGGAAATTAATTGAAACAACTGCCTTAGTTTTCTTTCTTTTAACATGCGGTCAGTTTTGGACTCATTGGAGTGACAGTGTGTAATTGATATCTAATTTTATTTATATTAGGTCATTTGCAGTGGTGTGCAGTAATATGAATCTATTTTCAGTGTGCGTTATAAATTTGTTTAGCCTTGAAAAATATAGCGTCATCCGTGATTGCATAAAACTTTCATCACACCCAGACACTATTGTCTATATTGTCGATTGATTGTTCTACAGCCTTTGTCTTCAAAGGACGATACTCCAAGGAAGAATACGAAAACTGTAACGCTGCACAAAGACACTGGCAAACCTTACAAGGAGATTGGGAATATTGTTGCTATCAACCTTTCAACTGTCAGTTGTGCCATCAAGCCGAAGAAACAAACTGAAACCAGCAGTCCTACGAAACTGATTCGGAAACTCATGTTGCAACTCTCTGAAGAGAGCTCAATTCTATCTGATTTAAATACACCAGGGTTTCTACCAATTCTTATCTGTAATATAATTGTTGATAATACAAATATCATAGCATCATGCACATGCAAAAAAACAAATAAAAAACTAAAAGTAATGGAGGCATTATTGATGAAAAATCTAAAACCAACACACAATAATATCAACTACGAACACGCTAAGAACGTGCTTACCGTGTTCAGTACATAACACATACACTCTACTCTGCAAACATACATAACACTATATACCTTCTATTACACGTAAAATAACATCCATCTTTAATAATGGCTAAACATATAGCCGAACGTGCTTGGATAAACAAACATTTAAACCATTTTTATATAATTTGTTTTACATAATTTTATATCCTCAAAAAAGAAAAAACTCAAAAGATCACTTACAAATTACATAAAAAAAATTAACCATAATATCTTGTGTGTACTTTTTAATGAAACCTGGATAAAAGAGAGATTGTTGCCCAAATATATATATATATATATATAAACATTCATCCATATACACATCCAAGTATCATATGAATATATACACTCTACTCTACAAACATAACACCTACGAAGACCAGATATACACAAGTATACACAAAATTGATGCAAACACAAATATACAGAAGTATACAAAAAACTTAACATATATACATAAACGGGGCCTACATTCAATTACATACATAAGAGGAAGTAGTTATACACATATACAAGCATATATGTCAAATACTTAAAATAATTCAACCACAATGACCTCAATTCGCAAAAATTATTAAAGGAGAGTTTACACAAAAAGAAAAAGAATCAACACGTTTGATAGAGTGGGATCAGTTATATACCAGTATCAACACATATATACACAAGTAGACAAACCATTAAAAAACTAGATTCAATTACATACAGAAGAATGTTCGTTGTGCGTTGTGGTACAGTGGATATCGGCTCGGAACGAGAAACCAGGGAGCCGAGTTCGAATACCAGTTGAATCCATTGTACTTAGCGCAAATACCCTTGGGAAAGGTATTAATCCGTCTCTTCCTTCCAGTTATGGGTTAAATAGCAGGACAGATTGGGTTCTATAGTCTTGGTCAGCAACCAGTCTACCACAGAAAGCAATGGCAACCTACTGCGGGATAATCTTCTTCCTTCCAGTTATTGGTTAAATAGCAGGACAGACTGAGTTCTATAGCCTTGGTCGGCAATCAGTCTACCGCAGAAAGCAATGGCAGCCTACTGCGGGATAATCTTCTTCCTTCCAGTTATGGGTTAAATAGCAGGACAGATTGGGTTCTATAGTCTTGGTCAGCAACCAGTCTACCGCAGAAAGCAATGGCAACCTACTGCGGGATAATCTTCTTCCTTCCAGTTATGGGTTAAATAGCAGGACAGACTGGGTTCTATAGCCTTGGTCGGCAATCAGTCTACCGCAGAAAGCAATGGCAACCTACTGCCGGATAATCTTCTTCCCAGTCTGTCATGTCTCTTTCAAGATATGATCGCCCAAGCGTGTATCACGTATGGCACTTAACTGACTGACTAAAGAATGATCAACACAAAATGAGAGTGAATAACAGGTTAGTTTTTTTCTGAATTTGATTAGTCTAATAATATTCTAACTAACAAACTATAAATAAAATCAGAGAAGTGAAATTATCTTTAATTGCCGCCATAAAAAAAAAAAGAAAATTAAATTATCTGTAAAATAAGATTTTAAGTTTACCCGACACTATCACACTAGTGGGTCCAATCTCATGTTTTGTTGATCATTCTGTAGTAAGTTTCCAAATATTTATCCAACAATGGCAAGATTGCGATCCCTTCAAAATTAACCCAGATATGTTTTGAACGCCTCTTAAATAGAGAAGCTATCAGGAATCGAACTCCTTCCATCTTGGTAGGGTGTTACTTACCATTCACATTCACTGAATATTATTCTTATTAAGCATTTCTGAAACCATCGTTTTCATTTTGGTGTAGAAATTCAGCCAGAGTACAAAGACGAGTGGGAGCTTTATCGATGTTCAGAAAGCTTATCTCAACTCCAATCTCACCAGAAAGCTAGGGTTCCTTAATGACAGGAGTGTGTTTCTGAAGGTGGAGAACTTCAAAAAAATGTTCTTACCATCTTGCCTTGATATCATGCGGCTCATGCAATATTCTTCTTACCCTGCAGTAAAGCAACGACATGGTTGTGTGGCACATAGTTGTTACATAAATTCTGTATCATCGAACCATGTTCGTAAATAGCCTAATCAGATTGAGTGGTTCACATGGATATCGTACATGGTGCCACACACGTTCAGAAATTAATAAACAGTTAACTGTATACAACTGATTTCTGAAATCAATACTTAAAGCGAGCAAATCTTGAAGGTCCTGGTGAAGCACCTGCTTCTTTAAACATTGTGAACTTGGGCAACAGAATCACAAACAACTGTACCAAATAACAGAAAACACACAACCTGAAGACTCCCAACATCAGTGTCTTATCAAGTCACGAGTAGTTTCAAACAAATTAGCTACTTTGTAGTTATCTTATATCATAGTTATATCAACAATTCTAACTAAGTATTAGTTGCTCTATTTTGTATTGAGCACATTTTTTAAACAATAGAGTTTTTTTTTTAATACAGGGTTTTATTCCCCACATACTTGGGTATATATTTTATAAGCATACACTGTTAAATACAACAGACGAGGAATGTCTATTATGTTTAATCATGAGCCATTCTAAACATCGTAATTTGGCTTTAATTTCAAGTGAAAATAAAGACAAAACTTGTCCAACATTTGAATATCTTTTTTATTATGCGGGTTCTAAGCTTTCGGCTCACATCAGCCATCTTCAGAGAGGTTACAGAGACGTTAACAGAAATACATCCACCATCAAAGATGATATCTTGTGTTGACATAAAACATTGCTATGCAACGATAACAGAAACCGAATAGCAGACGCAGTTCTTAAATTTGTAATGCGGTTCTATCCCATCACACCGCATGAGAGATCGAAACGTTAACAGAACCAAATGTTTAAATGTAATGTGTTGTGACCAGATTGAAATGTGATTTTAAGTGTGGGCATTTTTGATTTAACGTAGATGTACTCCAATATCTGAAGGTTCTATATATATATATATATATATATATATATATATATATATATATATATATATCTAACCGGATCGTCAGAAAAGGCTAGCC
>JBBBDQ010000293.1:12857500-13132500 GCA_037127315.1 Ascarosepion bandense | reverse complement strand
ACACACACACACACACACACACACATAAATATGCATAAAAAAGTACTATTCAAGGTCTCGTGCATTACGCAATCATCAGGTGCATCCACCGAGTCGTAATGTAAATTTAGGATAATATGTATATTTATTAATATCTACTAATAGCTCTTTTATATTACATTGAGCACTGTTTTATTAAGACATATATATGTATATATGGGATATATATAATATATATATATATATATATATATATATATATATATATATATATATATATATATTAAGGTAGTGAAAAAGCATGTACATTAAAACCAGCTGTTCAAGCATTTACTTTTATAAAGCATGCTCGATACATATATACGTACACTACCGGCCGTGATTATTAGGCAACCCAAGTGTTAAAAAAATGACGCATTTTATATTATTTTTTTAGTATTTATTGCCAAATGAATAATTGTAAATGAAAATAGAATGGTTCTTTATTAATACCGCCCAATAACATGTGAATCAAATGCCATTCTTTAATATATATATATATATATATATATATATATATATATATATATATATATATATACTACCGGCCATAATTGTTAGGCCACCCCAGTGTTTTTAAAACATGATATATTTTATACTATTTCTTAGTATTTATTGTCAAGTGAATAATTGTAAATGAAAATATAATGTTTTGTTTTGTTAATATTGCACAATAACATGAGCATCAAATGAATTTATAAATATTTAATAATTATTATATTGCAGTTTTATCAATGAAAACAATTAGGGTCAATCGGTCGAGTTCATCTTTGCTTCCTTGCCTTGTAAAATTTTGCAAAGTAATAATAACAAAAGAAGTATTCTATTTCTTATAATTTTTTAATTCTTTACGTATTTTATAATGTACAGTTTACTTTATTACAGGAATTTCAAATAAATATAGCCAAACAATTAATGAAGGATGAAAGAGTGGAAAGAGTTCAACTCTATTACAAAAATAAATCATGTTGTTTTCATGCGACATTACTTATATATTTGTTGGGGCGCTCTCCACCTTTCCACGGAAATGGACTATTCGAATCACTATATAAAATAGTAGTGATTATACCTCGAGGAAGGAAGTTGAGTGAGCGAGTCAGTTGGGTATTTCTGGTATTGCACCGGAAGTGTTGTATTAGTCAATCTATCACGTCTCTACGACGATACTGTATACTAATTACCTTGTTCTGATTCTACTAATCCTCACCTCTTGTAAATACTTCTCTTTCCTGTCAATACTCCTACTTTAATACTATTACGTTGTTTTGTATTGTTTCACATAATTCTATAACCCAACGTAACAATATTAATATATATACACTACCGGCAATAATTATTAGGCTACCCTAGTTTTAAAAAAATATGTATATCATCCTATTTTTAGTATTTATTGCCAGGTAGAATGGTTATGTTTTCATACTGCACAATAACATGGGCATCAAATGAGCAGTTCTGGTGTCCAGTTTTTGTGCTCTCTTCCCCATGCTAGTCTCTTCTTATTATTGTCTAGCCGGAGCAAATGCTTTCTGGCTGTCTTGCAAAATTTTGCAGCGTAATAATAACAAAAGAACCATTCTATTTTCATTTAGAATTATCCACTTGGCAATAAAACTAAAAAATAGTATGAAATACATCATTTTTTTAAGACATTGGGGTAACCTAATAATTATTGCCTGTAGTATTGCCTCCCAGAGAGTAAAACACTACGCCTCCTTGGTCTCACACTTTCAGCGGACCTCAAGTGGAATGACTATATCAAATCCATTGCTAAATCCACTGCTACGAATGTCGGTTCTCTGTACAGGGCCCGTAAGTTTTTTCCGATTGAATCTATCCTGCACATTTATAAATCTACCATCCGCCCGTGCATTGAATACTGTTGCCATATCTGGTCGGGTGCCCCTGTTATTCTCCTTGGGCTTCTCGACAAGGTACAGCGGAGGGTCTATAATGTGATCGATACCGACTTAGCAGACCGCCTGCAGTCTCTCACTCACCGGCGCGACGTGGCTTCCCTGTGTCTCTTCTATAAATACTTTTACGGCTTCTGCTCCGATGAACTTAGATCACTAGTGCCTCCTAGATTCGAATTTGCACGAGATACTAGATTAGCAACTAGATCCCACCCTTTTACAGTGAAACCGATAAAATGCAACCGCAACTTCTACTCTAACAGTTTCTTTTCTCGCACTTCCCGACTGTGGAATTTCTTTCCACATGACTGCTTCCCCGACGGCTACAATCTCCAGGAGTTTAAATGTAAGGTCAATAGACACCTCCTAACAAACTAACTCGCTTCCATTCTTTCAAACACTCTTCCCACCCACCCATCTATCTATCACCCCCCTTCTGACATTTCCTATATCTAACCACTCTACTATTTAACTTCCCCTATGTAGCCCCAAGCGCAATAGTGGCTGTGGAATGCCTTGCTTGGGGTGAAATGATTTAAAATAAAAAGGGTACGTGTAAACTGATTTCATTAAGTACGGTCTATAAAGAGGATTTAATTAATATTTTTTATTATGTTTTTTTCAGCTTCCTAACATTTTTCCGTTTTGTAAGAGTTAAAAAAAATAAAACAATGACCACAATTCAAATCGTTACACGTGAGAGCTTGGAATGAACGCTCGTAACAGTAAAAACATGTGGAAAGATAACAATGTCAGGGATAAAAACACTTTTTAAATTGCTATAGTATTGACCGGAAGCACTTGGGACTTTACAAATTATTGACAATTTTTATATTCTTCAATTCCTACTAAACGGAAAAATGTTAGGATGCTAGAAAAACTTATCGGCCTTATTTAATGAAAAACGTGCATATATATATATATATATATATATATATATATATATATATATTCAAGTGACTAATAAATGAAGAAAAAATTAACAACATTCAAAACATTAATTTAAAACAGTGGTCAATATAGAAATAGAGCAATGAATATCTAAACTTATTTATAAATGGAACTTTGTCTGTGTGTGTGTGTCTGTGTGTGTGTCTGTATCCATAACTATAGACTCCGAAACGGCTGAACCGATTTTCTTGAAAATTTACACAGTTGTTCTGTAAGCGTCTGCGAGTGTTCTTAGCTAGGTTTTGTGTCGAGGTACTCCCGATAAATATCGATAATCGAAAAAATCGGGTTATAGAAGGAGTGGTCCGATTTTAATCAAATTTGATACACTCATAGACAAAGACATTAGAAACGATATTCAAAAATTTCAAGGTTGAATTTCTTACAATAGTTCAGAAAATCGATAATATATATATATATATATATATATATATATATATAAAAGGCAAGATGTCTTTGTGTGTGTCTGTTTATCTGTCTGTATGTCCTTTATACAAATCCACAAATTGTGTCCGATTCTCACCAAACTTCACACAAACATTATTTAGGATGAGTCTGAGCTCCAGAACCATGGATTAGTTTCAAAGCTTCCATTACACCCGAGCAACGCCGGGCTATGCTGCTAGTTTATTATAAGTTATAGTTTAGAATATGTACAATTTTAAAAAATAAATCATTTAGATGCGGTTAGGACACATCAACTGTGATGTTACCCTGGTTCATTGACGGTTTTGGTGTTTTTCAAACATCATAACTTTTCCCCAGGTTGACCCAGCCAAGGTTGATCAGGCCCCGGCCTGTGTCCTAATTTCTGCTTGCTCCGTCATTGGAATGCAAGTTGTTTTTGGTTGCACAGGAGAAGAGAAATCTTTTCTAGAATAAAGTCGGACACAAATGAATGAATATCCAGTGATGATAATGTTTAAATGATTCGAGTAAAATCCAGAAAAAAAATAAAAATAAAAATACATTGATTTTCGTGATATTAATGTGACGATGAATGGTTAAAATAGCTAAATAACCAGACAGAGAAAAAAGAAATCATTAAATACACGAAAATAACTACATAAATTAACACGATGTGGAAGATACCATTCCATAGGGATGAAGGAATATGACTATTAATAGATATTTTCTTCTTGGCCTTATTGAATGAAAGACGTGCATATATATATATATATATATATATATATATATATATATATATATATATATATATATTCAAGTGAATAATAAATGAAGAAAGAATTAACAACATTCGAAACATTAATTTAAAACAGTGCTCAATATAGAAATAAAGCAATGAATATTTGTTATAAGTTATAGTTTAGAACATGCACAAATTATAATTTACTACAAAAGTGTACATTTTGTTTCGACATCGAAAAAACAATGTCTCGTCAGGCAGTTAATGATGATGGTACTAAACGTTATTTTTGAAGAAGAAGATTAAAAAATTAAAAAAATTTATATTTGCAAAATTATACGAGGTAAAGAAGATAGAAAATTAGGGAAAAGAAAAAAGGAAATCGAAAAAAGGGAGCAAAACAAAAAAGAAAGAGAGATACATAGGAAATAAAGAGCGGAGAAAGACAGGAGAGAAAGAAAGCGCTAAGATCGCTTGGGCGATCATGTCTCGAAAGAGACATGACTGAGTGGGCAGAATATTATCCCGCAGTAAGTTGCCATTGCTTTCTGCGGTAGACTGGTTGCCGGCCAAGGCTATAGAACCCAATCTGTCCTGTTACTTGACTCATAGGTAGAAGGGGAAGAGATGTATTATATTATTAAGTCGTAAATAGTGGGGGATCAGTTTATTACTTCATAACAAAATAAAACTGATCCCCCACTTTATGACCAGTATCAGCCTTAATCATGATTCCAACTATTATATTCAGTCAGTCAGTTAAGTGCCACACGTGATACTCGCTTGAGTGATCAAGTCTCTTTCGAGATATGACTGACTGGGCAGAAGATTATCCCGCAGTAGGTTGCCATTGCTTTCTGCGGTAGACTGGTTGCCGGCCAAGGCTATAGAACCCAATCTGTCCTGTTATTTAACCCATAACTGGAAGGAATAGACGGATTAATACCTTTCCCAAGGGTATTTGCGCGTAAGTGAATGCAATAAATTCGGCTGGAATTCGAACTCGGCTCCCCGGTTTTTCCTTCCAAGTCGATATCCAATGCACCACAACGATGAACTTATTGCTCACATAACAACAGAGACTTTCAGGAACATTACTCGGGAAGCAGTGTAAAGGAAAGAACGTTTAGGAATTTTCGTCCTGGTCAAAAAATACTTCTTATCTCTTCTTAATCTGATCTTTGGTTAACTTCCATAGATAAAACATTTTTATTCTGAAGATGTCTTTTCAAATGATGAAACATAAAATATGGATTTGTTTGATATATAAAATTGGTTGTCATATTTTCTACATGTGTGTATGTGTGTGTGTATGTGCGTGCGCGAAGAAATTTTCAGCAGCCTTTTTTTTTTATAAATATTCATGTACATGGCATGTAGGCATATGCATGTTTTGTTTTACGTGCTCCTGCATGTCGGTTAGAGAAAGTTCATTACAAAGTAAAAGAACAATGACCGAGATGAGCCAATCTAACAAGGCTAACGGATTAGATATAGCAAGTAACCTACACTCAAGGTAGATTCCTCAACACTGTCTTGAGTGTCTGTCAAATTGTAATCATGTATGTGGTGTAACATATGCGTGAAGTTTATGAGGATGAAGACGATAGCTAACGATTGACTCTTAATATGAATAAGTGAAGAATAAAATGTTTAGTAAAGCATCCACGTAGGAGCCTTTTTTCAGTGGTAGTTCTTTGCGAGCTGTCTTCTTATATGTACAACTCAGAGGATATAATGAGGATTCAGCTCCGTGAAAGTAACGGGGCAATCTCTATCTGCGATTGTCTGAAATGGCTAAACAAAAGAAACCATCTCATAAATATTATTAATACAGTAGCAACAGAATTCGAAACAGTGTTGACGAAGGGAAATATATACTTACCAACAATTATGCGCAAACAGTTTTGAACTCTATCACGCCTGGAATGCGAGTATTGAGCAACCTGTTAATATAACAATAGGAAGTGTTCTAACAGGAGATGGAAATAGCGACACAGAGATCTGAAGGCGAATTGGCATGGCGAAAGACGCATTCCAGAAGCTTAGTAAAGTACTAAGACACAGGAAAATTTCACTAGAAACAAAGAAGAGTGTGGTAGATTGCTATGTGATGTCAGTTCTTCAATACAGCAGTGAATGCTGGATAATATCATCGAAGATGAGGAAAAACCTTGAAGCAGCGGAAATGTGGTTCTAGAAAAGGATGCTGCAGATATCATGGACCGAGCATGTGAGCAATGATGAGGTTTTGGAAAGAATGGCAACGAAAAGAAAATTAATATTGAGCATCAAGAAGAAACAACTTAAGTTCCTGGGACATACAATGAAGAAAGAGGGCTTGGAGAACCTGATACTGACAGGCCAGATAGAAGGAAAAAGTGACCGGGGAAGGCAGCGGATCACATATTTGAAGGGTTTGAGCAGGTGAATGACGGAACGGAGGTTGTGTGTTGTAACAGGAGAAAACATATTAAAGCCACAAGGGATAGAGAGACGTGGAAAGACATGATCGCCTACGTCCTGAAATGACAGAGCACATAGAAGGAGAAGACTCCATTTACATCTAGCGATTCTTGACAAAATCCAAAGAAGAGTTTTTAATGTAATCTGTCCTTATCCGGCATATCGGGTTCTGTCATTTTCTCACCGACGTAATGAGGTTCCTTCTGTCTTTTCTACAAATGTTTTCATGGTAACTCTCTGATAAGATTTTTACATGATGCCTCGACTACATGAATCTACGTGTACAAGTAAATTGGCATTTAGATTTCACTGTATTCTTGTTGAACTAGCTAGATACAACCGACACTGCTACGCCCGGTCGTCTCGAAAGGAGACTAGAAAAGGAAACTAATGCTCGCCCCGTTCACGTGAACCAGGCTCACAACTGTCACCCACCTTTCGCTGAAATCTGCAGATAGCAGACACTTTCTCGCATTTTCAACCTGTGGAACCCATTCCAATATCTTTTTTTCTTTCCTGGTAATTAAAACTTTTCCAAACTTTTAAATGCAATGTCAGTTGTTGTCTTCTCTATTCTTGAAAATCTGTTTAGTTTTTGTTCTTTATTCAATTCTTCCCATTCTTAGTCTTTTCATTTTATTTCACTCCCTTTAACCCCTTGCTTTATATGGGCATTATCGTCTTGCTTCTGGTTAAACGATTAAAAAAGATGCTTTGCACAAACTGATTCTTAAAAACAAAGAGGACTCAGATAATACTTTGACCGAAAGAACAGACAGACTTTTTTTTGCACCATCGCAAAGTCCAAAGATTTTATCTTAACAAAGCAAGACAAGAAAACATTGTGACGTCAATGTTCTAACCTCACGATATCCAGTAAGACACAGAAAACAAAGCCTTCTGCTATGTTTTAAATATCAGAACGTTACGTTTGATATGTTTTGTCTTACAGAGAATTATAACGAAAATATGAGAATGTTGTTATTAACTGAACCCCAGAGTATAAGAGAAGAAAGAGTGAAAGTTATTTTATGTGAATCACTGCTTCCATCATTTCATACTGTGCGCAATTGCCATTCCGAAGGGAATTCGACAATTCAAAGAAATTCAAATCTCAGAACAACCGAAAACTCAAGAGATATCTTCAGGTAAATATACGTGATAGATTTCTGGTTGTTGTTTATTTCATATCAAATATTTTAATTTTTCATTCATTTGAGAAAATAACATAATTAGTAAGAAAATGTTTCAGTTTCAAAAGCTTCAAGCATTTATTCTGAAACTTTTATGCCAAATAGGAAAGTTATTAAATTGTTAGGATCAGTTTAATCTACGAACATTTCTGTCTTTAAGATACGCCTTTCCAAAGGAATTATCTTGCCAATTTCTTACGATAAATCTGAAAGTTCTTTTTTTTTCTAATTCAAGGAATTTCACATTTCCACAAATAAATTAAATGATCTGTATATATAGGTACGACCATATTTAAAAGAGAAGCATTTTTAATAGAAAATATATCCCTTCGACATTTCTCACTTTCAAATCAGATCAGAGGGAAATAAATAACACTGAAAACTTTGTGTAAAGCCTATAATGACCTTGTGCAGATATTATATTGAGAAGATGCATATACATCTATAAAATATACTTACAATGCCTGCTGTCAACAAATATATACTTTTTAAAGACCTACTTATAAATCTTTGTGAAGCTCGCATATATATACCACCCGCAGACAAGCCTGTTTCGCTGTATCATAACTCTTTAGTGTGGCTAGATAAATCGTTTTGCCTCAAGCCAGGATTGAAACTCGACAGCAGTCAGATATTCACCCACCAGGGCATAGGTGTAACGTCAGAAGAACGCCGATTTCATAGCGTGTATTGTATTTTACTATATGTATACAACGTCAACAGCGAGAGTGTACTATCTGATAACCGCTTCGAACGGGCGTTCTTCACGGTAACCAGAGAATATATATATATATATATATGTGTGTGTGTGTGTGTGTGTGTGTGTGTGTATATATATATATATATATATATACACACACACACACACACACACACACACACATATATATATATATATATATATATATATATATATATATATATATATATACACACGCGCCCACGCCCATAGCCCACAGGTAGAATCGGCGACTGATGTAAATTCGGTCGGGTTTCAATCCTAGGTAAAAAGCAATCGCAGTCTAACCGTACTGATGAGCTGTGATCCAGCAAAACAGATGTGTCTGCGGATGACTATATATATTTATATGTATGTATGTGTGTGTATATATATATACACGTTTTGAATACCTACATATACGCTTTTATACAACTTGCCTGTCAATATATATGCAGGGTGGATCAATGGTGGTCCATGGTGGATAGAAAATGTTAGCGTACATTTTTAAATTACATATACAATTATATTTACTAATACAATTATTGCATTGACAATGAATTTTCATTTTGTACAAGAAGTGATTACCGGCGAACTTAGGATTCTAAACCTGTTGGTTTCCTTCATCTGGCCCCAGCCACTATGTCATATATCGGGTAGTTCTTGGCTAAATTAAATCAATTCGTTCGATTTGGCTTTTGCCAAAAACAAAAAAAGGGTGAATATTTTCCGTCGAAATAGATGATTATTTTCACTTTACTGACCTCTCCAATTCTGGGCTGCGATTTTTTTTCCTCTTCTCTTTTCTAAAATAAAACCCTTGCATTGGCGATAGAATTGATTTTTGTTAAAGTTCTTCAAATGTAAGGGAATTTATCTATCTTTTAAATCTGTTTTTCTTTCCCAGTGTTCCATATCTCTATATTCGAATTGATATATTCTATTGTTAAATGAATGTTTGCCTTCGCATGGCTTTTATAACCTAACGCGGGCCTTCTGCGCAAGCTACAGTGCTATGGTGTCACTGGACGCTTGCTTGATTTCATCAAATCGCATAATAAAAGCCGTCTTGAACGGACATTCCTCCAGATCATATCATAAATATGTGGGTTCCCCCTGTGCTTCATCCTAGGATCTACGCTTTTTCTGATCTTCATCAACGATCTACCTGATGTGACCAAATCCCAAGTTGGCATTTACGCTAATGACACCACCATTTACTCAAGTAAGAAATCTGATAAGGCGTACAAAAAATATCATCTGATGACCTTGAAACAGACCTCCAATCTGTGGTGGACTGGGGTGAGAAATGGCTTATAAACATTAATGCTTAGCCATTATGCAATCACACCTACAAATCTTTGGATCATACAAACTTGGATGAAAATGCTTTAATATCCTAACGTAACTCCTCCCTAATTTTTATTTTTTGGGTTATTTAAAAATTTCAGTCGTGCGTTCGTCAAAAAATCTTTGTTGTATGTTTGAAAAACGTTAAAAATCAGTTATTATAAATACCCTGAAGATACCGAAAAGTTGAAGCATAGGTTGCGGAAAAAAATGATTTCAAAATGAAAAATATTCCAATGCTTTTCAATATAAATGTATTGAGCACTTTTTGATATAAGTGAGTACTGGTTTAATTTAATTATGACCCATTATATATATATATATATATATATATATATATATATATATTTAGTATATCGAGGCAGCAAGTAATTTTCTAGACATATGCTATTAAATATAAGAGACAATGAATGAAAACTATTGCCGTTGCCAAGCGGAGTTTTATGTCAACACAAAATAAAATCCTCGGTGATGGTGGATTTTATAATATTTCAGTTTAAACTACCTCTCTGAAGATGGCACATGTGAGCCGAAAGCTTAGAAGAAAACCAATAAATAATTATCCAAATGTTGGAGAATTTTTGTCTTTATTTTCAACTGAAATTAAAGCAAAAATACTACGTTTAGAACGGCTCATGATTAAACATAATAGACATTCATTGTCTCTTATATTTAATAGCATATGTCTAGAAAATATATATATATATATATATATATATATATATATATATATGTCTGAAGAAGTTGCTGAAAATACACGCATATCAATCTGGCCTCTAACAACAGATATTTATATTCATCCTATGTCTTTCTCCCAGTGAACTAGAAATAAAAAACAGAAATGTTTGCATTAAGCAACATTACAATTTAACACTATATATATATATATATATATAGATATATATATATAAATTTAATAGTAAAAACCTTAGAATCTAAATCGTAGAAGCTTGTCAGTCAAACTTTAAAGGGAATTGCGTAAAATGAATTATTGCTGCCCAAATACACACTTACATATGTATATATATAGTGAACGAGTTATTACGCGATCTAGGTTTCTACCATATATGTAAATATATACTTGGGCGGCAATCTTTCTTTTAATACGCCCGACAAAGAAAGAATTTATTATTTTTTATAAATGTTTGAATGATGAAAAAACGAAAACAAAATTAATAAAATCTTTCTTGTAGGCTGTATTTCAATGATATATATATATATATATATATATATATATATATATATATATATATATATATAGTATTGTAATGGTTGTTACAATTGTTTATAAAAGCATAGTATCACTACACAAAGATTTTCGCGTTTAACAACCATTTCAATATGAAACTGTACGTTGTATCGAGCACTATTTACAAAAGTAAATGCATGAACAGTTGTTTTAAAACCTACGTGTTCCTTAACTTTCTTACAATATATATATATATATATATATATATATATATATATATATATTACTCCCGATTTCCTTATTTTCGTGAATGTAAAACTTTACATTCGGTGTTATGAGCAGGAATAAATAACCAATAACTATAGTCTCATTTACCTTGATATGTGCGAATTAAGGGTAAATGTATTTGAAACTAAGGATGGTAAATATAATTTACTAAATATTAATAAGTATGATGTCGACTTAATCTTTCGAGCTGAAAGATAATATAAATTTACCAAATGTCTGTTCTAATATAAAGATTAAAATGTAAAGCCGGAGTTTAGGAAAACAATCCCGTGGTTAAATATTGGAATCTAACGATTACTTTACACAAGAGCCATACGCCAAATGACCTCCAAATTGAAAAAGTAATCACTGTTATAACAACCGATTATAAATAAACACTGCATTAGACAATGGATATAGTGTAAGAAATTATCAATTTCGGCTTCTTCGTATAGAACACCGGGGAAAAATAATCTCCACGGCTTCCTTGATTTAAAAAAAAAACGAGACAGATGCAGTTTTAGATCTTCACTCCGAACATCTCAATTAAAAAAAGAAATGAAACATGCATTACACGAGAAATAAATTTCCATGTCGTTATCATCAAAACATAATTCAATTGTTTCTGCGTGATATTGAGAAAAACACGGTCTCAACGCAGAATTTTGAAATCCTTATGTGTTGCTTACACAGCCCAATTCAAATCCTTGCTGACGCCCCGAGGCGTAGTTTGATTGGCTGTAATGAGTTTCGCCAAGACGTAATAGTTGAAGCGCTTTTCATAATGAAGAGTCGGTAATTTTTACATGAGGAAATGAGGTATAAAGAAGAAAAAACGAAAGAAAAAGAATCGAGGTGCATCTTTTTATGCGAGCATTAATTGCGATCGACAGAGTCCATGAGGGAAGGTCTCGCTGTGATAGATCTTGAATTGGTTTTCACGTCCCGATTCCCTAGTCACGCATATTAGCATAAAATTTGAAATTAGTACTACTGTATATCCCGCACCCTAACAACGGCCGGCCATCAAATTCATTTATTTTCCCGTTGTTTTATCAATGTATTGCTTATTTTTCTACAGATTTTATGGGATTTTTCATGTTGTCAATTCAAAGACAAATATATATATAACACATGTACATATATATATATATATATATATATATATATATATATATATATATGCGCGCGTGTGTGTGTGCGTGACATTGTATTTGAGGTGCTGCCCTAGATTCCGTGTAATTTGAAAATACATAAAATACATACATCCTCTTCACCCTTCACGATAGCCAAAAGTTTCCTGGGTTTCGCCTACAACTGTCGAAATCACTCCAGTAGAATTTATTTCCTTCAACTTCTCTATATCTTTTTTTATTTATTTTCTCATTCTTCGTCTGTAGCTTTCTGGAACTTTAAGTAACACACAAGCATACACTCGCACACATACAAACACATACACATACGTATGAGTAAGCATATACATGCATATACTCAAACAGACTGGCAGACATGGGTCTACCAAAACTCGCAGAAATATATATATATATATACACCAAAATTCAAGCATGTGGATAAAGGAACTTTGGCAACACTTCCTGGCCCATATTTTCCATTTTTGTTTTATTTATTTTTCTTGTTTCCTTCCTAGTCGGATGAATTGATAAAATGCACTTAGCGGGTTGAAAATTGTTAAATTTGGTGTATGCTCGTGTGTATATCTGTTTATATAGAAATGCATTTTAGTGCGCTCGCGTGAGTGTGCGTGTTTTCATGTATGTGTATATATGTGCATGTGCAGGGAAAGGAATACACAGAACGAATATTAACAGCAGACATAACAAACTTTGCAACACACACACACACGAAAGAATTAAAATCGCCGCATTACTAAATATCCAAACGATATTTCCGTGTTCTTAGAGAAGAGGCTCGAAAAGTTCACAAATTTCGAATGTTTGATCATTTGGTGAAACTTTCGGAAGTGGTTAGGACCGAGAACTTTTCAGAACCCATTCATCTAACTCGGCAATCGACGAAGAAATCCACTAAACATCGTCGCAAATGAAAGTACGAAAATTTCCCTTACCGTTTATTTTTTGTCTCTAAAATCTGAGATGACTTCATTTTTGTTACATGCTTAAATAAGATTTAGAAAACATATTTGAAGTCATTTTTATTTTCCTTCTAATCTATAAAGATTAATGTCTCTTTATATTTACCATGACAACGCAGGTGAGGATATATCAATAAAAAGGAATTATATGAAAGTGCAAAACTTATCAGGAAGCGGAATCACTAAACCGAGTTCGAATCCAGGCAGAGACGGTTTATTCCCGTCAAATATTCGACCAGAGATTCCATAGATAAGAAGTGAACAAAGCCAGTGTGACAAACCGTATAAAAAATCATCGAAGTATCTTATGCCACACCCCGAAATTCGTCCTTCTTATCTAAAGCTTTATAGTCGAATTTTGTGACAGCAGTTAACACATGAGTGGCTAACTTAAAGTAGTGAAAGTTATTTTGTTTAATAGAAAGATGGCTGTACAAAGGAAGGTGTTTAAACAATTTGTTCGGAGTTGATTAACTTCCAAATCTTTGTGCAAATTAATTGAAACAAAACGAAAATTGAAACAAAACGAATATTGTCATTCTAGAATCTTACACATTTTCTCTAATCACGTATACGTCGTCTTTTGGCGTTGTTTTTTCTTTTCCGACTGCATTTTCTATTACATTTTAGATGCATCCAGTTTGTGCCTTCATTTCTTTATATCACTTACATGTATATGAATAGACGAACATAAAAGCAAACATCCTGACGATTGCGTGTATTTCGTCGTTGGATGTTAACTTCAATGTCGATATATATATATATATATATATATATATATATATATATATGTATTGGCTCTGCAATCGTATTCGAGAATACACTTCTACTTGGGTGGCTAGCAAATCCCTATTGCAGATACCAGCTCAGGCACACTTGTGTTTGTTTAACAACCACAGAGGTGACCTGCAACTCTGCTGAACGAATCTTAGTTACAGTTTCTTGGAGATAGAGTGCGCTATTTAGCATCAACAACAGTCTGAACAAAGTCAGGATGCTCAAACTCTCGTTCACTATGACTTGTGACCTCCAGCTAGCTCAACCAACGACGACCCATGAAAAAGACCCGCCTACCCAATTTCACTCGAAAAGCTTTGGTCAACTCGTGAGATGGTTTTCATGCACTTTCCTAAGGTGCTGAACGCTGGAATTATATATATAATTATTTAATTACTTAGTTTTTGGTCCTAATTATATTAAACCAGTACACAGTTGTATTAAACAGTGTTCAATACATTTATATTGTAGAGCGTTTGAATATCTCTCATTTGCAAACAAGCGACCTAGACTCGTTTGCAAAAAAACTCAACCCGCACACATAAACTCTCTGACCTGGTTAGTCACCACTTGACTTATCTATTTATACATGATACCTTGGCCATCAGAAAAGCAAACAGATCTCGATATGTGATGTCACAAGTTTATTCGCCTGAAGAGTGTCAAGTTTCGACTCGAAACATGGTTAGCGTCACAAATACCATTATGGATACTTAATGTATCATACAAAAGCAAGTAATAATAATAATAATAATCATAATAATAATAATAATAAATTCACACTTTAAACAAAACGTTCACAACTTCTTGCACATTTTATTCTATAACAATTTCTCTCGTTGGAACAACCCTATTGCTACACACACACACACACACACACACACACACACACACACACACACACACATATATATATATATATATATATATATATATATATATATCATGATAAAATTATCATGAAGGTAGGCTATGCAACTATTAGTTCCAGGTCCAATCATCAGTTTGTTGAAATGACATCCCCAGCACTAGTGGTATTTTTATCTTGCAGGTCAGGCGAATTTGTTATTACGAGTTCTTACTCCTGAAATCCATTGGCAAATCACCTACAAGAATAATATACCCGGCAGCAAGGTATGTTATTTCCATTTTTAAAGACTTATGTAGATGTTAAAATCAACAGGAACATAAGATGTGTAAATTATTTGAAAGAAAATTAATAATGTCATCCTATAATATATCACACACTTTCTGATCACGTATACGTAAAATCTTGGCATTGTTTTCCTCTTCCGACCGCATTTTCTTTTACATTTCAGACTGATGGATCCAAATTGTTTCTTCACCTTTGTCACACAACCGAGAGTTAAAAGGCAACCGTATCCGCGATCTTTCTGTAAGGCTTGCCAGTTTGTTCGTGCAGCGTTTCAATATCCGTACATTTTTTTGGAGTAACGTACATCGAAGACAATGGCCGTAGGTCAACTTGTTGACAGCCGAAACAATAGTATCTCAGCGGGATAAAAAAAAAACTGGTGCAAATCATAGATGGTGCAATATTTTTCAAGGACAAATAAATTTCATCATACACCCCAAAAATAGATTCATATTACTGCACACCACTGCAAATGACCTAATCTAAAGAAAAAAAAAGAAATTAATTACACCCTATCAGTCCAGTGGGTCTAAAATTGACCGTATAGTGAAAGAAAGAAAACTAAATCAGTTGTTTCAATAAAAGGTGTTTTTTTATATATATCAGCTAACCAATTATAGTTTAACATATTAATTGGCAATAAATAACAGAAAATTCACATTATATTCACATTATTATCAATAATTTATTTTCATAACCTCTCCTAAAATTACTCGATTTTGACTACTAATACTTAGTTCACTCTCCTCTGGCATCGATTACTGCACATAAATAATTTCTGTAGTTTTCGATCAGTCATTTTCGATTGCTGTTGTCGACCACTTTCTCTGCAGATTCGTGCCATATCGTTAAGATCCGATGGCGTCTCTTTATGAATTGCAATTTTCAATCCATGCAAGGAATCTTCGATTAGATTTCAGTCAGGTAATTTAGAATGATTTTCCGTTAGCTTAACCTTGTACTTTATAAACCACTTCGATATGGTTTTCGAATGATATTTCGGCTAGTCTTCTTGTTGGAAGATGAATTTGTCTTAGCTGAATAACTGACTGTAGCAGACATTTCGAAAGAATGAATTGCTATTCTATCAAACCAATATTTGCCTCGATTCTGAAGTATTTTCCTGGAATATGCTGCGCCAATGAAACTTAAAAATAATTATGCGTAGACCACAATATTATTGAGATTACGTTTTTTACATTTTTTTTCTTTCATTTTTTTTCTCCTATTTTTTTTTTCAAACTCCAAACACAACTTTCTGTACTTGTTTTAAGGGTTATTTTTATTTCGCCAAACCATTTTTTTAATTCCGGGCGTGGGTGATGATGTTTCTTCTCAACATCAGGTCTTTTGCTTCCAAGATGAGTCTTTATTTATTCGCACAAGATACAAAGGTGAGTTGAAAAGTTCATAGTCTGAGTATAAATGAGTAATACTACAGCTGTGATATACACTACCGGTCATGATTATTAGGCGCCCCCAGTTTTTTTTTAAAGAAATGTTGTATTTCATACTATTTTTATTATTTATTGCCAAGTAGATAATTCTAAATGAAATAGAATAGTTCTTTTGTTATTATTACTTTGCAAAATTTTACAAGGAAAGGAAGCAAAGATGAACTCGTCCAAATCAGCCTAAATTTGCTTTATTATTTCCTTGATGAAACTGCAATGTAGGTAATTATTAAATGTTTATGCATTCATTTGGTGCACATGTTATTGTGTAATATTAACAAAAGAACCATTCTATTTTCATTTACAATTATTCACTTGTTAATAGATACTAAAAATCGTATGAACTACAATATTCTTTAAATCACTGGGTGCGCCTTATAATTATAGCCGGTAGTGCATTGCACGTATCAATCAAAACTCTTATTAATAATTGCATTGTTTCTTTCCAGTATCTGAGTATTTAAAGAAAATGCCAAGAGTAACTACTAACGAATTCTTTTTAAAAATGGAGCAAATTTAGTATTGTGAGGTTATCAAATCATTTAAGAAAGTTTTAGCTCCAAGAACATTCATACTGACATGCTTCATACATTAGTGGATAACGCCTGAGCTTAATGTAAAGTAGAAAAGTTGGTAGCTGAATTTAAGCGGTGAAAAGTGTGTCTTGAATATGACACGAAAACATAATGGTCTGCAACTGACACCACCGAGGAAAACATTGATCGTGTTCATGACAAGAGATTGACTATAAATCAAGTAGCCAATGCTATTAACAGAGAGTTGAGAACAATAAACTTGGCATGATGAGAGTTTCTGCTCGGTGGGTGCCACGTCTTCTGACACACGGTGAAAAGCGCACCAGGATGATCATATTCCGGGTAAAGCTGACACTGTTTGAGGCAGATCCATCTGGTTTCTTTGACATTTCTTAAACCGGGATGAGTGTTAGGTTCATCAACTCGAGCTAGAGACAGAGACAATCGATGCAATGGAAGCAACCTTCCTCACCTGCTCCAAAGTACGCAAATGTATCATCTGCAGTGAAGGTGATGGTCTCAGTTATTTTTTATGTAAAAAAAGTATTGGGCTTACTGATTATCTTCAAAATGGCCACACTATCAATGGGGAAGCATTTACGAAATATCAGACGCCCAGTAAAACTAAAAATGTGTTTTGTTTCATCAAGAATTGCTCTAGCACACAATTCATTAGTTTCAATGGCTACTTTAAACTGGTTTATCGCCCTCTCTATTCTTGCTTTCCTAACGGCTGCAACCTCAAGGAATTTAAATGCAATGTCAGTTCCCATCTCTTATTCACTTGACTCCAAGCCTTCCCTTGTTCACCCGTATATCTTATTGTTTTCTTTTTTTCTACCTTCGCAACTGTCTTCACATCTGTGTTCCCATCCTTGCCCTTTCTTTGACACCCTCTGTAACTGGATCTTTCTCTTCACGCTTCTCCTGCCTAAACTTTTACCCCTGGGCATCAGTGGCGGTACCGCCTTGCTAAGGATGAAACGATTAAAAAACATCTTTTTTCCCAAGAAAATTACTTGGCTGGTAACCAATATCACAATGATGATCACATCATATCTGCTGTTTATCACAATCTTTAGTAAGAGAATGAATAGTTTTCTTTCAGTGGTCATATTTCAGTTTATCTGGAAATAAATGATGCGGTTATAAATAAGCAGGGTTAAAATTAATGCATGCAATTGTTAAATTAAAGATTCAATTTTATTTTTTTAAAACTAAAAGTAATTAATCCTATGCCTTGACTGTTCCTGAGTAAATAGTGAAAATAATAAATCTAAACACATTATTCAAACTTGCAATGTCAATACCCATCTCTTAAACACTTGACTCCAGTTCTTTCTACATCACCCTGTATATCTGTTCCTTTCTCTCTACCACTGCATCTGTCATCACACCTGTATTTTCATCCTTCTCTTGTTCCCTTCTCTGATAACGCTTGTAACTGGTTCGTCTTTCTCTTTACTCTCCTCCTATCTAATCTTTTTCTCTTATGTAGCCCCCCCCCCCGTGCATCAGTGGCGTTACCGCCTTGCTTGGGGTGAAATAACAAAAACAAAAATGCAAGATTTCACAGTTTTAGCATCACTCCTTAATAGTGAGCCTATGAAACTCTCAGACCATCCTCACTGTTAACCTACCCGCTGTTTCTTTTGCCTTAAGCATGCGTTGTAAGTGTTAATATCTTTAAGACCGCATTCTTTATGACGTTTCCCATAAATTTGAACTTTTTCTTTTTTGCTCTGACGAGCTGTATAACCCAGAGTTACTCGTTTTTTTTTCAGTTGTTATGGTATTAATCTTAAGCTCAAGTGCTTATTCAAAAAGGTCCAGTATGAAGTTGCCGTGTCGCGTAATTTTAAAAAAAAATGCCAAGTAAGTGTTAGTTTTTTTTTGTAATTTGGTCAATTTCATCAATAAACGGGAATCATCTAAGTACAATTGGAAGAACGGGAACAGGCGTTACGAGAGCCTGTAATGTTATACGATGATGTTGTGGCGTAGACGAAGTGAATGCATTGTCACTGCAACGTCGAAGGGGATGGCACCTTGTAGAAAACGTGAAAGTTTTATGGCATATGATAAGGTAGACGTTAAAAAATTGACTAGATTATTGTGGGAATATAACTAAGCGTTTCAGAGAAACAAACGATCGCAAAAAGCAACATTTTCCATTAATTTTAGCCGCACCCTGTGTGTCAATTGGAATTTGTGTTCACATCCAGCAGCCTCGATATATTTGGGAAAGACATAAGAGCAATCAAGAATGTCTACTGGCAGCAAACTGCCTGCATACAGATAAGTAACGAATTCAACAGATATACATAGATAGAAAGGGGCGTAAGACAAGGATGTGTCTTTTCACCTGATCTATTCAACTTGTACAGCGAGACTATTCTGAGGACCCTAGATGTTATATCAGGATTTGTCATCGGAGGTCACAATTTGAACAACAAAAGGTACGCACATGATACAGTGCTGATGGCAGACACAGAAAGAAAACATCAAGACCTCCTACAGAAGCTAACTGAAAAGAGTGACAAAAAAAAAACTACAAATAAACTTTAAAAAACCGTATGCATAGTCATCAGCAAAAAGAGCAGCCCAAAATGCCAAATACAGGTGGGGAATGCTAAAATTTAAATACCTGGCAAGTGTTCTAACAAAAGACGTAAAGTGCGACACAAAGATCCGAAGACCAATTAGCATGACGAAGAACACATTCCAGAAGCTGAGTAAATTATTAAGAGACAGGAAAATTTCACTAGAAACAAAGAAGAGAACACTGCATTGCTATGTGATGTCAGTTCTTCATTATGGTAGCGAATGCTCTACAATAGCATCGAAGATGAAGGAAAAAACTTGAAGTAACTGAAATGTTGTTCTACAGAAGGATGCTACGAGTATCATGGACCGAGCATGTGAGCAATAATGAGGTTTTAGAAAGAATGGAAACAAAAAGTATATTAATACTCAGCATCAGGAAGAGACAGCTGAAGTTTCTGGGACATACATTGAGGAATGAGGGCTTGGAGAACCTGATACGAACAGACCAGATAGAGGGGAAAGAGACAGAGGAAAGCAGCGGATAACATATTTGAAGGGCTTGAGCAGGTGGATGACAGAATGGGGCTTGCGTGGTGTTACAGGAGAAAATGTGCTAAGAGCCACCAGGGATAGGGAGACGTGGACAGTCATGATCGCCAACGTCTTGAAGGGACAGTGCACATAGAAGAAGAAGAAGAAGAAGAAGAAGAAGAAGAAGAAGAAGAAGAAGAAGAAGAAGAATCATACCTTGAACTTCTAGTGGCTTGATTTTGGTTGAATTTGAGTGAAGTGTCCAGTTGAATTCGTTGCAATCATATACGAACAAATACCCTTAGGAAAAGTATTAATCCGTCTCTTCCTTCCAGTTATGGGTCAAATAACAGGACAGGGTTCTATAGCCTTGGTTGGCAACCAGTCTACCGCAGAAAGCAATGGCAATTTACTGCGGGATAATCTTCTACCCAGTCAGTCAAGTCTCTTTCGAGACATGATCGCCCAAGCGTGTATCACGTATGGCACTTAACTGACTGTCTCGGAGAAATGCATAAAAGTGCGCAAAAGACCACCCAAAATTATGCTTGTCGTTGATTTTTGAAGAACCCTGTGCAAAGGTTTGGACCTTGATCTTCATGTTACCCGATTTCGGTTGAATTCGCATAAGGCGTCTCGGAAAAGAAGAGTTCGTAAATTCTAAGCCTTTCGGTGCTTTCTGCCGTAATCTGTAAATTGATTTTAAAAATTTTTGCGTGCATCAAAGGTTCACGACATGATCGACAAGTTACTCAATTTTATATATAGGTTATCAGTTTCTTTTGTAATTCGTATTTTCATTAAAGCTTGCCTCTTGTTCATATGATATGTGTGTTGCGGTGTTTTTAATATTCGTCGAAAGAAATACATTTTTGTCGCTTTAATTCACTTCTCTGTCTCTTATAGAAGAAACTTGTCCAGCATTCACTCCCATGTCGAAGATTAAATCACTGTATTCCAGTAATCACCTGACTAGTTTTAAAACTTTTTTAAATGAACGCTAAATAAATCATTTTACGTGTTTTCTTCAGTTGTAGCCGCTTTCGTTCAAACCGTCCATGAAATTCGTTTCGGCTCAACTCTCTAGAAATTGTTGAGTCGTACAAATTTGTTTCAGCTTTCTTGAAATGTGTCTGGATATCTTTTTACGCTCGATTTCGATTTAACTGAAACTTCTCTTGTGATTCTAGACACGACTTGTGTAAAAGACAAAAAAAGCTTCTGTGGAGAATCTGATTTTACAAGTATCGATCTGGTGCCTATATATCTTCAGTTATTATCGATAGATAAGCTGACGAGGTTAAGGATTAAGAAATTGAAAGAATTAATAATAATCTAATATTAATTAAGAATGGTAAACTATTAAAATAACTAAGAAATTTTAATAAACTCGATCGATAATCATAGCTGAGATGAACTAGTAACTTACGCTGAATAATAACATGTTAGGTAAATTAATATGTCAAGCAATAATAAATTAGTGGAATAGTGGAAAGAATTATTAATAACTTAGGTAGATTATTATCTTAAGTTTTAATAATTTAGTCCAACAGAAGATTAATAAGAAGAACAAGATGTAAAGTATTAATATGCTAGTGGAACTTATTGTTAATACGTTAGGTGGATTGATATGTTAAGTATTAATAAGCTAGCGAAACGGAGGATTGATAACTTATGTAGATTAATATGTTAAGTATTATTTAGTGGAACGTTTGATTTATGAGTTAGATGAATTAATGATAAGTATTAATAAGTTAGTGGAATCGAGTATTAATAAGTTAAGTGGAGTATTATCCAGGCCGATTAATATGTTAAGTATTAATATCTTAATGATAGAGGGTTAATAGATAATTTGAATTAATATGTTATTACGTTAGTTTTTAAATACCTAGGAATAGTTTTTACAATAGTGAAATAGTTCAGAATTTTCAGTTATTCAAATAACTTAAGTTGCATTAATAAGTTAGAATAAATAATAAATTAGTTGGACAAAAGATTAATATTCATAATTTAAATAAGTTACATGTGAAAATAATTGGAAATAATTAGTAATTAAATAGTTAAAATGGTAGATATAAAAAATATTAAAAAAGTATCAAATATTTCAAAATACATCAAAAAAGAAAGAATAGTGAGCAATTGAAATAATTAGAAAAATAGAAATAGGTAGTCATTAAAATATATCAAACAATTAGGTTGGTTGGTTGTTTCTGATTAGCGGCATGTTAACACCTCCATGGAGAATTTAAATGCCGAATTCTAAATATTTTGCACGCAAATTTATTTCATTTTTAGAGATATATTTTTGGATGACTTAGGTGGGCTATTTCTAAGTGTAGAGTCTTTATTGGGCTTATCTTGATGAACAATCCAAAAAAGATTTTTTTTTAAATTATACAAAAATCATTGTAAGTAGCTCGGATAGAATTCGCACTTACGAAATGCAAATACTTTTCTGATCTTTGATAATTTTTCATTTTAAGGATTAGATTTATTTTGAAGAAAGCTAAACTTAAATTTTAAAATTTATAATTACAAAAGAGTGCAAAAACTAAATAAAAAACAAACAAACTTTGATTTATCGTTTATGATTTTTTAGGGTGAATTAATAATTGTGATAAGTAACTTTACATCATTTGGGGTGAATTTACAAAAAAAGATCCAAAATTTACGATAACTTTACATTGTTTGGGATAGATTAACAGAAACTATCCAGAATTTACGATTAGTAACTTTACATTGTTTGTGATGAATTAACAGAAATGATTCAATATTTCCGATAAGTAACTTTACATTATTTGTGATGAATTAACAGAAATGATTCAATATTTCCGATAGGTAACTTTACATTATTTGTGATGAATTAACAGAAATGATTCAATATTTCCGATAGGTAACTTTACATTATTTGTGATGAATTGACAGAAATGATTCAATATTTCCGATAGGTAACTTTACATTATTTGTGATGAATTAACAGAAATGATTCAATATTTCCGATAGGTAACTTTACATTATTTGTGATGAATTAACAGAAATGATTCAATATTTCCGATAGGTAACTTTACATTATTTGTGATGAATTAACAGAAATGATTCAATATTTCCGATAGGTAACTTTACATTATTTGTGATGAATTAACAGAAATGATTCAATATTTCCGATAGGTAACTTTACATTATTTGTGATGAATTAACAGAAATGATTCAATATTTCCGATAGGTAACTTTACATTATTTGTGATGAATTAACAGAAATGATTCAATATTTCCGATAGGTAACTTTACATTATTTGTGATGAATTAACAGAAATGATTCAATATTTCCGATAGGTAAGTTTACATTATTTGTGATGAATTAACAGAAATGATACAATATTTCCGATAGGTAACTTTACATTATTTGTGATGAATTAACAGAAATGATTCAATATTTCCGATAGGTAACTTTACATTATTTGTGATGAATTAACAGAAATGATTCAATATTTCCGATAGGTAACTTTACATTATTTGTGATGAATTAACAGAAATGATTCAATATTTCCGATAGGTAACTTTACATTATTTGTGATGAATTAACAGAAATGATTCAATATTTCCGATAGGTAACTTTACATTATTTGTGATGAATTAACAGAAATGATTCAATATTTCCGATAGGAAACTTTACATTATTTGTGATGAATTAACAGAAATGATTCAATATTTCCGATAGGTAACTTTACATTATTTGTGATGAATTAACAGAAATGATACAATATTTCCAATAGGTAACTTTACATTATTTGTGATGAATTAACAGAAATGATTCAATATTTCCGATAGGTAACTTTACATTATTTGTGATGAATTAACAGAAATGATTAAATATTTCCGATAGGTAACTTTACATTATTTGTGATGAATTAACAGAAATGATTCAATATTTCCGATAGGTAACTTTACATTATTTGTGATGAATTAACAGAAAGGATTCAATATTTCCGATAGGTAACTTTACATTATTTGTGATGAATTAACAGAAATGATTCAATATTTCCGATAGGTAACTTTACATTATTTGTGATGAATTAACAGAAATGATTCAATATTTCCGATAGGTAACTTTACATTATTTGTGATGAATTAAGAGAAATGATTAAATATTTCCGATAGGTAACTTTACATTATTTGTGATGAATTAACAGAAATGATTCAATATTTTGATAGGTAACTCTTACATTATTTGTGATGAATTAACAGAAATGATTCATTTATTTGATGTACAATTTTTACACATTATTTGTGATGAATTAACAGAAATGATTCAATATTTGATAGGTAACTTTACATTATTTGTGATGAATTAACAGAAATGATTCAATATTTGATAGGTAACTTTACATTATTGGTGATGAATTAACAGAAATGATTCAATATTTGATAGGTAACTTTACATTATTTGTGATGAATTAACAGAAAATGATTCAATATTTCCGATAGGTAACTTTGCATTATTTGTGATGAAATAACAGGAAATGATTCAATATTTCCGATAGGTAACTTCACATTATTTGTGATGAATTAACAGAAATGACAACATTTCAACAGGTAACTTTACATTATCATATATAATGAATTAACAAGACCGTTTATTTGATGGTGGGTAACTTTACATTATTTGTGATGAATTAACAGAAATGATTCAGTCATTTCCGATAGGTAACTTTACATTGTCTATGATGAATTAACAAATGATTCAATATTTCCGATAGGTAACTTTATATTATTTGTATTGAATTAACAGAAATGATTCAATATTTGATAGGTGGTTTCGCATATTTGTGATGAATTAACAGAAATGATTCAATATTTCCGATAGGTAACTTTACATTATTTGTGATGAATTAACAGAAATGATCTAATATTTCCGATATAATGACATTATTTGTGATGAATTAACAGAAATGATTCAATATTTCCGACAGGTAACTTTATTAATGATGAATTAACAGAAATGATTCAATATTTCCGATAGGTAACTTTACATTATTTGTGATGAATTAACAGAAATGATTCAATATTTCCGATAAGAACTTTGTACGTCATTTGTGATGAATTAACAGAAATGATTCAATATTTCCGATAGGTAACTTTACATTATTTGTGATGAATTAACAGAAAATGATTCAATATTTCCGATAGGTAACTTTACATTATTTGTGATGAATTAACAGAAAATGATTCAATATTTCCGATAGGTAACTTTACATTATTTGGTATTGAATTAACAGAAATGATACAATATTTTGATAGTAACTTTACATTATTTGTGATGAATTAACAGAAATGATTCAAGGATTTAGAAAATTTTACATTATTTGTGATGAATTAACAGAAATGATACAATATTTCCAATAGGTAACTTTACATTATTTGTAATGAATTAAATAAAACGATTCAATATTCTATAGGTGGTTTTACATTATTTGTGATGAATTAACAGAAAATGATTCAATATTTCCGATAGGTAACTTTACATTAATTGTGATGAATTAACAGAAATGATTCAATATTTGATAGGTAACTTTATATTATTTTAGACAAATTAACAGAAATGATTCAATATTTGATAGGTAACTTTACATTATTTGTGATGAATTATGAAATGATTCAATATTTGATAGGTAACTTTACATTATTTGTGATGAATTAACAGAAATGATTCAATATTTCCGAAAGGTAACTTTACATTAGTTTGTGATGAATTAACAGAAAATGATTCAATATTTCCGATAGGTAACTTTACATTATTTGTGATGAATTAATTGAAATGATTCAATATTTCCGATAGGTAATTTATTATTTGTAAGAGTAATTAACAGAAATGATTCAATATTTGATAAGTAATTTTACATTATTTGTGATGAATTAACAGAAATGATTCAATATTTCCGATAGGTAACTGAGCATTATTTGTGATGAATTAACAGAAATGATTCAATATTTCCGATAGGTAACTTTACATATTATTTGTGATGAATTAACAGAAATGATTCAATATTTCCAATAGGTAACTTTACATTATTTGTGATGAATTAGCAGAAGATTCAATATTTGATAGGTAACTTTACATTATTTGTGATGAATTAACAGAAATGATTCAATATTTCCGATAGGTAACTTTACATTATTTGTGATGAATTAACAGAAATGATTCAATATTTCCAAGATAAATCTTTATTATTTGATGAATAATAAAACGATACAATATTTCCGATAGGTAATCCTTATGATTATTTGTGATGAATTAACAGAAATGATTCAATATTTGGATAGGTACTAATCAGTTGATTAGATGACGAATCAATATATAAATGATACAATACTTCAGACATTAATAATCATCTTATATTATTTGTAATGAATCATCAGAAATGATTCAATATTTCCGATAGGTAACTTTACATTATTTGTGATGAATTACCAGAAATTGATTCAATATTTCCGATAGGTAAATTTTACATTAATTGTGATGAATTAACAGAAATGATTCGATATTTGATAGTAACTTTATATTATTTGTGATGAATTAACAGAAATGATTCAATATTTGGATAGGTAACTTTACATTATTTGTGATGAATTAACAGAACGATTCAATATTTCCGATAGGTAACTTTACATTATTTGTGATGAATTAACAGAAATGATTCAATATTTGATAGGTAACTTTACATTATTTGTGATGAATTGTCATGAATGATTCAATATTTGATAGGTAACTTTACATTATTTGTGATGAATTAACTGAAATGATTCAATATGGTCCGATAGGTAACTTCATATTTATTTGTGATGAATTAACAGAAATGATTCAATATTTGATAAGTAACTCTACATTATTTGTGATGAATTAACAGAAAATGATTCAATATTTCCGATAGGTAACTTTACATTATTTGTGATGAATTAACAGAAATGATTCATTATTTGATAGGTAACTTTACATTATTTGTGATGAATTAACAGAAATGATTCAATATTTCCAATAGGTAACTTTACATTATTTGTGATGAATTAGCAGAAATGATTCAATATTTCCGATAGGTAACTTTACATTATTTGTGATGAATTAACAGAAATGATTCAATATTTCGATAGGTAACTTTACATTATTTGTGATGAATTAACAGAAATGATTCAATATTTGATAGGTAACTTTACATTATTTGTGATGAATTAACAGAAATGCTTCAATATTTCCGATAGGTAACTTTACATTATTTGTGATGAATTAACAGAAATGATTCAATATTTCCGATAGGTAGCTTTACATTATTTGTGATGAATTAACAGAAATGATTCAATATTTCCAATAGGTAAGTTTACATTATTTGTGATGAATTAGCAGAAATGATTCAATATTTCCGATAGGTAACTTTACATTATTTGTGATGAATTAACAGAAATGATTCAATATTTCCGATAGGTAACTTTACATTATTTGTGATGAATTAACAGAAATGATTCAATATTTCCGATAGGTAACTTTACATTATTTGTGATGAATTAACAGAAATGATTCAATATTTCCGATAGGTAACTTTACATTATTTGTGATGAATTAACAGAAATGATTCAATATTTCCGATAGGTAACTTTATATTATTTGTGATGAATTAACAGAAATGATTCAATATTTCCGATAGGTAACTTTACATTATTTGTGATGAATTAACAGAAATGATTCAATATTTCCGATAGGTAACTTTACATTATTTGTGATGAATTAAGAGAAATGATTCAATATTTCCGATAGGTAACTTTACATTATTTGTGATGAATTAACAGAAATGATTCAATATTTCCGATAGGTAACTTTACATTATTTGTGATGAATTAACAGAAATGATTCAATATTTCCGATAGGTAACTTTACATTATTTGTGATGAATTAACAGAAATGATTCAATATTTCCGATAAGTAACTTTACATTATTTGTGATGAATTAACAGAAATGATTCAATATTTCCGATAGGTAACTTTACATTATTTGTGATGAATTAACAGAAATGATTCAATATTTCCGATAGGTAACTTTACATTATTTGTGATGAATTAACAGAAATGATTCAATATTTCCAATAGGTAACTTTACATTATTTGTGATGAATTAGCAGAAATGATTCAATATTTCCGATAGGTAACTTTACATTATTTGTGATGAATTAACAGAAATGATTCAATATTTCCGATAGGTAACTTTACATTATTTGTGATGAATTAACAGAAATGATTCAATATTTCCGATAGGTAACTTTACATTATTTGTGATGAATTAACAGAAATGATTCAATATTTCCGATAGGTAACTTTACATTATTTGTGATGAATTAACAGAAATGATTCAATATTTCCGATAGGTAACTTTACATTATTTGTGATGAATTAACAGAAATGATTCAATATTTCCAATAGGTAACTTTACATTATTTGTGATGAATTAGCAGAAATGATTCAATATTTCCGATAGGTAACTTTACATTATTTGTGATGAATTAACAGAAATGATTCAATATTTCCGATAGGTAACTTTACATTATTTGTGATGAATTAACAGAAATGATTCAATATATCCGATAGGTAACTTTACATTATTTGTGATGAATTAACAGAAATGATTCAATATTTCCGATAGGTAACTTTACATTATTTGTGATGAATTAACAGAAATGATTCAATATTTCCGATAGGTAACTTTACATTATTTGTGATTAATTAACAGAAATGATTCAATATTTCCGATAAGTAACTTTACATTATTTGTGATGAATTAACAGAAATGATTCAATATTTCCGATAGGTAACTTTACATTATTTGGGATGAACTAACAGAAATGATTCAATATTTCGATAAGTAACTTCTACATTATTTGTGATGAATTACCAGAAATGATTCAATATTTCCGATAGGTAACTTTACATTATTTGTGATGAATTAACAGAAATGATTCAATATTTCCGATAAGTAACTCTACATTATTTGTGATGAATTAACAGAAATGATTCAATATTCGATAGTAATTTACAATTTGTGATGAATTAACAGAAATGATTCAATATTTCCAATAGGTAACTTTACATTATTTGTGATGAATTAATGAAATGATTCAATATTTCGATAGGTAACTTTACATTATTTGTGATGAATTAACCGAAATGATTCAATATTTGATAGGTAATCACATTATTTGTGATGAATTAACAGAAATGATTCAATATTTTCCGATAAGTAACTCTACATTATTTGTGATGAATTAACAGAAATGATTCAATATTTCCGATAAGTAACTTTACATTATTTGTGATGAATTATCAGAAATGATTCAATATTTGATAGGTAACTTTACATTATTTGTGATGAATTAGCAGAAATGATTCAATATTTGATAGGTAACTTTACATTATTTGTGATGAATTAACAGAAATGATTCAATATTTCCGATAGGTAACTTTACATTATTTGTGATGAATTAACAGAAATGATTCAATATTTGATAGGTAACTTTACATTATTTGTGATGAAATCAACAGAAATGATTCAATATTTCCGATAGGTAACTTTACATTATTTGTGATGAATTAACAGAAATGATTCAATATTTGATAGGTAACTTTACATTATTTGTGATGAATTAACAGAAATGATTCAATATTTCCGATAGGTAACTTTACATTATTTGTGATGAATTAACAGAAATGATTCAATATTTCCGATAGTGAAATTTACATTATTTGTGATGAATTAACAGAAATGATTCAATATTTCCGACAGGTAAATTTACATTATTTGTGATGAATTAACAGAAATGATTCAATATTTTATAGGTAACTTTACATTATTGGTGATTAATTAACAGAAATGATCCTATTTCCGATAGGTAACTTTACATTATTTGTGATGAATTAACAGAAATGATTCAATATTTCCGATAGGTAACTTTACATTATTTGTGATGAATTAACAGAAATGATTCAATATTTGATAGGTAACTTTACATTATTTGTGATGAATTAACAGAAATGATTCATATTTGATAGGTAACTTTACATTTATGATGAATTAACAGAAATGATTCAATATTTCCGATAGGTAACTTTACATTATTTGTGATGAATTACCGAAATGATTCAATATTTCCGACAGGTAATCAGCTATTTGTGATGAATTAACAGAAATGATTCAATATTTGATAGGTAACTTACATTATTGGTGATTAATTAACTGAAATGATTCAATATTTGATAGGTAACTTTACATTATTTGTGATGAATTAACAGAAATGATTCAATATTTCCGATAGGTAAATTTTACATTATTTGTGATGAATTAACAGAAATGATTCAATATTTCAAATAGGTAACTTTACATTATTTGTGATGAATTAACAGAAATGATTCAAGTCATTTCCAATAGGTAACTTTACATTATTAGCATTAATTAACAGAAATGATTCAATATTTCCGATAGGTGAACGCACATTATTTGTGATGAATTAGCAGAAATGATTCAATATTTCCGATAGGTAACTTTACATTATCGTGATGAATTAACAGAAATGATTCAATATTCGATAAGTAACTTTACATTATTTGTGATGAATTAACAGAAATGATTCAATATTTCAAATAGGTAACTTTACATTATTTGTGATGAATTAACAGAAATGATTCAATATTTCCAATAGGTAACTTTTACATTATTGGTGATTAATTAACAGAAATGATTCAATATTTCCGATAGGTAACTTTACATTATTTTGTAGATGAATTAATGAAATGATTCAATATTTCCGATAGGTAACTTTACATTATTTGTGATGAATTAACAGAAATGATTCAATATTTCCGACAGGTAACTTTACATTATCTATGAATTAACAGAAATGATTCAATATTTCGATAGGTAACTTTACATTATTTGTGATGAATTAACAGAAATGATTCAATATTTCAATAAAGAATTTTTAACATTATTGGTATAATTGAACAGAAATGATTCAATATTTCCGATAGGTAACTTTACATTATTTGTGATGAATTAACAGAAATGATTCAATATTTCCAATAGGTAACTTACATTATTTGTGATGAATTAACAGAAATGATTCAATATTTGATAGGTAACTTTACATTATTTGTGATGAATTAACAGAAATGATTCAATATTTCGATAGGTAACTTTACATTATTTGTGATGAATTAACAGAAATGATTCAATATTTCCAATAGGTAACTTTACATTATTTGTGATGAATTAACAGAAATGATTCAATATTTCGATAAGTAACTCTACATTATTTGTGATGAATTAACAGAAATGATTCAATATTTCCGATAGGTAACTTCGCATTATTTGTGATGAATTAACAGAAATGATTCAATATTTGATAGGTAACTTTACATTATTTGTGATGAATTAACAGAAATGATTCAATATTTCCGATAAGTAACTTTACATTATTTGTGATGAATTAACAGAAATGATCGAACATTTCGATAGGTAACTTTACATTATTTGTGATGAATTAACAGAAATGATTCAATATTTCCGATAGGTAACTTGTATATTATTTGTGATGAATTAACAGAAATGATTCAATATTTCCGATAGGTAACTTTATATTTATTTGTGATGAATTAACAGAAATGATTCAATATTTCCCTATAGGTAACTTTACATTATTTGTGATGAATTAACAGAAATGATTCAATATTTCCGATAGGTGTCTTACATTATTTGTGATGAATTAACAGAAATGATTCAATATTTCCGATAGGTAACTTTACATTATTTGGGATAAACTAACAGAAAACATCAAAATTTTGATAAGTATCTTTACATTATTACGGTGAATTAATAGAAAAGATCTCAAAGGATTCTATTTGCTTTGCTTAGATTTTATTAACATTTGCTTTTATTGCGATTGAAATAAAAACAAAATCTTGGCAAAATTCAGTCTATCAATAAAACAGCGACAACAATTAATACAAGCTTTTTAATATAATCTTCGAAGTATTCTGTCTGATAGGCATGATTACAGCAATAACAAACGCCATGCCGAGTAGATAATGTTTTACCCAATCAAAAGAAATTAATTTTTTTAAATAATTTTATCAGAGACAAGATGAAAAGGGAATTCATCAATTTTTTCACGCCGAACACTTGGATAATAATTTGCAGGTAATGACTGAACTATTAAAAAAGAAATCGTGTTTTCCATAAGGATGTTTTGTTTTTTTCTGTTTTAGTTCTTAGTTTGCAATGGAATTAAACTGGTTATTTAATATTAATATTTATCTGAGTCAATTTAATGTGAATAGCACATAGCCAGAGGGTTAATTCATTTAATGACATATCACACCGTACACTAGCCAATCAAAATAAGCAGGAAAATTCAAAATAGGAAAGAAATGATTTCCTTTTCTATGGAACTTCCGTATTTTCATAATATCATTGCTAATACCATCCACACACAAAATTATATATATATATATATATATAGTGTATCGAGGCAGCAGATATTTTTTGAAACATATAGTGTTAAATATAGGAGACAATGAGTGTGTATTATGTTTAATCATAACCAGTTCTAAACATCGTATTTTGGTTCTAATTTCATGTGAAAATAAAGACAAAAATTCTCCAACATTTGGATAATTTTTTATTAAGTTTGTTCTAAGATTTGGTCTCACATGAGCCATCTTCTGAGAGGTTACAAAAACGTTAACATAAAAACATCCACCAACAAAGACGATTTTATTTTGTGTTGACATAAAACTTTGCTAAGCAGCGATAACAGTTACCAAATAGCAAACGCGGTTCGTAAATTTGTAATGCGGTTCTATGACGTCACACAGCGTGAGAGCTCGAAATGTTAACAGAACCATATATTTAAATGCAATGTAATGTGTTATGACCAGATTTAAACGTGATTTTATTAAGTGTTGGTTATTTGGATTTAATGTAGATGGCCTCCAATATATGATCAAACATAATAGACATTCATTGTCTCTTATATTTAACAGTATATATATATATATATATATATATATTAATCCGAAGACAGATTTGTTTCGCTGTATCAAAGCTCATCAGTACGGTTAGACATCCGATTGCTTTTACCCAGAATTGAAACCCGACCGAATTGGCGTCAGTCGGCGATTCTACCTCTGAGCTATGTGCGCTCGGTAGAAGGCTGTCGACGGTTTAGCGTATGATGTATCATACGCCAGTAAAACGGTGCGATGGTTAACTTGTCACATTTTATATTTTATTGTTCAATCATGCGCGTTGTTTTTTTTTTTTGTTCACTGTAGAGTATAGTAGGGTCAGTTGGACACTGTCCGTGAGAAAAGAAGCAACAACCTTATTCACTTCGCTAGAAATTATGAAATGACGCGCTGTACTGCTTGGCTCCAGTAAGAATATTTCAGAATGTTAAACTGAAGAGAATGCAGAGGATTTGAAAAGATTTCGATTAGTTTAATGGTAATTACATAGGTATGATAGCTTGAAAAACTCATTATGATTGTTCTGATACGAAAATAACTCCCGTTGTTTTTAGTGAGAGCCTCAGACTCAACCTACATCAAATGCTTTGAGAAGCTAATGCTGCCCTGGGTGAAGAGGGTAGCTGCTGGATTACACTGTATCGGGCAACAGGACTTTGTCCCATGAAATAAAACTAGGAAAACCCGGTCATGGCTGTCAGACAATTTCTGCGACTACATCATCCCTTACAAAGGTCACATAACTCTCCAAATTGCAACCCCCTTAATTATAATGTGTGTAGCGCAGTTGAGCGAGACACTAACAATGTTTCATGTAACATTAAAAATGAACTGAAAGTAAGGATTATGACATAATTAAACCAATTTAAAAAGAAGGCCGTCCGGAAGAGTTGCAGGAGATCCTGAAGTGGTCTGGAGACCGTGGTTTAAGCCAGTTCCGATTATATTGTAGTATCTTTAGTGTTTCAAGATATTTTTGATAATTCTATCTGTCAAAAGAAAATGCCAGTGTTATTTTCATTTTTGTGAAATTTAGATGCCATATTAATCATCGTACTTTATATATATATTAGTACTAATGAATTTATATTTTCGTGTGGTTTCCTAAATATCCTCAGATTTTAGCTTTTGAAATAATTTCTATGTTTGTGTGTGTGATTTCATCATTGTTTATTAAAAATTTACGTTGTTGAAGTTTCTCTCGTTACATTTTAGTTGTGTCTCTTGCTGCTCTCATCTGAATGTCTGACTGACGCTGATCGAAGGATTTATAGTCCTTTAGATTTTTTGCACTGGATCGCGAAGTCTTTATAGACTTACAAATCGCTCCAATTGGTCAGAAAATCAATTTAACATCTACTCGCAAAATCCGGTTTCGACTTTTTCTGTAAGCACGATGTCAATCCTTTTTCTATGCGGCAAAACCAGGATTTCACACGTCATTCTCAATTTTTGTAAAAGTGAAGAAGAAAGTTGATTTTAATTCTTAATATCCTATCCCACAAGGCCACCAAATCGGACAATCAGTTAAGGAAACATGAAAATAACTTCTTTTTGGCATGATTGTTCATGATGACCATAATATTAAGGTTAAAGAAAGTAACAAGTTAAAGAAAATCACCGACCTCCGGATTAACTTTGCCAGCCTGCGAAACATTAGATGCCACTACTGTCTTTGGAACGTTGTCGTCTAAACCACCGAAACTAATGCCCTAAATTGATAAAATCGAAATAAAATGTAGTATCACTTCGTTGCCCACGTTTGCGTTGCTTGACACAGAAAATATCCTGCGAAAAGCTATCTTCTTCTGATGTCATATGACTTGATGGAGCACCTCCAAAATGCCGAAATTCGTGCAAAAGAAAATAAAAACAACATCAACAACTATAAAGATAATAATGCACAGACTCTCTCGGATAATATTTGTCTATATTTCTTGAGATGATTTAGTATTTAAAGTATTTACATTATTCGGACTATTGTCTTCATCTTTTAAACGGTTCAGTTCGAAATTCCTAGCGCCTGAAGAAGGTGGGAGCGTATAACAGCCGAAACTTCATACAAATTGGCAACAGAAATGAGGACAATAGTCCGAATGATGTAAATATAGTTTCGGATAATATTACCGTTAATATTCTGTATTCAGTTGGATTTTATTTTAATTTTTGTTTAATCATTTCACCCCAGTCAAGTGAAACCGCCAGTGGTTCGCAGAAGGTTACAGTAAGACAAATGAATAGAGATCCAGTAGATATCGAAGAATCAAAGATGAACAGAATTCAAAATAAGGGCAGTTGGCGTTGCATTTAAATTTTTGGATTTTGTGGCTATTAGGGAAGCAAGTAAATTCCACAGACGGAAAGTGCAAGGAAAGAAACTGTTGGAGAAGAAGTGAGGTTCTATTTAACTATTTCGACAGTAAAAGGTGGGATCCATATACCAATCTAACAGCCCGATTAAATTCACGTGGACAGAACACCAGGGGAAAAAGCTCAGATTCTTATTAAAGCTTATATTGTCCAAATCCAGAGAACGTAGAAACCTAAAACAAAGAAAAATCTATCATCATAGCAGATACTAGCCTGAAACTGGAAAACAATGAGAATCTCTAAAATAATGAACTGAGTTATAAGTAATTTGTTTTTAATTATCAAGTATATTTTTCGAAAAAGCGGAACAGTTATATTTTATTCACCAATTCGCACAATGTAATTCTATTGTCCCGGTAGAATAGCCTACTGGGTGTAGAACGTTAGTTTGTGAATTTACCAACATAGTAATTGAGTTCAACCCATGAGCCAGGTAGCATGGACTTGGATTGTGTGAGCAAATATTGAGCAGTACAACAAATAGATGTTCGTTGTCGTAGAGTGAATATGAACTCGGAACGAGAAATCAGAAAGCCGAGTACAAATTCCAGTTTTATTCGTTGCATTCACTTAAGCGCAAATTACCATTGGGAAAGGTTTGAACTCATCGCTTCTCCCTCCAGCTGTCCAGAATAGATTGGTTTTTATAGACTTAGTTGGCAACCAGTCTACCGCAGAAAATAATAGCAACCTACTGCTGGAAAATCTTCTGTTCATTCAGTCATGTCTTTTTCGAGACATGAACGCCCAAGCGTGTACCACGTATGGCGCTTAACTGACTGATCTTTATAAAACAATTAAATAACAGAACATATCAGGCTCTGTAGCCTTGGTTGGCAACCAGTCTACTGCAGAAAGTAATGGCAACTTACTGCGGGAAACTTTGTCCAGTCAGTCATGTCTCTTTCGAGACATTATCGCAAAGAGTGTATTACATATGGCACTTAACTGAATACAAATCGAAACTAGATGATATATCACTAGACGATGTCAGTAAAACCAGATCAATGTTTCTCTGTATATTAAATAAAGTGTTCTGTTCTGAATTCCCTGGAGGCCACTCAGCTCGATATACACCTGATGAAAGCCGTAATAACAACAAAACAGATGACGACGTTATCTCGAATATAAATAGTTTAATAATGATAAATCCTCATCACAGTATATCAAACTGAAATTACATCTTATTCAATTCAACATTATTTGCAATAATGTTACCCTCTATCGAGCAGCTCATCGCTACCTGTTGAATAACATACAACCCAATATATATATATATATATATATATGTGTGTGTGTGTGTGTGTGTGTGTGTGTGTTTGTGTGTGTGTGTGTGTATAATCCGAGATTAAGAACGATATAAAAAAGATATAAAGAAAATATAGCTCAGAGGTAGGATCGCCGACTGACGCCAATTCGGTAGGGTTTCAATCCTGAGATAAAAGCAATCGGATGTCTAACCGTACTGATGAGCTTTGATACAGCGAAACAGATATGTCTGCGGATGACTCTCTCTCTCTCTCTCTCTCTCTCTATATATATATATATATATATATATATATATATATATTCCAAGATTAAGAACAGTATACATACAAGAGGAAAACTATTTTTCCTCGCCCACAACGCTCACAAAAAATTCATAAGATTAACAGAAATATAAGTTTTTTAAAAAACGCCATAGATCGTAATTGAAGAGAATTCTTTCATGTGCAGTGTAATGTCATGTTATGAGACGTTAAAATGATTGGACTTTTTCTTTGGATTTTTTTATTTTTATTGTAAATGTTGGTCTGAGAGGGTATTTGTTTTTATAAGAAAAGGTGAGATTAGGAAAAAACCAGGAAGTTTTTACTTTATACTACCTTTTAACTCAATAGTATCCACTACCGGGAACAATTTATCCAATCTAAAGAAGCAAATTGTAAAAACTATCTCGAAAACTATTATGGACATGGTCGGATATTAAAAAAAACTAGAAACCATAATAACGAACAAGCAGGTATATACAACATTGTCCCTCAAATTACATCGGAGAAACAAGTAGAAACCTAAAAAAACGTATATATGAACATAGAAAAAACATCACAAATAATATTTTAACGAAAGCATTAGTGATAAATTTGGCCACAATTTCGACTTAAAAATGCCATACTCACAAAAAGAGAAAACAATTTATTCAGAAGGAAAGTTCACGAGAGCGCCGCCATCCAATGTTACCAAAATATCAATTTACGCCCCAATTTTTTTCTCAATCTCACCTTTATGCACATTTGATATGCGTTGTAGGATATGCTTTGTGGTACAGTGGAATACCGTTTCGGGACGAAAAATTAAATAGACGAGTTTTAATTCCAGTCGAATTTGTCGCATTCATTTACGCACAAATACTCTTTGGAAAAGTATTAATCCGTCTATTCTTCTTCCAACTATGGGACAAATAACAGAACAGATTATGTTCTTTAGCCTTGATTAGTAACCAGTCTACAGCAAAAAGTAATGGCAATCAACGACGGAAAAATCTTCTGCCCAGTCAACCATGTTTCTTTAGAGATATGATCGCCCAAGCGTGCATCACGTATGGCTCTTAACTAACTCATGTACATATTAGCCACACTAATTGAGATATTCCTGTATAAAGATGCCTTAAATTATCCAGATCAAGAGGTAAAGGGGCCCGTCTTACCATATAGATCAAGAGATAAAGGAGTCCATGTTAACAAAAAGATTCAAGGGGTAAAAGGGTCTGTGTTACCATAAAGATCAAGAAGTCAAGAGGTCCGTGTTACCAAAAAGATCAAGAGGTAAATGGGTCCATGTTACCATAAATCTCAATCAATCCTCGACAACTACGAGAACAGGATTGACAATAGAGTATTAATATCATATTTCAGCCGGAGCTGACAGCCATCATTTTTCAAACTATAAGAGGTAAAAGGGTCCGTGTTACCATGAAGATCAAGAGGTGAAGTGGTCCGTGTTACAAAATGATCAAGAGGTAAAAGGGTCCGTGTTACCATAAAGATCAAGTGGTAAAAGGGTTCATGTTACCATAAAGATCAAGAGGTAAAAGGGTCAATGTTACCATAAAGATCAAGTGGTTAAGGGGTATATGTTACTATAAAGATCAAGAGGTAAAGGGGTCCATGTTACCATAGTAATCAAGAGGTAAAATGGTCCGTGTCACCATAATGATCAAAAGGTAAGGGGTCCATGTTACCATAAAGACCCAGAGGTAAAAGGGTTCATGTTACCATGAACAAAGAAGAAACTGTCATCATAGTAGATCCTAAAAAAAACTGTAAAACATTTGGCTCTTTAATGAATTATGTCCGTTTGTTATCAGCTTTAAAAAATCAAAATACAAACATATGTTATTCAATTTTATATTTACCATTGGAACGGATGTCCGCTTGGGGAGCCATTTTTCCTTGAGAGATTACTGGGCCTCAACCACACACTTCACCTCCAGCGGAACTCGTACATTCCATTCGATTCATTGGTAAAGATGCAGGTAAAATGGCCGGCTCCCTGTACCGTTCCAGCAAATACTTGATTTCTCAATCAATCCTCGGCAACTACAAGAACAGAACGACAATAGAGTCTTAATATCATATTTCAGCCGGAGCGCTGACAGTCATCATTTTTCAAACAATATATATATATATATATATATATATATATATATATCATGCATCCTGGTTAAGTGCAGCAAAGAAGAAGACCGAACCAACCACAATGCACATTTCAAGGACATATTGAAGACCAACGGTTACCCCTAGTTCTTTGTGGGTCGCCTGGAACTTTAACACCTGCTCTCTGAGGTTATCACACTTCAGTGCAAACATCACCACATAAATACGTAGAGCTATCCGCAGAGATAGACTGGACATACAGCTGGCCCACTGCGGCCCCACTCTTCAGAGACACCCCAATTACAACTACAACAAACAACATACTAGAAACGACACCACATGTGCACTGACTAATTACCCTATGCCTGACACCGGTATATGCCATCAGGTATATGTCGTGTACCGCATACAATGCTCCAAATATGAGGAATTTTATGTCGGCGGCACCACCAGACCGTTACACATCAGAATCATAGAACACTTACACACGCAAGCATCAGCTTTCTACAAACACTTAAAATAATGCAAAAACACAAACAAAAACAAAATAGTCAATATTGAAGCTAGAGAGCGGAGCAAGGAAACTTAAGCATAAAAGAGTCCTTAATAATATCTAAACTCCACCCACTGATCGACAATAGACAGGTGCTCAGTCGATATTACATAACAGAATAATTAACACGATCACGCACCTGACACACACCGGCCACAACAGTAAGCCGTATGCACACAAGCATGCTATCACAGATTAATGCACACAAATAAACATACTTACACACGCACACACACTTATCCCATACTCCAGCATACTTTATACGGGAACACATACACACAACACACACACACACACACACACACACATATATATATATATCTATATATCTATATATATATATATATATATAATGCAACATACTATACACTGGAACACACACACACACACACACATACACACACACACATACACACACACACACACACATATATATATATATATATTTCACGCACATTCCAACACTATACACCGGAACACATACACACACACACAAAATGAACGTAGAGGAGAAAATACAACTATATGCACATAGACACACACACATGACACACTTACGCACACGCACACACGAGAACACTCGAGAACGAATAAAGGAAGGCAAAAAAAATCTAGCAATAAACACGCCTCCAATTAAAGCAGATAGATATAACACCAAGTCATAAAACGACGTCCACTACCACTCTGGCAAAGGTCATACTATCAGACATGTCAACGCATAAGGATGATAATTCGTTGAAAGGCATGATTCAAGAACGAATGCAAAAAACAAGCTCTTCTACCATTCTGAAGATGAGATTTGGATCTCAGATTATTAATGAATAATAAATAGGTAATATCCAACAACTTCTTTGCCTTCTTTTATTTTACTAAACGCAATGTGATAGCTTTCAAGACCTAACCATTCATACATACATACATAGCCTGTTTGCTGTATCACAGCTAGTCAGTGTGGGTAGACATTCACTTGCTTCTGGCCGGGATCGAAACTCGACCGATTTGGTGTCAGTCGGAGTCGCTAACCTAAAACATAGGCGTATGGAATCAGAGAAGGGAAAATTTAGTGTGTTGTATATAAGCGGGGTATACACGCGCCAGTCACCGAAAGAACTCAATTTAATGCTGGTGAGTAATGCATAAATTGCGGAAGTGGTAACTGTTTTTTGAGAATTTTCCTCTCTAGAATGAGAGTATATATATATATATGTGTATGTATGTATGTATGTATGTATGTATGTATGTGTGTGTGTGTGTGTGTGTGTGTGTGTGTGTGTGTATCCAAAGGAATAAGGAACAAAGAAAATAATTGCAATGTTCAAAACATTAATTTAAAACACTGCTCAATATAAAAATAGAGCAATGAATATTGATTATTAATTATTACTTTAGAACATTTACAAAGTACAGACTACTACAAAAGTTTGCATTTTGTTTCGACATTGAAAGAACAATGTCTCATCAGGTACCATCATTATCAACTACGTGATAAGACATTGTTCTTTCAATGTCGAAACAAAATGCAAACTTTTGTAGTAGTCTGTACTTTGTACATGTTCTAAAGTAATAATTAATAATAATAATAATAATAATAATAATAATAATATATATATATATATATATATATATATGGGTGGGGATTACCAACAATATTAACACACTAATCGCTAACTTGAAGACTGTTTAAGCATGAAGTAGACTGTAGCCGCTCGATGTTGAAATCAATGTCCACTTTTATGTTTAGATGCGCTCTATCCATGATATCGAGCACTTTTACTCATAAATATGCCATACCTTAAAACTATATATATATATATATATATATATATAAAACTCTTTTAGTCTGAAGAAGTCTTTGGGGGTCGATTCTCGTAACGTAGATGTTTTTTTCCCATTTTATCTTTCAGTTACCCACTCTTAGCCTCATATCCAGATTTCTATATCTTATCTTCCTTATTTAAGTTACTTTTCCATATCTTCAACAAATCGACACAACAATTGCCTTAATATTCTATCGTTTATTGAGATTGTCGCTATCCAACTCTAACCTTAAGCTAAACCTTCTAAATTGCCAACCTGCTCGCCAAACACTTAACGAGAAATCCAGTCACTATAACATATTCAACAGTTGTTTATGCGAACAAGCCGCCCCCCGGCGGATTCATTATATCAATAATTGTCACTGGCTGTCTGCATATTAATCTTCAGACTTCATTGCTCAGTTGTTACCTATCTGAATGTTCGGTATATTTGAAATCGGGCATTAATAGCATCGAATTAGCATATGGCTCTACCTGGGCTTCTTTATCCGCCGGCAGTTGTTTGGTGGCGCAGGGAGAAGATTATTCCTCTCCGTGGCAGGCACCTCATTCCCCTCTACTGTGGGGTAGAATGTTTAACCCGCTACTCATTATGCAGCAACATTTCTAGATAGCAACGACGGCAATTGGATGGTCACTTAACGGGGACATCGCTATCAGGTAAGAACAAATATGTGTGCATGCACACGCCTCTAAAGAACCTTCACCGATGACGACATCGGGGGCGATTTTCGTTAAGCAGCGGGAGAAAGCATATCGCTGGCCCGGAACAAACTGTAGATAATATTGCCGAATAATTTAGACCACTTTGTCTGTACAGGTTGGCGTTCCGTTGTTAATTATTTTGTCTGTCGCGAAATGGATACGTATAGAATAGCAGAATATTCAGTCAGTTAAGTGCCATGCGCGATACACGCTTGGGCGATCATGTCTCGAAAGAGACATGACTGACTGGGCAGAAGATTATCCCGCAGTAGGTTGCCATTGCTTTCTGCGGTAGACTGGTTGCCGACCAAGGCTATAGAACCCAATTTGTCCTATTATTTAACCCATAACTGGAGGGAAGAGGTGGATTAATACCTTTCCCAAGGGTATTTGCGCGTAAGTGTATGCAAGGATTTCAACTGGAATTCGAACCCGGTTCCCCGAGTTCTCGTTCAGAGCCGATATCCACTGCGCCACAAGAAACAGAAAAAATCGCTAAAAACAAAAAAAAAAAACGAGTACTGAAGTTACGTGATGAATATACTCACATATGGCAGTGAATACTGGACAAATACTGGATTATTTATGAAGAAGAGACTTGAGGCAGTAGAAATGTGGCTATACAGAAGGATACTGAGGATGCCACAGAGCGAATATATAAACAACGATACATTTTTAGAAGAAATGGAAACAACAGGGTAGCCTATACTAAACATCAGGAAAATAAGTTGAAATTAATAGGATATATAATGAGGAAAGAGGGTTTGGAAAATATGATACTCGTGGGACAAACTAGAAGCAAGATTGACAGAGGACAACAATGCAAAACAAAGAACTTGGATAAATGTATGACGGAACAATGTTTAGGACAGAGGTCGAAAATCCCCAGGCCACATCCAGCTCGCTGAGAATTACCGATAGAGTAGTTCAATTTAACCTTTTAGTCCTTAAAAAATTACTTCGTATAGTTCTCAATGTTTTTCATTTGAGTTTGTTGTCTGGTAATCTAAAAAAAAGTCTAGGTATCTGTATTTTTTAATGGTTATTTAATTTTTTGTGATAGTGTTACATATTATTACAATATTGATAACATTGGTTAAAAAAAAAAGTAGATGACAACACCGATCTAATAATTGTTAGATATCGAGGTTTTACCACAGCTTATTCACATATCATATTATAGCATTTGTACTGGCTAGCTCAAAACTGTCGAAGTGGTATCACTATTTAATAACATTTTTTTAGTAATTATCTAATTTATTTTATTATTTCAGATTTATATGAAGAAGATTCTGAAATGTGATCATAGAAAAATGCATTACTGAAAAGCGAACGGATATTGGGAATTTTTTTTACTAGAAATAATTACTCGATTTCCAGAGGTAAAATGGCCATCTTGTATTCCAAATCTAACCACTTCACTTTCTATCTTAGGGAAAACGTTTATGTCAACAAGCCCAAAACGGCTGCAGATCTTTAAGATGACTGTAATCACGAACGTAACACATTAGAAAGAGTACATTTATGCGAACTGGAAAATGGACGCCATTTAAAAGATGTCGTCTTTCACACCCAGGGGAAATAAATTTCACACTTTTTTCTATAACTTAATAATATATAAAAAGAAATTCTAAGCAAAAATAAATGACATATTAAATATTAAATTATTTTCGTGACTTTTTGGCCACTCAGTATTAATATCTGTTCTCATTGTTTTTTTTTAATTTTTTTTATTTCTCCTTACTAATTTCTCTTTTTATTATTCTTTTCCAGAAGTCCAGTCCCATGGAAACTGAGAAAAAGTGGATTTTGCATGCCGAAATATTAACGAAGTCGGACACTTTTTTCAAACAGCACTTCGGAAAATGTATTTGCCCTATCTGTCAAGAAACCATTGCCGTAAAGAAAGTTTAAAATATTAAACGGCAATAAAATAAGGAACCTTTATTTTTAATAATATAACCTTAACTTAGGCTTAGAATGCTATCGGAAAGGCAATATGAATGAAAAAGGACGTGTACCTGTGCGCCGTGGTGCAGTGGATATCGACTCGGAACGAGAAATCGGGAAGCCGAGTTCGAATTCCAGTGGAATTCTTTGAATTCACTAACGCGCAAATACCCTTAGGAAAAGTATTAATCCGTCTCTTCCCTCCAGTTATGGGTTAAATAATAGGACGGATTGGGTTCTGTAGCCTTGGTCGGCAACCAGTCTATCGCAGAATAATCTTCTGCCCAGTCAGCCATGTCTCTTTCGAGACATGATCACCCATGCGTGTATCACGTATAGCACTTAACTGATGACCTGTGTTTTATAGACTACGCAAAGGCATTCGACAAATTACACGACAAAAACTTGATTGAAATGCACAGCAACCTGGACATATTTGGGAAAGACATCAGAGTAATCATGATCCTCTGCTGGCAGCAAACCGCCTGCATACGGACAGGAATCGAGTTCAGAGGAGAAACAAAAATAGAAAGAGATGTAAAACGGGAATGTGTTTTCCCACCGTAGCTATTCAACATATACACCGAAACTGTACTGAGAGGCCTAGAAGTCATGCCAGGATTCATAATTAACGGTCACACTATGAACAATATGTGATATGTGGATGATACACTGCTTATAACAGACACAGCTAGGAAACTACAAGACCTCCTACAGAAGGTAGCCGAAAAAAGCGGAAAGAAGGACTAGAAATAAACTACAAGAAAATTGAATGCATTGTCATTGGTTATAAATCACTGTTTTCTCAGGTCTCTTTTTCATCCACGAGGAAACTGTTCAGCATTTTCTGCCGTATATGAATATTGATATTACAAAGCAGCTCTTATCTTGGCTACTAACGAAAAATTCTTCTTTCTTAATATTTAGTTTAGCCCTTGAAAGGCATCTTTCCCTATCCCAGTGATCGCGTGCGACTGCCAAAGTTAAAGAAGATGAAGCCTAGACAGTACCTAGATAAATGGCCGCATGGGAATACAAGGTTCTGCAAGCTTGGTTCTGAGGTCGGTAAAAAGCATAATAGCTAGGAATTGTTCATTCAGTCAGTTAAGTGCCATACGTGATACATGCTTTGGCTATCATGTCTCGAAAGAGACATGACTGACTGGGCAGAAGATTATCTCGCAGTAGTTTGCCATTACATTCTGCGGTAGACTGGTTGTCGGCAAAGGCTATAGAACCCGATCTGTCCGGTTATTTGACCCATAACTGGAAGGAAGGGACAGATTAATACTTTTCCCAAGGTTAATTGTGCATAAGTGAATGCAAGGAATTCAACTGGAAGTCGAACTCAGTTCCCCGATTTCTCTTTCCAAGCCGATAACCACTGCACCACAATGCACATGGATAGCCGATTTCCAATTCCACTTTGGTTGGTTATATTCACTTATGCTCATATACCTTGGTAAATGTATGAATCCACCGCTTTTCTCTAGATATGGGTTAATTAGTAAAACTTGTATCATTTAATTATTATCATCCCTAAAAATTCTTAAAATCTAAAAATATATATTCTTGCTTTCAACTGAGTTCCAATTCTAGTTGGTTTCGTTGTATTCCCTTACGCGCAAATAACCTTGGAAACTGTATGAATACATCTTTTCCCTATCTATGGGTTAATTATTAAGACTTGTATCATTAAATAATTATTATGATCTCCCTGCCAAGGAAGTATGTTAATTAAAAAATAACTATTTACTAACTTTTAATAACCTGCAAAGGAGAATTTGTAGAATACAAATCAGTCAATCCAATTCCCTATCCTAATGTGTCTTTGGATTTCTGTCACATTTTCCGTTATTTGTGAAAACACTTCTAATATATTTAACCTTTTGTACTTGGGCTGTTCCTTTTTGCTGAAAAACTTACTCCTTTTTTCTTACAATTGGAGGTTAGTCCATTATTCATTCTTTCCGTTTATTACTACTACGTTAGGATGTGCGTTGTGGTCCAGTGGATATCGGCTCGAAACGAGCAATCTGGGAGCCGATTTCAAATTCCACTTGAATTCATTGCATTCACTTACGCGCAAATACCCTTGGGAAAGGTATTAATCCGTCTCTTCCCTCCAGTTATGGGTTAAATAGAAGGTCAGATTGGGTTGTATAGCCTTGGCTGGCAACCAGTCTACCGCAGAAAGCAATGGCAACCTACTGCGGAATAATTTTCTACCCAGTCAGTCATGTCTCTTTCGTATGGCACTTAACGTATGGCACTTAACAGACTGACGTTTGGATGTTTTTGCAGTTTTACCTAATAATGCGACTAATATCATGTGAGATTATGAATGGATATTTACACAGATACTTCGGCGAGCCGTTTTCAAATTTCTGTTTTTTAAAGAATGATTCAAAATGCTATTAAAACATGTATGGCCCCTAGATCCTCTTCCCAGATATCTCCATAACGATGGCTCTAATGACAACGTATACTGGTTGAAACCAGTGTAACAGAACTCCGTACCCTAGTGTGACGATAAACTACATACGGCAGCAAGGCCTCTGAAACTTTGAGGAGCGTGAAACCACTTCATATCTGCTGTTGTCTACCCTGACCTGTGGTGGTAGCACCTGTTAGGGTCCCAGATATGGGAAAATAGAAAAAGTCCTATCCGTAGAGGATTATATTCCAATAGTTAACTGTAAAAAGAGTGTTTGTAGAGAGGCTTGGTGACATACTTGTGGAAAGCGCATGACATTTTCAAAAAATATACAAATTAATAACCATCCTGCATATATATAAATCTACCATCCGCCCGTGCATTGAATACCGCTGCCATCTCTGGTCAGGTTCTCCTGCTATTCACCTTGACAAAATCCAACAGAAAATCTGCAATGTGATCGATCCCGATTAGGCAGCTCAGATAGAGTCACTTTCTCACCGGCGCAATGTGGCTTCCCTGTGTCTTTTCTACAAATACTATAAAGGTGTCTGCTCTTATGAGCCTAGCTCTCTGGTGCCACCTATGTATGAATTTACTCGAGCTAGGTCACATTTTTTTACTGTGAAACCAATACAATGTAAACGTAAATTCTACTCTAGTAGCTTCTTTTCTCGCACTTCCCGCCTGTGGAATTCCCTTCCGTTTACTTACTTCTATGACAGCTACAATCTTCAAGAATTTAAATGTAAAGTCAATAGTTATTTTTTATCTCACTGACTTGCATCCTCTCTCTCTCTCTCTCTCTCTCTCTCTCATGCTTCTTTCTCCGTCCACTCCACTGTCATCAGTATTATCATCCTTCTCTTACCTACTTCCTGACACCCCCATAACCAGTCACTTTTCTCATAACTTTTTACTTATGTAACTACCTACGCACCAGTAAACTGCCTTGCTTGGGGCGATAAGATTATTTTTTCAAAAAATTCAAAAATTTGTTGGACATATGACATATGATGATTTTCTAAACGTAGCTTACATTTGGCACAAAGTTGAAAGCATGGAACATCTAGTGAGGATCGAACATAATCCTCAGTTCTAACTGTTTGAGCGAAACAAGCTTGCTAATCATTACACCACATCGAGGTGACCAAAATTATTTTCTAATCCCGGCTTAGATATGGCACAAGGCCGAAAGCGAGGAACACCGAGTAAGAATTAATCTTACTATACAGTCATAATTGCACTAGCGACACACGTTTGCTAACCATTACACTACATCGAGGGGCTCCCAGGTCGTATACATATGATTATATAAAAAAATAGATAATAGGTTCCTTGAGTGTGTTCTGGAAGCGTAACGTTCATCAGTGCAGAATGGTGAACGGGCTACACGAGTTCAAATTATATTCTATGCTATTTGGTTGATTGTCAATCGCTTTTTAGAAAAAACGTTTAAAATCACAGTGTGAAAAATCCTTTTAACGTAACTGTCAGTTTCTCGTTGCAATAACTGATCGCGGTCTGCTTGTATTGTCATATACCAAATCCAGCTCTTTTCAAAAGATTCTCATGATCAATTTTCATATCCTGAAACTGACATTTACGCTCAAGAGCTTTTAACGACTGAGATTTCAAACGTTTTGTAAGATATATTTAAAATACTTATTCTAAAACGTTTCAAACAGTGGCAACACGTCATTGCAAATAAAAGTGAGTATATAATTGGATACAATGTAACTGCATGATGATAATGTCGGCACTTGATTGAAGAGAAGAAATCTTCACAACCGATATCAAGCGCTCAGCTCAATGGAAAAAAAAAACTTAATGTTGTTCGTGTGGTAGGATCGCTGTGATATCATGGTTTAGAGGACAAAGAAACACTAAATATAAGTTTATACATTTAGAAACTGCAACGTATCCATAATTAGTCAAAAAGTACACTGCGATCATCAGTAGAGAAATATTCTTCTCATCCACGACAATACAAGATCAACTACAGCAAGGATAACAGATGTGGAACACGGTAGGTCTCCTCTACACCACCCGCCATGTTTATCTAAAATTGCACTCACCAATTATAATTTATGGTTCTCTTTCGAAAAAATCGTCCTTAAGGACGATTTTTTCGAAAGAAAACCAGATTCAATTTTTTTACTCAGAGGGTATGAAAAAACTATTTGATAAGTAACAACGCATTATTGCAAATACTGGTGAATATATAATTAAAAATAATGTAATTTTATTTTTTTGAAAAATGAAGTTGATAAACGGTCATTATTCATGATTCAGCCTAATGTTTTAAAGTTTGTTTTCTTTCAGCTTCTGTATAAGATAAAGCATCTGAATATTTCATTCCCAGAGATTTTTAAAATCAATATTCTCTAAAGCTGTTTAGGTATTATTACGTCAATTTTCATCATAATTAGATTTCTGTTATGGTTCGTGGTGTGTTGTCATGGCTCAATTTCATGTTTTTTCTATCTCCCATAACGTCTCTAGCGTTATATAGACAAATTTCTACTTAGTGTGTGGGCTATACTTAACAAATAATTTTTTTGTATATTTCTTAAGCTGGGGTTTCCAAGGATACTTTCAACGTGTTGTTTTGTTCCATTTTTTTATCATTCCAAGTGCACCTACTATCACTGGCACGATTCTTGTTTTCAATTTCCACATTTTTTCTATTTCAGTTTCCAGGTCTTTATATTTTGACAGTTTTTCGAATTCCTTGGTTTCTATGTTACAATCCGCTGGACAAGCCATATCAATTAATAGGCAAGTTTATTCTTTTTTGATTTTTAACAATAATGTCCGGCCTATTTGCTTCAATTTTTCTGTCTATGTAGATGGTGTAATCCTATACAATGGTGACGTCTTCTATTTCTGTAACTGGTGCTGGGTGATGTTCATACCAAAGTTTGTTTACATAGTGTTTGAACATTGCCCCACTCTATCGTGACGATTTTTATATTCATTTGGGGCAAGTACAGAACCTCCTGAGATTAGATGGTCTGTTGCTTCTTCATATTCTTCTTCTTCTTCTTCTTCTTCTTCTTCTTCTTCTTCTTATTATTATTATTGTTATTATTATTATTAGTAGTAGTAGTAGTATCTCATTTGATTCCTGTTGCATGCGCAGTTGTCCAAATCAGATACCTAAAGTCAGAAATGGCTTCATGACATCTTCTATTGATCAATTTTTTGAAAAAATCAAAACAAACTTTAACTAAAATTTTACATAGATAAAGCACTTCGTGATATGTGAGTTGTACTTGTGACTACATTTCTGTATTTTTTAAGACATGGGCTACCAAAATTCCTTTTAATGAGTCTATCGGAATTTTTGTAATCAATCCGAGATCACAACTTCAACTGGAATTGCTGATTTTCTAATGTGCAAAACTTTTTAGATTTCCCTTGCAAGATACTTGTATTTGGATATTGTATTTTGAAGATCTTCAAAAATAAATTACAATCTTCAGGGACTGCCACATCAGTAAAAAATCACATTCTGTACTAATGTTATTTTATTAGGATGTTAAGACGATTATCTTTCATTGCTTGTAAGGATGCTGCGAATATCATACATTGAGCATGTGAGCAATGATGAGGTCTTAGAAATGATAGAAACAAAAACGAAATTAATAATGAGCCTCAGGATGAGACAGCTGAAGTTCCTGGGACATGCAATGAGGAAGGAGGGCTCGGAGAACCTGATACTAACAGGCCAGATAGAGAGAAAAAGAGACTGAGGAAAGCAACGGATAATATATTTGAAGACCCTAATCAGATAGATGATGGAACGAGGGTTGCATGGTGTAACAGGAGAAGGCATGCTAAGAGCCACCAGAGATAGGGAGACGTGGAAAGCCATGATCGCCTATGTCCTTAAGGGACAGGTCTCATAGAAGAAGAAGAAAATTGTAGAGTACCATCAAATTGTTACCGATCATAACTTTGTAACAGGTGTAGGCGATGTTCATACCAGTTTCTTGCAGTTTCTTTGCTGTGTTGTAGATTGTCTGAGCTAGTGAACAATTTCCTGAAGAAGTGTATTTTTAGGAAACAGCAAAAAATATGAAAACTGCAAGCAAAAGAAAAATAGACATTGTTTTGATAAATATTTGATTATGCTTAAAATTAATAATCAAGAAAATATTTGATTCTTTTGGAACCAGCAAAGTCAAGCTCAGAAAATATGGGTTTTAGAATTATGTAAACAATGTGTCAGACTATGACTTAATCTCTTATACGAGAAACAGAAACTAGTAGTAGTAAGTAGTCGGTCGGGAGATACATTGCCTTTTGATATATTCAACACCACTGCTATCTAATACAACTTCAATTTACGATTGGCCAAAAAGAGTTTGTAGAATTTCAAGGTGCTTTCCGACACAACTGTTGATATTGGGCGACCTGAGCGTCCAGCATCATTTGTGTCTGTACGATCGCGGTTCAAATTAGCATACCACCTCTTAACCGTTGTTTACGACGGAGCAGAATCCGAATAACATTTATCAAGACATTGTTTTGCTTGAACAGTATTTTTCCCATCAGAAAGAAATGCTTTATCAACAGGTAAAATTCAGATGTTTCCATTGTTTTGAAAATATGCATCAGTAACTTTACTTAAATTACTGTAATTTTTAAAATAATAATCTGATTAGGTCAAACTTTCGTCACGTGCCATTTGAAGGTTAGTACTTCATAAAAATCATATGAATTTTTTATTAGTGGCTCCATCGATTTGACAAGCCCTGGACATATTGGACGATGTGTTAAATCCATTCTACGACACGTCACCTGATTAACGAACAAATGATATGCTGCTTTCATTTGCTTATATATACGTGTCGCGGTCGTCATTTTATCAAGTGAGAATTTTATCAACTTTAACCCCAGGTATACAATGCGTTGGTCATTTTTGGTTTCAGGTTGTAGAGCATACATCGCTCAGGTATACGACGAACTGTACGCAACACCAGCAAAACATGCTTATGTTCCAGTGCAGATACTGGACCACTCTATCTATAAGATTTAGCTCAGGGGTAGAATCGCCGACTGACGCCAATTCGGTCGGATTGCAATCCTGGATAAAAAGCCAATCGGATGTCTAGCCGTACTGATGAGCTGCAAAATAGATCTGTTTGCGGATGACTATATATATATATATATATATATATATATATATATATATATATATATATATTTCAGGCTAACACGTTTCCATTTTCTTAAAGCTTCATCGGAGAACGAGATATGGAAAAAAAGAAGAAAGAAATTCATATATTTATTTTTTTGTCGTTTGATTTTTGTTGGTTAATTATATTTCACTAGCATTCGTCTTTTTAAACCAACTTTCATATAATTTGTTGATTGCCAAATTCAAGGAAAGACAACGCATCCTTTCGAAGCTCCAACAAGGGACACGTCGTGATGGCATCAGATTTTTCTCACGCCCGGTGATGCAGTATTTTTAAACTCAAACAAATTTCATCATACGCCCCAAAAATAGATTCATATTACTGCACACCACTGCAAGTTACCTAATCTGAGGAAAAAATAGAAATCGATGACTTCTTTTCACTCCTTCTTCTTCTTTTTCTATGTGCCCTGTCCCTTCAGGACGTAGGAGATCATGGCTTTCCACGTTTCCCTATCCCTGGTGGCTTTTAGCACGCCTTCTACTGTTATTCCATGCAACCCTTGTTCCATCATCTACATGATTAGGTCCTTCAAATATGGTATCCGTTGCTTTCCCCTGTCTCTTTTCCTCTGTATTTTGCCTATTAGTATCAGGTTCTCCAAGCCCTCCTTCCTCATTGCATGCCCCAAGATTTTCAGCTGTCACTTCCTGATGCTCAACATTAAGTTCCTTTTTGTTTCCATCATTTTTAAGACCTCACATGCTCGATCCATGATATTCGCAGCATCCTTCAGTAGATCCACATTTCAGTTGCTTCAAGTTTTTCCTTCATCTTTGATGTTATTGTCCAGTATTCACTGTCATATTGAAGAAATGACAACACATAGCAATCCAGTATTCTTTTCTTTGTTTCTAGCGAAATTGTGCTACTGACTGTATGATAAAAGAAAGGAAACTAAAGCAATTGTTTCACTTAATTCATATAAAGGTATATATATATATTTGTGGGCGATATATTTCTGGAAGGTATATGTGGGAGGCTTTTCTTTCACAAACCTTTATATATTGGGTGAGTGCGTAAATTTCAAGTACTAGTACGATAACAAAATATAATGACGCTAAAAGGAAAAAAGTCAGAGTAAAATCCCAAGGCTTGTTGGGATAGCTAAAAATTAATTTCATAAGCTGAGCAAATTATTAAGAAATAGACAAAAAAAAAGAGTACTAAAAAAGGGTACTTGATATCTATATGGCAGTGAGTGCTGGACAATCGCTGAGTTAATTTGCAGTCCCTGCCTTTTACCAACTAAAATGTCACAAACGATCTCACGTTCGTAGAAACAATCAATTATAAGTCAATTATAAGTCAACCTGTCAGCGGTGATTATGCTCATCTAAGGAGTAGAGAGAAAACATTATATATATATATATATATATATATATATATATATATATATATATATATATATATATATATCACACTACCGGCTATAATTATTAGGACACCCCAGTTTTTTTTTTAAGAAATAATGTATTTCCTAATATTTTTAGTATTTATTACCGACTGAAAATAGAATATTTTTTGTTATTATTACTTTGCAAAATTTTACAAGGCAAGAAGGCAAAGATGAACTCGTTCGAATCACCCTAAATTTTCTTCATTCTTTCATTGATAAAACTGTAATATAGGTAATTATTTAATATTTATAAATTCATTTGATGTACATGTTATTGTGCAATATTAACAAAAAAACATTCTATTTTCATTTACAATTATTCACTTGGCAATAATTACTAAAAATAGTATGAAATACATCATTTTAAAACACTTGGGTGGTCTAATAATTATGGGCAGTAGTATATATATATATATATATATATATATATATATTAGTAGAATGGCAACCGGTGAAGATGGAGAGGATAATACAAACAATTATCTAATTAATATAGAATATCAACAAGATAAAAATAGTTTACTCAGTCGATATTATTCAGAGCAAATATATTGATATATTGAGAGGAAAACTTAATACATAAAAAAATATGTTTAAAATTGTTCTGTCAGATAATATTTCTGAATTCAAGTGTAAAATCTGTCCACAAATGTTTCTTTTTAAATTTATTTAATTACTATTCTCTTTCTTTCTAACCCTCTTTATCTTTTTATGAAGATTATATCTGCGTGTTCTTATTGTATATGTCTATCTTTTTTATGTCTGGTTCAGATGATATAATGTTTACTTCCTTTGTCAAAAACTGTCTGTAGAATAGTCAAAGTGAACTTAACTTTCATTTTTAATTTTCTACGGTGCATATGGGGAAAATAATTTGTAATAAAATTTCGTTATCAAAATTTTTGAAAGTTTTTTTTTAAAAGGAACGTTTTCATTTTTCGAAAAAATTGTGTTAGGTAAAATTTGTTATTGTATGAGTTTCTGCCGCTTTTTATTTATTCTTTCCTTCTTTCATACTTTTTGCGTATTTATTCATTCTTTCCTAAATAATGTGGGTGTGTGATTAATTCTGTCTGGGTGTTGTTTTCCGGTATGTTTATCTTTTACTTATTTTTGCGTGTGCATAATTTATTGTTAACTGTTTTATGTATGTGTAATTTTTTCCTTATTCAGTATTGGGTTATATGTGTGATTTAATGTGTCTATTCTCACTTGATTTCAATTGAAAATCCGTTTTTTAAGGGTTTTTTTTTAATATTCTGAGTAAAATTAACATTTATTCATTCATCAATGTTCAGAACGAGGCAATTGGAAAAATTGCTAAAATAAATCCTGGATTTAACCGTTTAATTATGTGCTGAGATTTTCTCTCAATAATAATAATAATAATAATAATAATAATAATAATAATATAAATAATATTTATAATATATTTCAGTCCGTCTCGAAAAACCCAGCGAGAATAAACACGGAGGAAAAAAAGGGAAAATTAAAAAAAGAAACCAACGAAGTACTGGAACATGCGTCAAAATACGCGTAGAAAAGAAAAAGCACCGAGACGATAACCCTAACACTAAAGCGCTCAATACAATAGTAGACCAACAAATAAGCTGACTTGCCCTGACGTGCCGTTAGGTGAAACCTAGGTAGGTCTGTGTGTGTGCTGAGGTTTCCTAAATATATATATATATATATATATATATATATATATATGAGAGGAAACCTCAGCACACACAGAGACCTATATAGGTTTCACCTAACGGCACGTCAGGGCAAGTCGGCTTATATATATATATATATATATATATATATATTGAAAGGAAACCTCAGCGCACGCACACACACACACACACACACACACACATATATATATATAAGGAACGGAAACAACAAAGACATAAATATGTGTATCACTTAAAAATTAATGCATGATTAGCAATGAAATTTTTACCGAATAAAATTAATGTATAATGCATAAATATCACACGAAGTTACAAAAATTTACATAATAGTTTTTTTTTAAATAAATATTAAATGGAACCAAGGAAATAAGCTACTGGACAAAAGTTAAGGAACGACCTTGTTAATACTTGACTGTGAACAAAATATCAACAAAATTTAATATTTGGTAAACATCCCCTTATTTTCAATGACTTGTCTGCATCGTCGACCACATAATCTAATCGATTTCTTGCAAAAATTAGCAGTAATTCCATCCCATTCATCTTTCAATAACTCTCCCATAGGTGATCCTGGTTTTTCGGGTTTAATTTTCCTGAGCCCTTTCTCCAATTATCTTCCAAACATTTTCTATTGGATTCAGGTCGGGGCTCTGGGCTAACCCTTTATTAGGGCGATTCCTTCTTCTCAAGTAAAGCCATAACCTTCTGAGACTTGTGAGAAGGTGGATGGTCTTGCATGAAAATAAGAGATTCATAAAGATTATGGTGTAATCTTGGTACCACATGCTTATGAAGAAGCCTTTTGTAAATCTAACAGCTTCCCTGTGCCTCTTCTACAAGTACTTTCATGGCTACTGCTCCGATGAGCTTAGATCACTGGTGCCGCCTAAGCACGAATTTACACGAGATACTAGATTAGCAACTAGGTCCCACCCTTTTACAGTTAAACAAATGTAACCGTAAATTCTACTCCAACAGCTTTTTTCTCGCGCTTTCCGCCTGTGGAACTCCCTTCCACAACTCTGCTTTCCCGACAGTTACAACCTCCAGGTGTTTAAATGTAGGGTCAATAGACACCTCCTATCACACTAACTCTCAATTATTCTCAGAACACTCTCATCTACCCAACCCTCATTCTCGGTATCCTTACCCGCCTATCACCCACCCTCTGACATTATCCTTTCTCCACTCTACGTAGCCCCCTGCGCAGTAGTGGCAGTGACATGCCTTGCTCGGGGTGAAACGCTTATATAAAAAAAATAAAAAAATACCCATATTTATGTCTTTGTTGTTTCCGTTCCTTATATTATGGCCGCTAATATATATATATATAGTACTCCGCAGACAGATAATTGAGGAGAAGTCTCTTTAATTCTAGTAACGCTCGAACTCTGTCGATATCGAGAAAGTTATCACAAAAACTCTGCTTGCCTAAAGTGCCGTTCTAACAGTAAAGTATTGAAAAAAAAACCCAGCAATTTTGATACTAAGAATCATTACAATTAGTACTATATATAAAAATTTTTAAAAAATTACAAGGTCGTAGATTATTTCGGCGAAATGAATTCGCTTCATCGGTGATCTTTAATATTATGGAAAATTCAAAAATTTGTTTGAGTGTGTGTGTGGGAAAAGAAACCATAAAAAGTGTGCTAAAAAGAAAAGAAAAAAGAAAAAGCGTAGCGAAAGGAAGAGAAAGAATGAAGGAAAGAAAGCGAGGAAAAAAGAAAGATGAAAAAAGAAAAATGGAGAGAGCAAAAGAGGAAAGAGAAGGGAAATGCATGTTATATTTGCAGTTAGCGCGAAAAGCTGGCTAGGAGGGTTGGGGAGATAGATACGAATAAATATGATAAAAATGAATAGAGCAAGAAAAATGACGGTCTCACCTCTGCTTTGCCGAATGTTTTGTTTTTTTTTTTTCGTTTCAAACTAAAATATGGTCTGACTATTTTACATTAAAATTTTCCTCGGGAATAAAAAAAGTAAAAACCGAAATAAAATTTATAAGTAAATAATAGGCATAAAGTAAATAATATAAGTAAATAATTTACTAAAGAAAAGAAAAGCAACTATTAAGATAATAAAAAAATTAGATAAATGTAAAATATACGGTGTCCATAAAGTTTGTATGCACTTTAAAAAAATTCATAATTTGATTTATATTTGTGATAGAAATAACCTGTAAAAATTTTATAAAGTTTAATGTAGTTAGTATTAAGTATAGTCACTGAATAATTCTTTACCACAATATTTGCCACAATATTTACCACAATATTTGCCACAATATTTAGATAAGTAAAAATATTTTCTTTTTTTCAGAATCCATTTAATTCAGCTGACATGTGAAAACAATTGTGTATGCAACCAAATCTACTTCATTAGAAGATTTGAAAGCTAAAATAAATAATGTGATTTCAGGCACTACTGTAAAGCAGATGCTAACTGCTTAAATTTATTCAGTGAGGGAGAACCAGTGTTCTCACACTTTGCTTTGAAGTTTTGATTTATGTTATAAATGGTCAAATTATGTTTCATCTTGAGTTACTAATATGCGGTAGATGTTTCCTAGAACAACCTAGAAGCGAGTAAAAAGTGTCCTGGAAATGTTAACCCGTTTCAACTTCTGTTCTGGTGTCAGTATTTTTATCTTGCAGATAGCATTCTTATCCTCAAGAAAACAGTAAAACAGTATGGACCGAACCAGAACTAATGCCTATAGACTAAGCAATCTGCCGGACAATAAGACGTTTGTCATGCAAAACCAAACAGGGAATGGCATCAAGTTGTTCATAAGTTGTTGATATTTTTGGACGAGGGTGAGCTTTTGTGTTGTTCTCGCCTCGCTTGAATTCCACCGCCCACTTCACAGAAGGCGTAGGAAGGGAAGTTCTCACCAAGTCTCTGTATCGCTTCCTCATGAATTTCTTTGGCTTTCATACTTTTGCAGGTGCATTATGACTGCTCGAACTTCTGTTTAGATTTTTAGATTTGTCGTAAAAATTCAACATTTATCCCACAGTAGGTTGCCATTTCTTTCTGCAGTAGACTGGTTGCCAGTCAAGCCTATAAAACCCAGTCTGTTCAATTATTTAACCCATAATTGAAGGGAAGAGATAGATTAATACCTTTTCAAGGGTATTTGTGCGTAAGTGAATTCAAGGAATGCAACTGGAATTCGAACTCGGCAACCAGATTTGTCGTTGCGAGTCGATATCCACTGCACCACAAGGCAGTTTTAGTGATAGAATCCTAAACAGTTTTTTTTCGTCTACCGGCCTGTATATTCGAGAAAACCTAATTTAAACGTGCGTCTTTTTTTTCCAAGAAGAACCATCATCTGATATGGTTGGCTTTTACCGAACGGTTTGAAAGTGCTTTGCAATAAAGCAAGGTTCTATTTTGTCTTTAAAGCACATTGATTCGTTCAGATTTTCCCTGAACGCGTATCTACTCAGATTCGTAAAAAGAAAAAAAATACTTTTTAATCTGACATATTTAAAAATTCTTATCTACTGAAACCGAATTTTCTATTTGGATCGTTGATGTATTCTTTAGCTCATCAAATGGCGGAACAATCCAGTTCGAGATGTTGTACGAAATTGCCTGCTTAAACTCTTATGTTATTGTTATAATGATTGCCTTGCCTTTTGCTGCAGGTGGTTTTGTTTTTTTAGCTGCGTATACGTGTTGTATATCATATAGAAACACACGGATGCTTGCATATTATCCGAACGCATTTCTTTACAGCCAGTCAATGATGTCCAACAGCGACATTGATCGAGAAGCAAGACTAAATTTCTGAATAAATTACTATTCAACATTTTACACAAACACAAAGCCGAATTGATCGGAGTTAAAGATAAGAATTAATATGAGAGAGCGTGGCGGAGGAAGACGTGAGAACGCGTTGTAAAGAAAAATAGGTAAGAAAAAGATGGCAGGCATCGAATCCTGAAATAGAAGCATGTGAGGTGTCAGCGCAATAGTGCCAGGGTTAGCGTGATAGCTAAGAAAGCCGGGCACGATTGGGTATTTCTTTTGCTAAGTAATTGGATAGAAGGATGATTTCGTGGCAATTAACGGTCGGTAGTGTTAGCAGCTGGGGATGCCCCCAGGTAGGAATATCAATCCGCAATTGCTTGCACTAATGACGTGCAACGGTGATGACACCGTTGGTGGCATTAAACCAAGTTGAAATTTCTTTACTTTTGTTGCGCCTACACAACAATCCCGTAAATAAAGAAGGTTTTCAGTCTTGCCCTAGAAGCAAGCCGTATATGAGATGAGAAATGATTAATGTTTGAATAGTGCTCCGGAGACTGAGGAATACGGATGAGATTTTCCAAACACAGAGGAGATTAAAATGTAATCACGACCGATACGCTGAAAATTTCTTTGTGACAAAAGGCTTCCAAAGGAAAATCAAACTGGACGAAAATAATAAAAAGAATCCTTGTCATAATACCTATCTTTCTCTCCATTAACAAGCAATTTAGATACATTGATTAACACTCTCAGTGATTACATATGCTTACACGTATGACTGTATGAATTTTTCTTTTTCCTTAGCACAGTTACGTTTGCTAGAAAACCACGAGTACAAATGAACCGATATAGTAGTTACAACTAAATAATAAGATTTTTGGTTTGGTTTGGTTTGGTTTACGGCATATCAACATCTCAATGGGTCATTTAATACCGATGAAAATTTTACTAAGATTTGTATGAATAGAATATACTTTCTTTGTAAAGTGGGTTTCGTTGATAGTCAGATGTATTGTTAGTAATATTTGTTTCCTTCACATATTTTTGTTGGTAACATTTTTCCTTCAAAAACCTATTTTCGTTGATAAAATTTTTCCTTCAAAAACGTTTTGTTACTAATATTTTTCATTCAAAATGTTTTGCTGGTAATATTTTTAACTGAAAAAAGTAAATACTTTCATAGCATTTTGACCTCAGTTTAGGGGGATCAACTATTTACTCATAGCTGGGACCCTAACAGGCGCTACCACTCTGGGTCAGGAGTGGTAGCACCGCAATTAAGAGATGGTTCCATGCTCCTCACAACCTCCCAATCAGAGGTCTTGCTGTCGGATGCAGTTTACCGTCAGGCCCAGGACCGAAATAATAAGAATAAGAATTTTAAAATGAAACAAATATAGCGTTGGATTATTTACTATTAATATAAATATTTCAAACAACACATATTGGTTACACAGAGTCGACGTTATCGTGCCGATTCAGCCAACCAGGAATTACAACTAACCTCTCTGAAGAAGGCTCATGTGAGCCGAACGCTTAGAACAAACTTTTCGTCTTTATTTTCACCTGAAATTAAAGCGAAAATACGATGTTTAGAACGGCTCATGATTAGACATAATAAACATTCATTGTCTTTTATATTTAACAGTATATATATATAGTATTTACGCTCTCACACCCTGATTGAGCACTCTGGGAGAATGGTAGACTATGAAAAAACATTAGCTACTCTAGCATCTACGCATCGTTCATTCAGTAATTAATGAGAGCACTCTAACTACTGGCGTGTGTTTACATTGTATATCATACGCTAAAAGTCCTCCTCTTTCTACTGAGCGCTCAGAGGTGGAATGGTCGACTGATGCCAATTCGGTCGGGTTTCAATCCTGGGTAAGAGCAACCAGATGTCTAACAGTACTGATGAGCTGTGATACAGCTAAACAGATCTGTCCGCAGATGATTCTATCTATCTATCTATCTATCTATCTATATATATATATATATATATATATATATATATATAGAATAAATCTAAGTAACAGCCAACAAACAACTGATGCCAATTCGGTCGGGTTTCAATCCTGGGTAAAAAGCAATCGGCTGCTAACCGTACTGATGAGATGTGATACAGCGAAACAGATTTGTCTGCGTATGACTATTTACGCTCTCCCACCCTGATTGAGCACTTTGGAAGAATGGTAGACTTTGAAAAACAGTAGCTACTCTGGCATCGATCATTCAGCAATGAATTAGAACACTCTCAGTTATTGGGCTTGTATAATGATAATATACACGGTAAAAAGTCTGCCTCCTTTTACCGAGCGCCCGTAGCTCAGAGGTAGAGTCGCCGACTGACGCCAATTCGATCGGGTTTCAATCCTGGGTAAAAAGCAATCGGCTGTCTAACCGTACTGATGACCTGTGATACAGCGAAACTGATCTGTCTGCGAATGACTATATATATATATATATATATAGAGAGAGAGAGAGAGAGAGAGAGAGAGAGAAATAGAATTAATAAAGAACAAGTAGGAAAAAGTGTCTTTAATCTAACTTGTTTCATTTATAACAAGCTTCTTCAGAGATTTAATAAGGACCAATGATTTAAAAATTCAGAGAGACAGTATTTTTAAAAAGGGGTCTAGTTTGAAACGCCAGATACGTGTCACGTGTGATAAAGCAATGGATGGATATTAAATGAAGAAGATAGAAATTGCGTTTGTTTAACTGTATGTGTCAACGCGTTCTTTTTAAATAAAATAAAATAAAACATTTATGAATGTCTGCGTTGAGAGAAATCAAGTGATCAACGATTTTCATTCTAAATAACGTGAGAATCATGTATAAATCATAAGCGAAATATATTTCCTTTTAAATTCTAGTGAAAACAATCTTAAATAACGTTAACGTATAGTATTTTTCAATGAAATGAAAATAACTATGTATTAAAATTATTATAGTAACATAATTATATAATATTATATAAATAAGAACCATATATAAATTATCATAAAAATATTAACCGTTGGAATCTTTCAAGGAAATAATAAATAACTAAATAAAATCTAAAATTAATAAAAATAATAAAAATAATGAGAAAGAAAGAATAATAATCATAAACAACTCTAAATTATATATAATGATAATAAGTAAGGAAATTATTACATTGTAATGAATATAAAGAACTGTTTATAACTTATTTAATAATATCTACTAGTATTTTGGTTACATTAATTATTATTTTGTGAAAACAATTGGAAGTAATGTAATGTGTTAATCGTGTGTTTATTTTTGGTAGTAATGTTATTAATATGTTCATAAAGTACTTCCTTCTTAAAGGGTTATGTTCTTTTTTTAATTAAATTGGCATTTGAAAAATCAAAATTGTGACCTGTGTTATTTCGATGTTGATTCAATACAGATGGAACGTATGTCCAAGCGTAAGTCATTTTTATGTTTGTAAATCCGTGCTTTTAGATATCGTGATGTTTCACCAATGTATACGTTTTTGCACTGTAGACACTCAATTTTATAAATCCCGGCATTCAAATTGATGCTTGGTGTCTTTTTTGATCTGACAATATCACCAATAGTTTTGGAGGTTTTGGTAACAATTCTGGTACTTGGGATAATTAATTTGTTGGAGAATTCATATGAAAAATTATTGAAGCGATAGAATTAAATCTGGTTTAATTATAGGTTTCTACCTTAGAGCTCCCTCAGAATATGCAGCCATAGTTATCTATCTGAAGAAAAGAAATATACTGAACAAATATTTAAACTTCTTTAATACCCACATTATTTCATCCTCAATTACGAAAAGACATGCTTATAAAATACACAAAACCAAAAAACCAGATACCACTCATAATCACACAGATTTCATATACTATTTAGAAACCCTATAGATTACCCACGAGAAAACAGGTCAATCAATGTGAAATATCTTCAAAGGAAAACCCTAATAATGTAAAGATTTATCTAGGTTGTACTAAGAAAGAACTCTCTAAAAAAAAACAAAAAAAAAAACAGATTTATCAACACACGTCTTCATTTAATAATAAGTACAAAAATAAAACATCCCTATAGAAATATCATTGGTATCTAAAGGAAAAAAAAACACCCACATCCAAGTTGAAAATTCTAAAAGAAGCAAAAAAAAGTCTTTAAACGCCCCATGTTCATTGTGTCTATACGAAAAATTATATATTATTAAATCACTTAAGAATAAAAATATATTAAATAAATGTAATGAGATAAATGTCATATGTAGACATTGCAAACAGTTTACTTTAGAATAACGATAAAAACAACTTTAAATTAGTTAACATGCATCTATCCAATAATTCGATTCAGGAAAATAATAATTGACGAGATATTAAAATAAAATAAGCAAATTGGTAAATAAGATTTTGATAATAAATAAGTAGATTCTAGAAAGATGGGATAATGATAGCAGAAAGTAAATTAGAATAAAAAATAAAAATGTTATTTGTAAATTAAGGGTTTTGAAAAAACAATTAGAATTAAATATGTACTGATAATAAAACTAAATTCACTCAAAAGCCCATTTAAGTTTGAACAAAAATATAAAAAGTCATTTTCTTCTCTTTCTTCAACTCTTTCCTGTTTTCTATGAGAAGAGGTCAAGATATGGAGAAATCAGAAAGGACATTTTTTGTACTAGAATAGATACATCGAAGATAATACGATATAATGAAAGGCAATAAAAAAAAAAGAAAAAAAAGAAAATGAGAATTAGGTTAAAAGTAGGTTGACCCTAAGGGAGAAAAAAAGAAAAAAGAAAAAAAAGAAAGAAAAAGTAAGTATGTACTCCCTAGAAACTACTGGCCAAATTTCAAAGTGAATCTTTGTTCTGATTAGTTAAAAGGAACACACACATAAATTTTATATCTTCCCACATGCATAAATAACAAACCGATGTGTTTTTGTATTTAAATGTAAATCATTTTCACAACCAACATCCAACATTGCCTGATGACGAAATTCTATCTCGAAACGTAGAAATTTCCGTGTCGCAATGTACTTTTAATTCATAATTATATGATTATATTATACTCTATAATATTTATTGTATTGAGCACTATTTATAAAAAAATAAATGCCAGGAAACTCAAAAATCTTAAAACCTTGGGTTCTTTTTCCCTGGATATATATATATATATATATATATATATATATATATATATATATATAGTAATCCGCAGACAGATCTGTTTCGCTGTATCACAGCTCATCAGTACGGTTAGACATCCGATCGCTTTTAACCCAGGATTTAAACCCGACCTAATTGGCGTCAGTTGGCTATTCTACCTCTGAGCTATGGGAGCTCGTTAGAAGGAGGTAGACTTTTAGCGTATGATGTATCATACTAGAGTGCTCTAATTCATTACTGAACGAGCAATGCGTAGATTCTAGAGTAGTTACTGTTTTTTCAAAGAATTTAGGAATACTCGAGAATCTATAAGTAGCATCTTGGTAGATATATATATATATATATATATATATATATATATATATATATATATAGTAATCCGAAGACAGACCTGTTTAGCCGTATCACAGTTCATCAGTACGGTTAGACTGACTCCGATTGCTTTTTTACCCAGGATTGAAACCCGACCGAAATGGCGTCAGTTGGTGACTCTACTCCTGGGCTATGGGCGTTCGGTGGAAGTAGGCAGACTTTTTAGCACATATCATTATACGCGCCCAATAGCTAGAGCGCTCTAATTCATTTCACTGAATGAGCGATGCGTACATGCCAGAATAGCTACTGTTTATCAAAGTCTACTATTTTTCCAGAGTGCTATATATATATCGTTGTCTGTCGTATCTACCTCGCTGTATATTATTTAAAAAATCAACTTTACCAGGATGCTACTTATAGATTCACGAGTATACCTGAATTCTTTATCTCAAATGTAGATTGACAATTATTGCAAAACCTTTTTTTTTGTTACACCTTGTCTGCTTCTTATAGACGGTTACGTACTGTTTCCTTTAGTTATGTAGGCTATCATGGCACTGCATGCTACTTATCTCTAAGCAACTTTAGGCACTTTACCATTTTTTTGTTTCAGACTTGCCATCAACACGAATTCATTTTGAAAGTTACTCGTTGTTTGGTTCAGCCCCTCCTACCCGCAATATGTGTCATACTTTCCCAGCCATATTTCCTCATACTGGGTCCCAAGAATTTCATCTGTCTTTCTGATTTTTTTCTATTTTTCCATTATTTTAGAACTTAAATATTATATCCATTGCTTAAATGTAAAGTCAATAGTCATCTCTTATCTCACTAACTTGCACCCTCTCTCTCATGCTCCTTTCTCCGTCCACTCATCAGTATTATCATCCTTCTCTTACCCACATTCTGACACCCCCTATAACCTGTCACTCTTTCTCATAACATTCCTCCTATGTAACCACCTGCGCACCAGTGGCAGTAAATGCCTTGCTTGGGGCGATATGATTATAAAAAATTCTGAGTGTGTTACAAAGAAGAAATAATAATGATCAAATGATAGCTAAATCCATAGCTAAATCCGTTGCTAAGTAGGTCGGTTCTCTGCGTAGGACCAGGAAGAATCAACATGCACATATATAAATCTACCATCCGCCCTTGCATTGAATATTGCTGCCATATCTGGTCGGGTGCCTCTGCTATTCACCTAGGTGTCCTTGACAAAATCCAACAGAGAATCTGCAATGTGATCGATCCCGATTTGGCAGCTCAGATACAGTCATTTTCTCACCTGCGCAATGTGGCTTCTCTCTGTCTCTTCTAAAAATACTTTCATGGCTTCTGCTCCGATGAACTTTGCTCACTTGTGCCCCCCCCCCATTATATGAATTCATTCGAGCCACAAGATTAGCAACTAAGTCCCACATTTTTGCTGTGAATCTAATAAATTGTAAACGCAATTTCGACTCCAACAGCTTCTTTTATCGCACTTCCCGCCGCCTGTGGAATTCCTTTCCGTTTAGTTGCTTCTCCGACAGCTACAATCTCCAACAATTTAAATGTAAAGTCAATAGTCATCTCCTATCTCACTAACTTTCACCCTCTCTCTCATGCTCCTTTCTCCGTCCACTCATCAGTATTCTCATCCTTCTCTTACCCAATTTCTGACACCCCCTATAACCTGTCACTCTTTCTCATAACATTCCTCCTATGTAACCACCTGCGCACCAGTGGCAGTAAACTGTCTTGCTTGGGGCGATATGGTTACAAAAAAAATAACTACAGATGAGAACAACAGTCCGAACAATGTCAATAATGTTAACCCAGTGTTTAATAAATGAAATAGGTATTTTTTAATGTTTGAAAATATGATTATTTTCGCTTAATCTGCTTCCATGTCATTTCAGAACACCGATGATAATGTCTCTCCACAATTTCCTCTTAGATGCTCTTAGTAAATTGACTTTTGCTATCTTCCCAGTCCCTGTTCCTCTACTCATTTACAAAAGTTAGTTTGATAGGTTATGCACTGTTTTGCTCTGTCTTTTTTTTGCTTTCAGTATTTTCTGTGAATGTCATATTTTACGAAACCTCTTTCCTCATTATGTGTCCGAGTAATTTCAGATATGCCGTTCTGATTCTGAATGTATCGTTGTAAACGTTTTTTCTCCTGAGTATATCTAACAAATATACAATATTTAGCATAATCCTACCATGTATGGTCTTGTCGTCCTGTTATCTATCTAGAGCTCCATGATAAAATCAAAAGAAGAATCAGCAGTATTATTGACTCCAATATGGCGTCTCGGCTGCAATCATTTTTCCACCGCAGTAAGGTTGCTACTTTAACTTTTCTATAAATACATTCACGGTAATTATTCGGACGATCTCTTCGCTATTATGCCTTGGCTCTGAGCTTACTAGACTGGCGACAATGTCTCACCAATTTACAGTCGAGCTGGCTCGATATAAACGTACATTCTATATCAGCAGTTCCTTTTCTCACATTTCTCGCTTGTGGAACTCCATTCTAACTCCATGCTTTTCAACCTTATTTTAATCTGCAAAAATTTAAATGCAATATTAATCGCTATGTTCTATCCTCCTGATTATAATTTCTCTTAATAATGTTTTTAAATTTTTACTTCTTTTGCGCTCAGTAACCATTTTTGTGGCGCAGTGGATATCGGCTCGGAACGAGAAATTGGGGAACCGAGTTCGAATTCCACTTGAATTCCTTGCATTCACTTACGCGCAAATACCCTTAGGAAAAGTATTAATCCGTCTCTTCCCTCCAGTTATGGGTTAAATAATAGGACAGATTGAGTTCTATAGCCTTGGTTCGGCAACCAGTCTACTGCAGAAAGCAATGGCAACCTACTGCGGGATAATCTTCTGCCTAGTCAGTCATGTCTCTTTCGAGACATGATCGCCCAAGCATGTATCACGTATGGCATTTAACTGACTGAACCTTTTGCGTTTTAGTAACCTTATTGCTTTGCTTAAGCTGAACTTGATCAAATATGAATAAATGCATTAAAACAAGTAAAAGTGTTCTTTTGCTTTCATTTTGTCTTGAACTTCATCGTTGCTCACTTGTCCAGTCCATGGTATTCTCAGCTTTCTGCTATAGAAACACGTAACTGTTGCTTCGAGCTTGTTCTTTCTCTGTGAGCAGATTGTCACTCATGCCCTTCCATATTCAGTACACCGTTCAACTATGAACTAGAGAAAAAAAATTTAAATAATTTCCTGATGTTCGTCAACTTTTTTCAATTTCGCAAAATTCTTTTCATTTTCAAGACTTTTCGAACATTTTGCATTTTCTGCCAAATTAAATGAATTAATCGGAATTAATACTTAAAAAATGTTTTTCATTTAAACAGAAACAATTTCCTTTAATTTATCTTTCATTTAAATTTTTTTCCCGATCGAACAAAGTTGTTTATTCTATAATGACCAATAGACTTAATTGAAACATTTCTTTTCATGTTACGTCAACCATATTTCACTGTCTGACAAAATAAGCGGCTATAAATACGATAAAATCGCTTTGATTCACTTTTTCTTCAATTTTCCGTGAGAGAAAACAATAGACCCTCTAAACTTTTACCAAAAAGAAGTTTATTTTATTGATACATGATTTATTCTTAAGAACGTAGATTTAATTAGTAGAAGAAATTGCTATTAAATGCAAAAATGGAAAAATTCACATTTAAGTAATTATTTTATTTATTCATTCACTTATTTATTTATTTATTTGCAATTGTTTTATGACTCTCTGGAATTAAATTACGCAGGACCTTTATCGCAAACGAAGAAACAGATATTTTGCAATTAAATAAACAATATGACAGAGAAATATTATTAAAAATGTTAACACGTGTTTTTTTTTTAATTATGTGCGTGTGGTGCAGTGGATATCGGCTCGGAACGAGAAATCGGGGAGCTGAGTTCGAATTCCAGTTAAATTCATTGCATTCACTTATGTGTAAATACCCTTGGGAAAGGTATTAATCCGTCTCTTCCTTCAAGTTATGTTTCAGATAACAGGACATATTGGGTTCTATAGCCTTGGCTGGCAACCAGTCTACCGCAGAAAGCAAATGGCAACCTACTGCGGGATAATCTTCTGTAACAAAACCAACTGTTTAGGGAGATTGGAGGTTTTGAGGATCATGGAACCACTTCTCAATTGCTGTTTTTCCTCAGTCCACCCTGACACGGGCTGGTAGTACCTGTTGGGATCTCAGCTATAGAAAAATGCTGAATTTCTCGAAACAAAAACAAAACCCTAGGAAAGTAAAAAAATACTTTTTATTGGAAAAGTATCAGCAATGCAGTTTTTTATCTAAACTTATTTATAAATAGAACTTTGTGTGAGTGTGTATGTGTGTGTGTGTGTGTGTCCGTTACCTATAGACTCCGAAACGGCTGAACCGATTTTCTTGAAAATTTAGACAGTTGTACTATAAGCGTCTGTGAGTGTTCTTAGCTAGGTCTTCTATCGAGATACCCCCGATAAATATCGAAAATCGATAATCGAAAAAATCGGGTTATAGAAGGAGTGGTCCGATTTTAATCAAATTTGATACACTCATAGACAAAAACATAAGAAACGATATTCAGAAGTTTCAAGGTTACAGTTCTTACAGTAGTGCAGAAAATCGATTATATAGATATATATATATAAAGCAAGATGTTTGTGTGTGTGTGTGTGTCTTTATCTGTCTGTATGTCTGTATTTTTTCAGCCCTTTTATTTTAGTTTTTGCTTTGGGTTTGTTCCTAAGTAGGTATAATTGTAGTTGTTAATCTCAGCCATGATACCATTTACTCAGAGGACTTATTTAGCATTCAAAATTCAGTTTACGACGAAAAAACTTATTTGATATCGATACCAGGAAATCAAAATTTGACTTACATCCATTCATTTTTCTTTCAGTCTACGGTTTCGCTTTAACTGGAAACAACTATTGCTTTTTCGTCTTTCGTGCCAACGTCCAAAGAGTCTGAGCTCCAGGACCATGGATTAGTTTTAAAGCTTTCATTACAGCCGAGCAACGCCGGGCTATATTGCTAGTATAAATTAATTACCAACAATACATATTTGTAGCAAAATTACTAAGCTTATTTTTCCCTGGTGCCCCGAACTGCGACTAATTGAGCGTGCTACTACATTAGTACCTAGGCCCCACCCGTTTATTGTTTAAATAACTAAATACGACCCCTACTATCACTAAAATTGTCTAACTAGTGAAGACAAGTGGCCTCCGTTGCAGCCACCTTTACAGTCAAATCTGGTCTGGAAAAGACCCTCAATCAACATAGAGATTCAATGAAACGAGTGTAGAAAACTGGCAGTTAACTTTAATCATCTGTATACAAAGGTAAAAAAAAAAATTGTTTTCCGTTTGCTTACAAGTTGAAACGCCGAGTCATGTACAAGTACCAAAATTAAGACATTTCGATCGTTGTCAGTATGAAGATGGGCGACTGTTTAAGAATATCAGGGGCTTTATGCTTTGATGTGCGGGGGTGTAAAGCATAATCACTCCTTTTTCAATTCCAGTCGGGTTCGTTAAATTCACGTCGGAATCGTTATAATTCATGCGCATATATCCTTGGGAAATGTATGAATTTACCACTTCTTCCCCCAGCTATGGGTTAATTAGTAAGACTTGAATCACTAAAATATTATTATCGTAGAAAAAATTCTTACATTCAAAAATAATAAAATAACCTCTTTAGGGCTGATGAGCCATAAAATACTGAATCAATCGTTCTAGCATTTTTTTTTTGTTTCTTACTCAGGTATTTATCAGAAAATCCTTTTGTCGGCTCTTTAGATATTGTTGGTATTGTTTCCGAAGCAATTAGATTTTCACGGGGTGGATTTGCTAGGCACACGCCCAACGTTTGTTGAAATCGGTATTGTTATTTTGATATCACAGATGAGGGGAGAGAAAATGGATTCCATACCATTCTAATTGTGTTTGATCGAAAGCAAAGGTATTGGCCACAGCTAAAATGTGAATTCAACACGAAAATATATCGGCAGATTTTGCAATTATGGTCTCCACAACAAGATTGAAAATTGCTATCGTATCCGGTCTGTGTATCTCGGAATTCACGACAAAATCCAAAAATGAATCTCTAATATTATCGGTCTTGATTTACCATTTCGAAATCAGTCACTTTTCAACGGCTCTGACGTGTCTTTTCTATAAATTATTTTCATTAATTCTAGTTAGCTTTTGATGTTACTTCGAACTTTAGGAATTTAAGCGTACGACAAGATTATACACTAGGACTAATCGTTTTAATGTAGAAATAGCTAAATATAACCGTAGGTTCTATTCTGATAGTTTCTTTCTCGCACTTCTAACCTGTGGAATGTCACATGTTTCACTTTCCCCTGTAATCTCCAGAAATGTAAATGCAAATTCAACTGCCATCTTTTGTTTTTGTCAACCGTGTTGTTTATTTTTATTTCTCCTCAATCAAAACATTTTTATTATCTTCCTGTTGTATCGCCGATCTGGATACGATACACAGAGAAGTGTATTGTAGTATCATTCAGCCCAATATCCGGTGCTAAACGGATATACACAGAACAGTACAATAGTTACAATGAGAGACGAGACAGAACTTACAACACAAAGAGGAGTGATTTAAATCGCAATAGTCGCGAAGTAATCAGTCCGAATATTACTGGAATGCTATTATTTTTTACTTAAATAGATCATGGTCCATTTCATAATTAAGAATGCTGCAGGGGTGTCAGCCACTCTACAACATTTCTACTCAGTGTAACCGTTTGCGTCTCAGTAATTTTATCGCCTTGCTTTTTTTTTTATCATATCACCCCCAAGCAAGTCGATAATGCCACTGATGCGCAGGGGGCTACGTAAGAGTGAAAAGATTGGAAAAGAGAAAGCCGGTGAAATAATTAAAAACAGGTTTATATGAGGTGGAGTTGCTAGAGACACACTTTACCGTTTTTTTTGTTAATCATCGTTCTTCTCTTAGATTCCTAAGAAAAAAAGAAATAGATTCATACTACTCTGTTGTGCGAAAGTGAGCGATCGTCCTTAGTTTAAATTTGAACTCGTCAAGCAATTCCCATTTTCCGAGCTTGTAACAGCTTTGCTACATGAATATCCACGTAACAGTAAATATCGTCTTTAAAAAATCAAAAAGGAAAAGAGAAATAAGAGATATACGAAGATAGACCTGTGGTCAGTATGGTGACTTACAAGCGGTCAGTTGTTGACATTTAGACGGTTATCGTGGACGGTGGCGAATGTAATGCAGTTACTAAAGTTGATTGCCCTGCAAGTGGACCTACGACACCTTGTTTTATGCAACCGAATGTGCTATTAATTTACTCTGCAATGTTATCGTACGGCGTCAGGTCATTGAGGCCAGGCGTTATCTTTTCCGGGTCCGTTGCCAGCCAAATCCCCGCGAGTATACATCTAAATCATGGCAAAGCCAATTGACTGTTTGCGCATGCGTCGATGGCGCTCGGGACGGTAAACAAGCCAATAGTGCCTAATGTCCAGATACCATCGAATTATACGACATCCTCGGGTTATTTTGCATTTGACGCCCGTCTCGTATCAGCACATAGGTACGTAGATAAGGCAAATGTGTTGCTAAGTGGTCTGCTATATATCGACTCTCTTTCTCTCGCATTCTGGTTTAGTTGGTGTGCGCAGGATCACTTCCGGTTGAAGGACCATCATTGCGAATATCAATACCGCTATGGCTGTAATCTGTATTGATAGTGGCTTCAAGCTACATTTGGGACGCAAATAACATTGTAAACACCTTTTGTGCATTCGGTCGGTACATTTGTCGATGATTAAACGAGGTGAACGACACAGTTGACAAGTGCAAATGCGATCGGGCTTGATTAAACTCGCCGATGTCCCCATTGAACGATACCAAATTACGATTTGTCATGGACCTAACTGGGAAACGTTGATGGCAATGACGAAAACAACGTTCAACGATTTAGCAGTACGGGGCAGAATTAAATTTATTCACCAGTATTGATAATTTTAATAAATATTTAGGTAATAAAATAATTTTAATTTTTGAGTGAAATGATTTTTCGAGAAGTACTTTTTATATTGTTTTTTTTTAATTATTTCAAAATGGTGACTGAATGTCTTATATATACAACGGTAAAGTTATTTATTAAAGACAAACCGGAATTTTAAAAAAATAACGGAAAAGGAAGGGCCATTTTGAAAATATGAGATAAGTTGAAGTATGTATCGTTCTGTTTAAGAATTATAACGCAATATTGTAATAACAATTCTCAGTCAAAATACATTTGGTAAATAAAATATATGAAGAAAATTAATAACCAAAAATAAGATATAATATAGTAAGGAGGGGCAAGAGTTGTATTGCAAATGTGAGAAATTATGCCAGGGCGAGAAATTAATGATATTGATGAATCCATTACCAGGTACCCAGTACCTCTATTAAATAGGTCCTGAAAGTATTACAAAATGTTTGCACTAAAAAAGAATACTAATATAATCATATCCGGCTAAAAAACAACAGTTTTCTAATTAAGGCATGTACAAAGATCTAAGTAAAACAAAACCTGAACCTGCATTATGATCCTTCAATTTGAGTGTGAAACTCAAGTAGCTTTGGTTTTATTTCTCTATTCTCCTTACAATTTATACGGTCTAATTCATAATTAGCACGTTATATTACCAGCTTGACTACAGCTCAATCATATTGTAGCGTATAGAGCTGGTTAATGATTCTTTGTTTTGGCTTGAAAACTTAACTGAACTCCCTACAGCATACGGGTTTTTATGATGAATTTATGATCAGAATATTTTTATCATCAGAAGGTTGGTTGTCAGTTGGAATGTGTGGCTTAGTGTGGAACAGCTTAAGAAGAATAAAATATACATTTTGCATTTTAAAATAGAAATTTATTAAAAGGAAGAATAACAAGAATTCGTAGAAATTAGTGTTCAATGAGAAAGTTAAGTGTATCAAAAAATGTTCTAGTAGTAATTGTTGAAATAAATAAGGAGAAAGAGAAAGAGCACAAGGTGCGACCTGACCTTATCTCCGGGTCGATTTGAAGTTGGCTACATTTTAGATGTGTGTCAGCAAAGCGCCTCCTCTGACTGACCGCTATGGACCGGTTAGAGACCATGCTTAAATATTCAGTATAGTCACGTGGGGTCGCTCCAGAATTTTTTTTCTTTAGCTGTGGAAAAAACGTTTCTCTGACGTATTTTGAATTTTGCAATTTGATAACCAATGTGCACTACACATGAAGAAATTCTAAAAACTAAAATATTCTGTTCATCTTTTGAAATGATTTGTGAGCGTCTTTGTGGTTGCCAACACTGTTTGTTTATAGATACGTAGTATAGAATAAAGCTCATTTCGTCATTTTGCCTTGATAAAGTCCATTACAGGACGAAACGCGTAGGTGATTTAAAATACAGTTTTCCTCTTGTCTTGATTTTATTTAACCATATATTTATATATATAAGTTTAAAATAAAGACATAGCTCACTGCAACGCAAGAGCTGTTGTGTTTCGGTACTATCTTATTAGCACCTCGTCAGTCAGGGAAATTTTTTTTTTGTTAGGAAACAAAAGCCTACCGTAAAATAGAAAATATTAAAAAAAAAGAGCTTGTAAACCTTTACATGAGCCAGGTGTTCTATGTTTACAGAAAAAAATGCAATTTATTAAATTTCCAAAGTAAAAATTGCTGAATATATGTAGCAGAGTAACTTTCATCTGTCCTCATTGTTTAGAATATACCCTAAGGTATAGTTAATTTTCCTAATATAATATAACTAGATAATCTACAATTTATCCTCTAGCATATATTGATTCATTCTCCTATTTTCTGATTATTAATTTGTTTTGGTTAACAGATAGATCAATCACTAAGTTTTTTACATATGTTTGACGTGCAGTGTATTAAAAAAAACTTATCCATCTTTGTTACTTTTTCTTTTCTTTTTTAATCGTATCACCCCGAGCAAGGCGGTAACGCCACTAATGTGCAGGGGGCTACATAAGTGTAAATAAATTAGATAGGAGGAGAGTAAAGAGAAAGACGAACCAGTTAAGGATGGGAATACAGGTGTGATGACAGGTGGAGAGAAAGGAACAGATATAAAGGGTGGTGTAGAAAGAATCGGAGTCAAGTGCTTAAGAGATGGGTATTGACATTGCATTTAAATTCATAGAGGTTGTAGCCGTCAGGAAAAGCAAGAATATGGAAGCGAGTTCAACGGGCGGGAAGTGCGAGAAAAGAAACTGAAGGAGTAGAATTGTCGTCTGCATTTGGTCGATCTTTTCACAACATTAAGAAAAAATAACTTGAAAATCTTGAAACCGTTTCACGAGGACATACGACGACTTTTAGGACATGCTAAATGCTATATATATTCGATTTATTTCATTACTGACATTGAAAACGTCTGGGTTTAATGTCATTTCAATTTTAAACCCCACTTTTCGCTCACAATCAAATTTCTCCTATCCATCATGACCTTTCTATTAGTTCATTAAGACAATCAGTCATACTCTTTGGGCGCTCATGTCTCGAAAGTGTATCCTGCAATAGTTTGCCATTGCTTTCTGCGGTAGACTGGTTGCCAGCCAAGGTTATAGAACCCAATCTGTCCTATTGTTTAAACCATAACTGGATGGGAGAGACGGATTCATACCTTTCCCAAGGGTATTTGTGCGTAAGTGAATGCAATGAATTCAACTGAATTTCGAACTCGGCTCCCTGATTTGTTGTTCCGAGTCGATGTCCACTGCACCACAACGCACATCATTGAGACAAACCCTCCGAAAATCCACCCTCTTAATTGTATGGATACGGTAAAAATTGTGCTGTTTTTAAGTTTCTATATATAATGATTTCTAAGAGAAAAAATATTTCATTGCCTGACGAAGTGTTATGAAGATAATACTTAAGCTCAACGGCTCTTGGGTTGCAGTAAATTATGTTTTTATTATAAACTTATAATAAAAATATTTCCATACATAATGCTTTATTAAGTATCGAACACTCATAATAAAGTAAATCTCTACAAACAGTGTATTAGTTTGTACTACTTCTAATATATATATATATATATATATATATATATATATATATATATATATATATAGGGTGTCCATAAAGTCCGTGTGCATTTTTAAAAAATATAACATAATTTGTAGTTGTGATCGAAATAATCTGAAAAAATTTTATAAACTTTCATGTACCGAGTTGTAAGTATAGTTATTGAATAATTCGTTACCATAAAATTTGCAACAATTTTTGGATAAGCAAAAAAAATTATTTTCTTTTTTTTCATAATCAATTTGATCCATGTCTTCAACTGAGGAAAAAGTAAACTGTGTCTTTTGTTTGGCTGAACTGAAATCTACTATTGCTGTACAAAGGAAGGTTTAGAATTGAATACAATAAAGAACCACCCCATAGGAACACTATTGCTAAATGAATAAAAAAATTTAGAGACAGGCTCTGTTCATGATAGGCCACGATCTGGAAGGCCATGTATCAGCGATGAAACTTAAATAAAATATCAACAAAGCTTTAAAAAATATAGATTTACTTCTTTCTAATCCTTTTTACAAATTGTTTCTATCGCATATATAAATAAAGTTATAAATTTATTAAAGTGCACACGAACATTATGGACACCCTGTATAACATGGAGAAATGAGCTTAAAACTTTTCCCTTATAAAGTCCCCGTTACAATTTTAAGAAAGAAATATTTTGGATAGTGTAAATATTTCTTTCTAGAATGGAATTTATAACTTTAAAAAAATTGAAACACAAAAAGAATGCACGACGTCACCGATATATTTCGACTGTAATTGAAGCCAATTCAGCCTGATACTTGCATAAATTGCTGTCTCTTTGAAATAGTATTTGGCTCGAGTCAAGTGGCTGGTGTTTCGCGTAAATGTTAAGAGGGTCAACCACGAGACGTAATCGAATAACAAGAAGAAAAAAAATGAGAAAAAGAAAACGATGTTCAAAAATATATTTAAACCTGGCTAACTAAAACAAAACTGATTTGAAAGAGTACAAGACGAGATTTTGGTTGCAATAAGATCTGACAATTGTATTGAAAGATATCAAGTGATTTTTCTTTCCTCATCATGAAGTGCTGTGCCGTTCACAAAAATCAGAGCAAGAAAATTATCCAGAAAAAAAAGGGCGAAAACACACACATATAAAAAGTAATTCAGTATCAATTATTGACATTACTTTAAAGAACTACCTCACTAAAAAAAATCCCTCACCAAATTGATGCAAACAACAAATTAAAAATACGATTCTACTGATCTGAATCAAAGAAATGCAGCTTCTTAATGAGAGACCTATCATGTCGTTCGTAATTGGAATTTCCGGTGTTGTTCATATGGAATTTGCGATGTTCCATTAAAAAAAAATGTCGAATACTTTCCAGGAGTATAAAAAAAAAAGCAAAGAAAGAAAAAAGTTACAAATACAAAAGGCGCTCACTGGTAGTGCCACGGAAAAACTTAAAAGAAATCCAGTTTATAAAGATTAATTCTGTAGAATCAAATTACTTAAATCATCTTCAAGTATAACTGCTACTTCTTTTTACAGTACATCGAAAGCCTAAAATAATAGTAAAAACTAAAAATGAATAATCGCGACCATTATAATAATGATGACCTGACTTTCTTGTACTTATTTTAAAAATGAGATTTGACAGCGACGGTGATTATGAAATCTAATCGAGAAAAAAAATAATTCAAAGGAAATAATGTAGTAAAATAAACGGGAGATGAGATTAAAAAGTTATATGAGCATTCTGTTACGCCGTACAAAAGTTGTACTCAAACTTTCAAAGAATACTGTTTTCAAAGAAACATTAAATCTAGAGACAGTTACCAAACATAAGCAAAAAAACATGTACATTTTATATTGTCAACCGGATAGAATTATCTGGACGTTATAAGTATTTGCCTCGTCTCCGCACTAAAACATGATGTCGCACAAGGTCGAGTTTAGTGTGGGGAACGTAAATGCGTACGCTCGGGTTAGGGCCAAAAATTGTCCAGTCGCTGAATCCGTCGGTTGCGCTGGTCGGTGGCGACCACCGATCCACCACTCTATGGCAATAGAGCCGTGCAGCCTCAGGCCTCTGTTCCTCGGGACTGGGAACCCATCAGCATTTTTGTTTTCTCAGAAGCATATTCGTCCTCGTACAGAGACACGGCTGAGCCACACTCTGCTCGAAGGCAGAGACGCAACTGCGTGATGATGATCGCGATCTTTAGGTTTCCGTAGCAAGTAGGGTTTTATAGGGCGCGGTTGCTAGCACCATGTACAGCTGGTTTTGAGTTATAATTTCTCTATGAGTGTCCAATCTGACCGGCTATTACAACGAGCCGGTGAAAAGAGGTGAAGTAATACCGTTCCAATTGTGCTGTGCGAAAGCGAACGGAAATACTTCGGCTGGAATTTGTACTCAGCACTAATTCCAGTTCCATACATACAGCTAGTGGACAAATGCGTTGTGTTGCAGGATGTGCGTTGTGGTGCAGTGGATATCGACACGGAACAACAAATCGGAGAGCCGAGTTCAAATTCCGGTTGAATGCCTTGGATTCACTTTTTGGGAAAGGTGTTAATCCGTCTCTTCTCTCCGGTTATGGGCTAAAAAGGACAGATTGGGTTCTATAGCCTTGGCTTGCGACCAGTCTACTACAGAAAACAATGGACACATACTGCGGGATAATCTCCTGCCCAGTCAATCATGTCTCTTTCGAAATATGATCGCCTAAGCGTGTAACACTTATGCCACAACTGACTGACTGATTTAATATTAGTAGTACATCATTGTTTTTTTTGCTAAAATTGTTATTATTTACAGCAATTATTTAAATAACTTTATGAAAATCAAAAGTCAGGCCTATTTAAGAATTTTAAGTGATCAGTTTCATCCTAGGGTTCAGGAAAATGCCATCTTTCAGGATAATAACGCACCCATTTATACTGCTAAAGTTGTAGCTGAATGGCACAAACAGTAGAACATTTTATCAGGCCACTATAGTCCCTAGATCGCAACGTCATTGAACGTTAATGGTTTATTTCGGAAAAATTAAGTGAGGACTTTATATCCTCCCTCATCATCAGTGAAAAGATTGGACACTGTTTTAGCTGAAGAATAGAAAAAATACCTCTGGAAAAATTCAAACTTTATACGAGTCAATCCCATGCAGAATTCAAGCTGTAATTACTGCCAAATGTGTCCCTACCCCATACTGAAATGAATTTTCTTGAAATGTCAAGTTGTTTCCATTATTTTGCCCTCCCTTCATTTCAAGAAATGTTGTACATTCAGCTTAGTTGCGGTACATACGGTAAGGGAACTATTAAATATCTAGCTGTTGTACTCTAACACAGAATGATATTAAAATATGTCCATTGTAAAGTATGGCAACATTATAAACTAAACTATATAGAAAATAGTACGAGCAAAAAACTCAAACACTTTTAGATCTCTAGCGATTCATAATTTATGACGTTGCTTATTCTCATCCCGGAGTCCAAGTCTAGGCGTATTCTCTCTTAATCTCGTGCCAATTAAGTGCCAGACGGGCGATCATGTCTCTTTCGATCAATAAATGACTAGACAGATTTTCCCGCAGTAGGTCTCCAATTCTTTGGACTAGTTTCCAACCAAGACTTCCGAAAACAAATCTGTCTTGCTATTCAGCGTTTAGCTGGAGGGAGAAGAGATGGACTTAATACCTTTTCCAAGAGTATGTTCGAATTAGTAAATACAAAGAATTCAACGGTAATTTGAACCGGCTTTTCGATTTCTTATTCCGAGCCGATACACAAAAACTGAACCACAAAAGCTGAATTTTAACATACACTACTCGTTCCGGAGATTGAACTCGTAATTACGATGCTACCAAATTCAGGAACCGACTTTTATTATCCAGGTTATTTTCGCGTTGGAATAGATTCCGAGAGCCGTCAATCAGTTAAGTGCCATACGTGATACACTCTTTGGGTGATCATGTCTCGAAAGAAACAGGACTGACTGGGCAGAAGATTATCCCGCTGTAGATTGCCATTGCTTTCTGCGGTAGATTGGTTGCCATCATGATTCCTTATAACCCCAGTGGTATTATATTCTTGTTTGGAGTGAAATGATTCATCTATGTTTCTGAGATGAATTATTTTTTTCAGTATTTACATTATTCGGACTATTCTCCACATCTTTGTTGCAATTTGTACGAAGTTTCGGCCGTTGTACTCTACGGTCTTCTTTAGGTTCTAGGAACTTCAAAAACTTCAAATCGAACCCTTTATTACAATCACTGGGGTATATCATTCTCATTCCTTGCGTAGTAGTAATGCCTCTATTGAAAGTCATGGGTTATCTCTCTCTAACCCTACAAGTTACTTGTTCACCACTGCTGTAAACTGGCATTGAACTCACAACACTTTTGGTCAATCACTGGAACTCACCAACGTTTATATCAACTGGGCCACGTTTCCTTAAGACAATCATATGCAAGTCTCGACCTGACGAGGCTATTTAAGATCAGTAACATTATGATTAGGGTGTATGGGATTTATCCTAAGTATGAGTACTTTTGCAGCGAAGCGGTCGACTCTGTTTACTCATATGATTTAGGATGCAGGACTGTATTGGTCCACAGCCTACATTCAAATCTTACACATGGCTCCAGGAAGTGTCATAGGAACTGCGTCGACCACGCCCCAGTCAACTACATCGACCTACAGAAACAAACTGTGCGAGAGTAGCCGGAAGTTTTTCCCAAACGGTTAAAGAGAACGCCTTTCCATAACTCACATAACTCATCTGTTTCAAGCGACCATCAGCCAGTCGCTAGCCTGCGTGTAGGCGGGGCTACGCTTGAACGGCTTTACCAGTGGGTGTAGGAAAATTTTGATAGGAGGGACGGAATAAACGCGACATCCCAGTACAAATGGAACCGACAAGCCATTGCATTATTTCGTCTTGGATGTCACTATGAACCACAATTACAACAAAGGCGTGTGGTGAATACAGTATCCCAACATCAGCTAGTTAAATAAAGTATAAGGAAACAATTTGATTAATATTTGCACCGAAAGACAAAACCAGATGGTTAAAGCTTATGGCAAAAAAGGAAAAAGTTAATTTTTTTTACACCACTAAAGCAACAGTAGTCCTTACTCAGCCAGTCAAGTCCCACACGGATACACGCCTGGACGATCATGTCTCTTTCGTGACATCTATGAATATTCTAGGCAGAAGATTTTCCTGCGGTAGGTTGTCATTTCTTTCTGGTTCTCAACCAAGGCTATAGAACCATTCAGTCATGCTACTCAGCCCATAGCCGGAGAGAGAAGAGTTGGATTCATACCTTTTCTGAGGTTATTTGTGCATAAATGAATGCAGCGAATTCAACTTGAACTCGAATTCTACTCTTCGATTTCTCATTCCAAGCCGATATGCATTACAGCAGAACGCACTGCATTTCTACATCGTTAAAAAACTGCTGTCAGTGCAGTTAATGCTTCTAAAACTAAATTCATGAGCTTCAATCAGCAATGCTCGATAAAAACTTTCTCAAGCGGACCAATAAAATATGATTAATAATACCTACTAAACTCAATTCTGGTAATCGGATTATGCCACTACACTTACTGGCAATACCAGTACGTATAGCTTCAATATAGTTCTGTGGACTATAGTTAAAATATAGTAAGCATTCCAAGATGATCTGCCATAACATGCACAATTCGAAGGTGGATGATGACGGTTTTTAAATTGCATGAATTAATGGTGATTAAGATTTCATCCAGCTTCACTTAGTCATTCAGTTAAGTGCCATACGTGATAAGCACTTGGGCGATCATGTCTCGAAAGAAACATGACTGAGTGGGCAGAAGATGTTCCCACAGTAGGTTGCCATTACTTTTTGCAGTAGACTAGTTGTCAACCCAATTTATCTTGCCTTTTAATTCATAGCCGGAGGGAGAAAAGACGGATATATTTCCAAAGGATATTCAACTGGAATTCGAACTCGGCTCTCCTTTTTTTTTATATCCATTGCACCAGAACGCACATCCAGTTAATCTATAAAGCAAAAACATCAGATTAAAAAAATTACAGACTATGTTTGCGTGGATGCTACGAACTTTTGACAGAACGAGAAATTGAATGCGCAGATCGTGACACGAATTTGGAGGGCTGAGTTCAAACTCTAGTAGAGTTTCGTTGCATTCAATTTTGCGCAAATTTTCATTAGAAATGGTGTAAATCCATCTATTCTCCACTCCAGTTATGAACTAACTTGTACGGAAATCTGATCTCTTTTGTTTAGCTTGAAAACGAATCTAGAAGAAAGACAACATCAAATTCCAAAACCGTATGTAGTCTTAGCGAAACTGCCAGTGAAAGTCCACATTGACTTTATAATCAGTCAGTTAAGTGCCATACGTGATAAACGCTTTGGGCAATCATGTCTAGAAAAAGACATGACTGACTGGGCAGAAGATTATCCCGCAGTAGATTGCGATTGCTTTCTGTGGTAGACTGGTTGCCAGCCAAGGCTATAGAACCCAATCTATCCTATTATTTAACCCATAACTGGAGGGAAGAGACGGATTAATTCCTTTTCCAAAGGTATTCGTGCATAAGTGAATGCAAGGAATTCAACTAGAAATCGAAATCGGCACCCCGATTTGTCGTTTCGAGTCGATAGCCACTGCACCAGTGAGAAGAGTAAAAGTGATTTATATAAAAGGTACAGGGAAAAGGAAAGTAACTGAAGCCAAAATGTCAAGTCAGAAGCCATAAGGTTGCAGATTCTTCTTTTGATTCAAACTATTACTACTGTTATTACTACTATTGCTACAATTACTATTCATTCTAGTACTATTAATAATAAAGATCTTATGTAATGGCTCTCGTTACTTGTTAATTAATTGGATTAGAAAAACTTTTGACAGGCCCATTGAAGGGATTCCATGGTTAGCCTATGCCCTATGGAAATATAGAAAACATCTCACACGTTACATCTCACTCGTGCCAATAAATGCAATGTTGATAAAGTTAATACTCTTCGATGATGACGTGCATCTGGATTAAAGTCTGAGACTGAAGGCTTTATTCTTGCAGCACAAGACCAAAGTCTTTTCACTAGAAACTTTCAGGCAAATATCATACATAACAATATACATCCAAAATGCAGGTTTTGTGATAAACACCAAGAAACAATAGACCATCTAATCTCAGGTTGTTCTGTACTTGCCCCAAATGAATATAAAAATCGTCACGATAGAGTGGGGCAATATTTACATTGGACAATGTGCAAACACTATGGAAAATCTGTAAACAAACACTGGTATGAACATCACCCAGCACCCGTTACAGAAATAGAAGATGTCACCATTCTATGGGATTACGTCATCGACACAGACAGGCCAGACATTATTGTTAAAAACTAAAAAGAAAAACTTGCCTATTAATTGATATGGCTTGTCCAGCGGATTGCAACATAGCAACCAAAGAATTCGAAAAACTGTCAAAATATAAAGATCTGGAAATTGAAATAGAAAAATGTGAAAATTGAAAACAATAATCGTGCCAGTGATAGTAGGTGCACTTGGAATGATAAAAAAAAAGGAATAAAACAACACATTGAAAGAATCCATGGAAATCCAAGCTTAAGAGATATACAAAAAATGTCTTGTTAAGTACAGCCCACACACTAAGGAGAACTTTGTCGATGTAATGCTAGGGATGATAGGGGAGATAGAAAAACATGAAATGGAGCCATAACGACACACCACGACCTGCCTTAGGTCTTCCCGCAGACCTGGTATGTAGTGCGACCATAGCAGAAATCGAAATATGATGAAAAATGACATAATAATAATCTATCTTCCGATTCTCACTCCGCCCTATTCTTTTTTATAGGACTAGAGATTTATCCCTTGTCTTCTCTTTAGGATTGGGGTTTTGGTTCCTTATAAAATCTTTTTCCGTTTTCTTTCACTTCCTAATAGTCCCTTGTATCTTACTGGCATTATCACGTTGATACGGATGAATTGTTTAAAAGAAAACAAATGGTGAGGTTCAATATTTTATTCAGCTAAAAATGATAGACAGATTCACTTTTAAACCATTTTAGTGTTTAGACATAACATGAAAGAATGAATGAAAAATCGATAATTTTTTTTTTTAACTGGATATCATTTATGTTTTTATTGTTCTCCTTGTTTTGATTTTCGTTTTTTTTTTTTGTTTTATTTTGGTTTGTTTTCTGTATATACTATAGCTTGGGAATGTAGTATATTTAGATCAGCCTTTAAAATATATTTAAAATTGATGCTATTTAATTTAAACTTGCATTTGTAACATTTTCATACAGTATGGTGAGTTTTCCTTGCTTTTCTTTCGCTGACGGTTGTATATGTTTGTTCCGAAATAATTCCGAATAGGATTAATGATTAATTCGTATTCCCTTCCCATTGAATCCTCTCCTTTAACTTGCTACGTCCTCACTTATTTCAAACCATTTTCTACTTTCTTTCATCATTGTTCTGCCATTTTTACTCCACAGTTCGGAGAGTTGACTCCTACATATTTGTTTACAAATGTTCCTGGTTGTTTGTGGGATTCCTTTGTTTTGTTTTTATCTTTATTTTTTTTTTATTCTACTTATTTATTTATTTATTTATTTATTTTTATTTTTTTTTTTTTTGGTGGGAGCGATTGTGTTTATTTTTAATATTTTTTCTTTCAATGTACAATGAATAATTCTGCGCTTGGGATTTCTTTCTTAATTTTTTCATTTTTTTCTTTCATTCATTCATTCATTCATTTTTTTTTTTATATCTTCACTACCCGTCTCCTTTTCCGATCATATTACTTAGAGCATAGTCTCGATTAATTCGAAAAATTTTCTTTTTCTCTCTTTATATTTATATCTTTCTTTCAAATTTCTAGCATCCATCAGTTTCAGTCTTTCTCATTTCTTTTCCTATTTCTTTCTTTCTTTCTCATTAATTTCCACATAATTTTAATTTTTTTTTTAAATTTTTTCAGTGTCTTTCTCTATCTCACTCTCTCTCTCTCTCTCTCTCTCTCTCTCTCTCTCTATATATATATATATATATATATATATATATATATATGTGTGTGTATATGGACCTCTTTCTTCTATTATTTCAGCTTCCCGTTGTCTTTTTTTCTTCCATTTATTCAGCTATCTCTTCTTTCTTTCTTTCTTTCTTTCTTTCTTTCTAGATTCGTTTCTTTCTCTCTGTCTTTCTGTTCGTTCTTTCTCTTTTTTTATTAATTTCCATATAATTTTAATTTTTTTGAAAATTTTTCAGTGTCTTTCTTTCTCTCTCTCTCTCTCTCTTTCTATCTATATATATATGGACCTCCTTTCTTCTATTATTTCAGCTTCCCGCTGTCTTTTTTTTTCTATCGTTTATTCAGCTATCTCTTCTTTCTTTCTTTCTTTCTTTCTTTCTTTCTTTCTTTCTTTCGTTCTTTCTTACTTTCTTTCTTTCTTATTTTGCACATGCTCCAATTTATTTAATAATTCTTCTCTTTCTTTCTTTACTCTCTTTCTCTCACACAGATTTTTGTGATCTGTTTTATGGCTAATATTTATTTATCTATCTTTGCTTTCTTATTTTCATTCATTCTTTCTTTTTTAATCTATTTTCGAATTATTTCTTGTCTTCCAGTTTTGAAGCCTAAATGTTGTCATTGTTTTCAAACTAAAATCCTCATTTTTTCTATTCTAACATTTTTTCTCAAAGTCCCTTACCATTTCTACTTTCAGCCAAAATAAACAAAGCAACCCAAAAATGAAAAATAAAAAAAAATTTTAAAAATGCCCCCCCTCCTGGCACTAAAGAAAAACTAACCTGTCTTGGCACAAAAATATCCTCTCTTCAAATACACGAGTAAGAAAGCTTGGAACATTTCCCTAAACATTCCGTTTGAACATATTACACATATTAGAGGTAAGAAGCGAGCGACGTTCACAAAAGAAATTGATGAATGCTGAATTTGATTTTTCTCGCAAACTGATCTATCATTCCTTTATTATATCTAGTCACTGACGGAGAATTTGCATACAGCTTTCGTCCCCAAAGTCTACTTGTGTATACAAATGCTTTATCATAAATCGTTTTGTGTCCGTTTATGAAATAACAAACCTCAGTTATCCCAGCAAGCTGTCAATACCATTGTTATTATTTCGATAATTGTACGATTTATGTATCAGGGAGAAGGCCAAAGAAATTTGGGGTCGCTGACATTTTGCACGAAGATCGATTTTGTTTTCTTCGGGACATCAGGAAAAATCATCAATACAATGTTTCACCAACAATTTTGCAAGTACAACTCTCCAAAGACACGGAGAAACGGTCCACTATTTAGATTTCTGAACGGAACTTTACTATCATTAATTCATTTTTAGGTTCGCGCCATTTTATTTTTACTCTTCGACTAAAATAAAAACGACACGACTTTTACTTGCATTTCGTACTTCCGGAACTCATGTTACATGGACGTCGTCTTAAGCAATATGAACAAGGTAATACCATAAAAAAGCAGTGTATGTACGTTGTGGTGCATTGGATATCGGCTCGGAACGAGAAATCGGGGAGTCGAGTTCGAATTCCAGCTGAATTCATTGCATTCATTTACGCACAAATACCCTTGGGAAAGGTATTAATCCGTCTCTTCCTTCCAGTTATGGGTTAAATAACAGGACAGATTGGGTTCTATAGCCTTGGTCGGCAACCAGTCTACCGCAGAAAGCAATGGCAACTTACTGCGGGATAATATTCTGCCCATTCAGTCATGTCTCTTTCGAGACATGATCGCCCAAGCGTGTATCACGTATGACACTTAACTGACTGACTGACTGAATCTATCTATCTATCTATCTATCTATCTATCTATCTATCTATCTATTCTTCTCTCGTAAACAAGTTATTAAGCGACCTATGTTTCTATCATGTGGTGTCTTCAAGTGTTATTCAATAACGTTTTTTCTTTTTAAGAACGCTCACGTAACGGGGATATTTTTGAACGCTCACGTGATGTGGAATTTTTGAACGCGCAATTTTTTAAAATGAGAAGAAATTATAACGTTTTCGTCCATGGTTGTATGAACTTAATAGGCATTTTCTGGTATGGTTACACTTAGTCATAATTTCTGTTCTTTCATTCAATAATTCATTTTTGTTTGAGAATAACATAATCGCTAAATTTTCTTCCACGTACAATGTACATTTTGGCAACGTTGTAAGGCTTAGCTATTTTCACTATACTCCACGTTATATCTGAGTATTTTCCATATTTTAATTTCAATTTCCACACGTGGCTCGTTAATTTTGTACAATGTTTTAAGTTTTCTTCCTGGCTTACCTGTGATTTAACCACCTGGTCTTAAAGGTGTCTTTGGTTGATCCCATAAGCAATATAAATAACATACAATAGTAAACAATAAAAATAATAATAATAAATTAATAATAATAGTAATGAACAACTATAATAAAATATATTAATAGTGACAAAAATATAGATAACAATAGTGGAGATATGGAGAAACAAAGATCAAATTAATTATGAAATAAAATGGAACATAGTTCGTATAGAGAAAACAATATTACAATTTTCAGATGGTAAGGATCTATCTTTAAGATACTTGATAATACCTACTGGTATTTTAGATTCATTAATTATATATTTGTGAAAAAATGCAGATATAATGTAATGTTTTAATCACGTGTTTATAGTTGGTATTATTGTTAACAATATATTTTCAGAGTAATTCCTCCTTAAAAGATTATCAATTTTTAAAATTAAACTAACATTTCAGAAATCAAAATTGTGTAGTTGTTGTTCTTCTTCTTCTTCTTCTTCTATTTTTTTTTAATCATATCACCCCGAGCAAGGCGGTAACGCCACTGATGTGCAGGGGGCTACATAGGAGTGAAAAAATTGGAAAATAGAAAACCGGAAACCTCATCCTAAGCAGGAAACAAGGGATGAGCCTCTTCACCTGTTCAATAGACGTGGGTGGCGTGTGAAGCGAGCGATAGTTTAGTCTATGTACTCCAATTGAAAAAAAAAAGTGAGAAGATTGGAAAAGAGAAAACCGGAAACCGCATCATAAGCAGAAAACAAGGGATGAGCCTCTTCACCTGTTATGTGCCTTGTCCTTTCAGAATTTAGGCGATCATAGCTTTCCACGTCTCCTTATCCCTGGTGACTCTTAGCACGCCTTCTCCTGTTACACCACGCAACACCCGTTCTTTCATCCACCTGCTCAGGCCCTTCAAATATGTTATCCACTGCTTTTCCCTATCTCATTTTCCTTCTATCTGGCCTGTTAGTATGAGGTTCTCCAAGGCCTCCTTCTTCGTTGCATGTCCCAGGAACTTTAGTTGTCTCTTCATTAATTTCATTTTCGTTAATACAAGAGAGTTGGAACGTATATCCAAACGAATGTCTCTTATGTTCTTAGCTCCGCGTGTTTAGAATTCGTGATGTTTCTCCTTTATATACGTTATTGCACTTTAGACACTCTATTTTGTAAACACCCGCATTTAAATTTGTGTTTGGTGTCTTTTTTAATCTGACACTATCACCAATAGCCTTGGAGGTGGTGGTAACGATTCTAGTGTTAGTGATAGGTAATTTGTTTGAGAGTTCATATGAAAGTGCATGAGAAAGTAAGCAAAATAAGTTTTGTCACTGACCTGGTTCATGCCGAGTTCGAAATTTCGTGAGGACACCCTTATAATGTTTTAATTTTCCTGGGCTGATTTGCTGAGAATTGAGAACATCATAATTGTGTCCTCACGAACTTTCGAAATCAGCATGTACTTGTTCAGTTGAAGTGACAAACTTTGTGTGCATCTCCACACTCTATCTCACACAATCTGTCGAGACCTTAACAATAAATAAACATGCTTGCCAAAATACCTTTTATCAGAAAAAAACCCACCTGGGAGCCAGACAGTATCAAAATTAAACACTATATATATATATATATATATATATATATATATATATATATATATGCATGTATATATTTTTTTTACTTCAAACATTATTATAGGGAACACGTCATATCTGAAATAGACGTCCCTTTCTATTTATTAAATTGTGGGGATTACATTTTTTAGCCTGCGCATTCTAGAAATCCTATTAATGAAAATAGAGGTACCCGTTAGGGACCGAACCTAAATCTTCCTTTGTATAGAGAAATCACCATTTAATCTCTAGTTCTTTACTGCTTGGCTACGAACGTCATTATTTCGGCTTTTATAAGGAAAGCAGATATACATCCTCTTTACACAAATTTATTTTCATAGAATCAAAAAGCGTAATATATATATATATATATATATATATATATATATGTGTGTGTGTGTGTGTGTGTGTGTGTGTGTGTGTGTGTTAATATACTTAATTACAATAATGCAGCACTAATTATTACAGAATAAATGTCCAAAAAACCAATGCTAACCTATCAGTAACTTAAATCGTCAATAACCCAACGGGGACTATCTCGTAGGTTAAATAAAGGGGAAGAAAAAAGAAACAAACCGCGCACAAGAACAATGCGTTAAGTGCTTGTTTGAAAGAAAAAGAACACCAAGATGAAAACTTAACAGTAAAGTGCTCTATACGAAAGTACGAAAGTAGAGCAAATAATACAGTACACTAAATCTAAAATGGAGCCAACACCGACTGCGGTTTCACACAATATATATATATATATATATATATATATATATATATATATAAAGGAAAATTCAGTACGTCATTTAAATTGGTTGTAAATTATAATTGATTTCAATGAGCTAAATTAGCTCATTTTATCAGACCATACAATAATTTTTCCATTCGGTACAGACCTTTTTACTGAGATGGAAATTTTTGTACCGAATAGAACGAATATTGTGTGGTCTAATAAAATGAGTTAATTTAACTCATTGAAAAGAATTATACGCTATAACCAAATTAAAGGACGTGTTGAGTTTTCCTTTATAAAGATGATATTGCTCTGGATAATATTCATTGACCTCTCTATATAGATATAACACTTATTATTTTATATTAAGTTGATCCTGTTTGATTATCCTCCCGTTTACGAACTGGGCATCTGTACATACATACATATATATATATGTATACATATTAGTCATCCACATACAAGTCTGTTTTGCTGTATCACAGCTCATCAGTGTGGCTAGACGCATTCACTTGCTTCTGTCGGGATCGAAACTCGACCGATTTGGTGTCAGTCGGAGTCGCTACTCCCTAAGCCATCGACGCATGGAATCAGCGAAGGGAAATTTTAACGTGTTGTATATAAGCAGTGTATACACACGCCAGTCACCGAGAGAACTCAATTCATTTCTGAATCGTTCTCTTACCCTTTCTCTGATACCCACTGTGTCTGGTCCGTTTTTCTGTTCATTCTCCTCTTCTCTAAACTTTTGTTTTTATGCAGACCCTGCGCATCAGTGGCGGTAACTGCCTTGCTTAGGGTGAAACGATTAAAAAAACTCACCTTCTGGCTCCATGCTTTACAGCCAACATAAATGTACAAAAATTTGGATAAATTGTCAATTACTAACTGGCGTCCTCCGGATTACTATTCTCCTTAGGAACAATGTTCCTTTGTCTAACTCATTACGTCTTTGTGGCTTTTCCGTCTCGACTGGTACAAACTCAATTGAAATATATATATGGTAAAATGCATAAATTCTCGTCTAAATTACGCAAAATGAAAATAACATAGACATCTCATTTAAGAGATATATTTGCTAAAATTAAACAAAAATACATTGAGTAAATGTATTCAATACAATCGTCATTGGTTTCAACAACGGCCTCAAGGCCAATATAAAATATCCCTCAACTCTTCTGGACGGTTTCCTTGTTTAAGTTGGTGAATGCTGCTATAATCCATACCTTAATTTCGTCTTTGGTGTTTTGTTGGTCTCTCGCTCAACGGAGCCATACACATAATAATCGATTGGAGGTGCAATCTGCCAAGTTTGGTGGCCAGTTGTAAGGCGTTTTATGATCGTAAGAAATCGTTTGACTCCTGCTTGTATGACATAGTGCAGAGTGCTTTGCCAGATATAAGGTCATCCAGTAGTCACTCTTTTCACTCAAGGCAGCATTCAATGCCCTTGCTGTCGGCTACGATGTTGATTCTGAAGTCTTCACCAACACATTCGTGGGTGCTTTTTTGTCATAACGGTCAGAGTGACTTTTCCCAGCTGCCGTACCTTCGTAATGACTCATTAGACTCCGAATCCTCTGCAATGTCCTCGGATTGACACCAAAACACTGAAATGTTTCTATCAAATCTTCCGGCACGAATGCTGAACAGTATGCCGTTTCCAAATTTGTGGCAGATTGAATTGCGTCTTTGTTGTCTTTTTTCTTACAAACTCATCTTACTAAACTGTACAGTCGAGAAAATCAACTACAAACAACGCGCTTGCGCCAAATTAGACTTATGAAGTTGCGACAATTTACCCATCACACCCTAAATATATGCAAATAAAAACAGCGTCTATAAATGGGAAAATCCCGCCGTCTCCTGTGCGTGCGCATGTACAGTCACAACAATAGAAACATAAACTTAGTAAGATAACATCCTTAAAAAGGAAACGCGTCAAAAGAAAACTATTTTAGCTTTGTCACTTTTCCTTCCTCTAAAATTGTTCGTGATATATAAATGGATTATATATCGTTATCCCATATATATATGTAATTATATATGCGTGTTAGAAAGATATAGAATCCGACCAAAAGTATATACATCAGACAAAGCCGGAAACCTGTCATGAATGGTTATAATATTAAATACGCACACTGAGAGTTGCGTTTGATTCTGACTACCTAACTACGAAACACATCATTAACAAAAAGGTTTTCCACTTTTTCTATATATAAGTGTGAGTATGTGCGTGTGCTTATATATATATATATATAAGCACACGCATATATATACATATATAATCAGACCGGTAGAAATGAATATATAATACTGTTTGATTATTAACAGACTATTTACTTGAAGATGAGTATCGATAAAAAATAATGTTCAAATAAATCATTTCAAATATATATATATATATATATACGCGTGCTTATGTATATATATGTGTGTGTGTGTGTACATATGATTATGTATACATATATGTGTGTATGTAAATATATGTATATATATATATATATGTTTATGTATAGATATATATATAGTAATTAATCCAATTCTTTTTATAATTCTCGACGTTCATAATTACCTAAAAATGCTATATTTAACTTTTGACACTTTCCTTCAGACAGCTTGTTTCCAAAAACAGCTATTTTTATGAAACAGACTGTTAAAAGAATGCTTCAACGGCCTCTACAGTATTTACCACTTCGAATATGGGACTTTTCATTATCTTTCACACACACACACACACACCCACACACACACACCCACACACACATATATATATATATATATATATATATATATATTCCATTTGTAAACGAATTATAACTCGTTTACAAATGGAAAATATTCAATTATTCAAAATATTCAATATTTATTATAACTCGTTTTCAAATGGAAAATATTCAAAAGTTCTACAATATAATTTTATTGAACACTTTTTTATTTCAATGTACACTGGTCTAATTTAATTATGACCAAATCAAAGTAATTAAATAATAAATATATATATATATATATATATATATATATATATATATAGGTAAAGAGAACCACTATTTTAGAATACCGAGTTCTCCAGGCATTCACTTTTTTTAAAATGCTAAATGCAACAAATATTGTAGAGTATGTATATATATATATATATATATATATATATATATATATATATATATATATATATATATATATATATATATATGTTGCTCAGTAACTATAGAGCATCAGTGATTTTTAGGCCTTGTAGTCACATTGCGTTGTGGAGCATCGGATATCGGCTCGGAACGAGAACGAGAACTCGGGGTGGGGGGGGCGAGTTCGAATTCCAGCCGAATTCATTGCATTCACTTACGCGCAAATACCCTTGAGAAAGATATTAATCCGTCTATTCCTTCCAGTTATGGGTTAAATAGCAGGACAGATTGGGTTCTATAGCCTTGATCGGCAACTAGTCTACCGCAGAAAGCAATGGCAACCTACTGTGGGATAATCTTCTACCCAGTCAGTCATGTCTCGAAAGAGACATGACCGCCCAAGCGTGTATCACGTATGGCACTTGAACTGACTGAGTGACATTAGTGACATTAGTAAGAAAAATTTTAAAAATACTATAAAAAATTATATTAATAGAAATCCTACATATAAAACAATACTAATAAAGTCGATTGAAACTAGTAATAATAGTGAAAATTCTTCAATTAAAAATTTAAAATTGAATAAGTAATACTCAAAAGTTGTTTCCCTGAGACATGCTAGACAATTTTTTTTCTGTCTTGCATAATTATAAAGCTACAATCCGTCCTTACTTTGAACATCGCTACCACATCTGGTTTGGTTCTACATATTTACAGATTTATGATAAAATCCAAAGAATAATCTCATGTTAATGGTCCTGATCTTGCATTTTAGCTTCAGTCACTTTACCACTCCTGAAATATAACTTCTCTCTGCTTTTTCTGAAAATATTTTGATTGTAATTGTTCTGATGAATACCCTCTGTGCTACCTAAACTTTATGACTTTAAGCACAGTACTAGATTGGCCGAAAGGTCTAATAATTTTATGGTTAAAATTGCTAGATGTAACGTTCTATGTTAACGATTTCTTTTCTCGCACATCTCGCTTGTGGAAATCTCTTGCACTTTCTCGCTTCCCAGTCAATTTTGATCTTCAAAAATGTAAATGCAATATCGACCGTTATCTACCATTTTCTTAATTTTATTTTTAATTTTATTTTTTATCTCCTTAACCCTGGAACATTAACCATCAATTAAAGTTACACCACTACTAACCATGGATATATCATAACCGATTTTGAAAATATCAAAAAAATATTAAATATAAATCTTTATTTGAAGTATTTTACATGCACGCACTTTAAAATTTGGATTTTGAGTTAACATTAACAAGGACTAAAAAACATTATTTTGGTAACAAAATAGGTACTGAAAATTGTCATTAAATTGTAATTAAAATGGCGTCATTTGCGCTGGTTACTGTATAGCAATGGTTAGTGTTCTCGGGTGACTAGCGTGCTATTTTTTTTCTACTAATCTCTAACACTTAGTATTTCTTTGCGTTTTAGTAGTTTCGTCTTGCTTGGGATAAAATGATAAAAAAAAACTAGTAATAATAATAATAATACAATAAAAATATATTTTCTTATTAAATATTTTTTCTTCACACTTTTATATATATATATATATATATATATATATATATATATATATATATTCTTGTTTTCCAAATTAAATCTTTCTACGTACAATGTAAATTAACCTTGTAAGCCAGTTGTTGCAATTTTTCAACTTTCGTTAAAACGTCTTCATTTTTTAGCACAAAATAAGATTAACCTATTAAAGGATGCAGTGGGTTGTTCGCTAGATAATTCAGTCACCCGAGACAAAATATTTGGCGTTATCAAAAAGAAATGATGTAGGCATTTAGAATCATCTGTTCTCAATTGAAGCTATGATGACGGCAAGTCAAGTCAGCTGTTAGCTTTGACAACGAACAGATTTCAGATAAAGGAAAAGCAACATATGTAGAAGATTTCGGCGCTGTTAATTCTTATAAAATCTGTTTATATTTTTCATTTATATTTTTTATTTATGTTTCATGCCGCAAATATATACAGTGAGATAGACAGTTGAATATATATACCGTATATTTACCTGCCACTTTTTGTGGTGGGTGGGGATCCAAATCATATCTCAGTTGTGTTTTTGTCCTCGAAGACAGAGGGCAGCTCAGTTTCATCTCTGTCCGAGAACAGGCATGCAATTGAGAAAAATAATATTGTGAAATTCCCGTCCCCGGGGAACAGTGTCCCGTGGTCGCGCCACCCCACTGTATCAGTGATGTGGACCGGTACTCGTCACTGGGGCCAGCGCGACCGGCGCGACCGGCGCGTGTGGGGGCTGGACAATTTTTGTGCTTTGCCTGCTCGTACGCTCCCCAGATTAAACCTTGACCTTGTGTCTCATCCACTTCATAGTGGGGAGAGGAAGTCAATATCACTATACCGTATATACCGTATATACTTGATTATATATACCATATATACACTCATGTGACTTTTGAAGAACTAATTTTGATGCTAATTTGAAGGGGATCGCATTATACACGAGATACAGAATTACTGCTAGCGGGTCTTTAAATCGTACTCTACGCTACTATATAATGTCAGTCAGTCAATTAAGTGCCCTACATGATACATGCTTGGGTGATTATGTCTCTCTTGGTACCTGACTTACAAAGCAGAAGATTTTCTCTCAGTAGGTTACCATTTCTTTCAGCGGTAGAATGATTGTCAACCAAGGCTACAGAACACAATCGGTTCTGTTACTTGACCCATAGCTGGATGAAGAAGAGATGCATTCGTATCTTTCCCAAGGGTATTTGCGCGAAAGTGAATGCAACGAATTCAACTGGAATTCGAACTCGGCACTCTGATTTCTCATTCCGATCTGATATCAATTACACCATAACGCACATCCAACTATATACTGTATATGAGCCAAAATATACTCTGATTCGTTTCATTTAGTTCACTAATAACCTCGGAAAAAGTGGGACTGAATCAATCTTCCACCGGTTATAAGTTAAATATGATCTGTATCTTTTTCCTACTCAGGTTGATACTTGAGGCTAGAGAACATGGTCTAAGTTGTTATTTAATCCATAGTTGATAGGAGAAATGAGTATATTTTCTTCCCAAGGCGTGAACGTATCAAACGAGATGAATTTGAATTCTTCTCGGCAATTTCTCTTTTGCACCAATAATCAATAATCAGCCTACATATCCACTATCAAATATTCAGTACACAGTCTTGATTGAAGCATGCATTCAATGCCAGTTTTTAAAAAATCTGTGTTACATAATTATGAAAATATCAGTTACATAGTATTTCTATATATCGTGATATACGAGGACGTGGGTGAATATGGCTCTCCACAATTTTCTGCCCTTTGCAGCTCTTTGTTTTCTTTTTGCTATTTCCCCTAATCTATGACCTGCCAAGACCTTTACGTTATTTAGGTTATTCTCTGTTTATCTTGTCTTTAGTACATTTTGTGAGTGTCAAATTCTCTAAGCCCGCTTTCTTCTTTAATGATCCTATAAAATTCAACTGTCTTTTTCTGGTTCTAAGTCTGTCGATTTCTGGTTCTAAGTGTGTCTTTTTTGTTTCTATTTTCTTTAAAACTTTGTTTTTGCTCACATGTTCAGTCCATAGTATTCTCAGCATCTTTCTGTAGAATCACATTTCTGCTTCTTCGGGATTTTTTTCCGTCTGTTTTAGAAAAGCTTCGCTATCCTAGTGTACCTTCAGTTTTAGGTCTCCTATACGGAGATCCGAAGGCGCATTTGCATGACCAAGAATGCATTTCAGAAGCTGAGAGGAGTATTAAGAGACAGGAAAATTTCACTGAAAACAGAGTCGTGGATTATGTGAAGTCTGTCTTTCAGTATGGTAGCGAATACCGAACAATTTAATAAAAGATGAAGAAAAATCTTGAAGCAACCGAAATGTGGTTCTACAGAAGGCTGCTAGCGATATCCTGAGCGGAGTACACGAGCAATGACGAGGTTTATGAAAGAATGGACACAAAAAGGAGACTGATACTTAATATTAGAAAAAAACAGTTGGTGTTTTTGGGACATGTAATGAGGAAGGAGGGCCTGGAGAACCTGATACTCACGGGGCGGATAGAGAGAAAGGAGCACAAGGGAAAGCAGCGCTTGACATACTTAATAGACTTGAACTGATAGATGGTGGGGCGGGGATTGTGTGATATAACAGGAGATAGTATATTAAGAGCAACAAGATATAAGCAGAAATAGAAGGCCATTATTCTCTACGTCCTGAAGGGACAAGGCACATACATGATGATTATTTTCTGTACTTGTTAAAACACTTTTTAGTTGTTTAAATATTTGTCCTTGATTGTGGGATCTTCAATTTGTAATTCGCATTTTGTGCGATTGTTTTTGCTGACAACCATATTTTTGTCATCTTAGAGTTGATGTTTAGTCCTTCTTACTTTTCCCTTATTACATTCTGTCGGATTCCTGCATTTTCTTTTCTGTGTCCGCTATCACCACTGTGTCATCAGCATATCGTATGTTGGTAGAATCGTATGAGAGCTTTGTAGTATATGCAGACGAAAAGATGTTTAAATTAACTTATAAAAGGTATGTACATCAGAAGTCAGTATTTCTTTTTTTCAATTTCGGTCCTTACAATATTCTTAAATCCGTTTTCACCACGCTTTGTTCTTTAGTATTTGTCTATATTTCTGAGATGTGGTAGTATTTACATTATTTACATTATTCAGACAATTGTCCTCATTTTTGTTAGCATTTGTACGACGTTTCGGCCGTTGTACACTCCGGCCTTCTTCAGGTGCTAGAAATTTTGAACACCTTTATTACAATCACTGGGGTGTATAATCTCTATTCCTTTGCGTAGAGCCTTTTCTGGTAATCATGAGATATCATGAGTTAACATTAGGTTTATAAGTCCCAGAAATTCAGTTGTTCTTGTCCTTAAGGACACATGGGCCAGTGAATATAGACGTTTGTTAGTTGTATTCTCCAGCCTTCCTCAGGTGCTAAGAATTTCGAACCGAACCCTTTCTTTTAATCACTCTGGTATATGAACTCCATTCCTTGCCTAGAGCCTCTTCTGTTAGTCATGAGATTTGTTCATTGTGATTTATCCCTTCAGAACCTGGGCGATGATGGTTCTCACCAACATTTTATCATTAGAAGCTTTGTCTTTTGACTGTCATCCACTTATACGAACTCGTGAGGTCGGATGTTTTCCTCTGTTCATCTTACCTTTAACGCGTCTTGTGAATATCAAATTATTGAAGCCTTTTTTTCTCACCCTGTGTCTTAGAATTTTCAACTTTCTATTTCTGATTCTAACTAAATTCTTTTTGTTTCCGTTTTTCTACAACTGCCTCGATACATACAGGTTCGGTCCATGGTATCCCCAGCAACCTTCTGTAGAACCAAATTTTGTTGCTTCAATTTTCTTTTTCAACTTACCGTGAAAAAGGAACTCGAGTTAGTATTTTCTACTGTAGTGGAGTATTGATATTACAAAACACCTTATAGTTTTTTTTTTGTTTGTTTCTAACGAAATTTTCCCGTTTCTTACTACCTTACTTAGCTTTTGGGAGACATATTTTGCTATCCCATTGCACCTTCAAATTAATGCTGTTACATTTTCTGTCAATTGTTCAATTCTCAGATATTTACATTTTTTGTCCAAGCCGCATGCACCCTAGGTGGGTTAAGCCAGCTCCCTCTCCCGACGGAGAAAGAGCCAGCTCCCTCTCCCGACGGAGAAAGAGCCAGCTCCCTCTCCGACGGAGAAAGTTTTAATGGAATTTGTTTAAGGGCAGAGATCCAAGTCCTACGCTGCTATTTAACCCAAAACTTGCGAGAAGGGACGGATTAATACCAAGGGTACAAGCGCGTCACCCATCTAAGTACTGACCAAGCTCAACGTTGCTTAACTTCGGTGATCGAACGAGAACCGGTGTATTCAACGTGATATGACCGTGAGCATAATTTCATTTTTGTACATGTTTTATATTACTGCTGTTAAAACTAGTATGTAAGCTACTATGCACTAGCAATCTTTATATATCTAATTTGGCGTTTCATTTATCTTCACGGAGAAGTAATACAAAGACTGTACGAAGACAGAGTATGTTATTCAATGGAGTATTTCTCGAGATGGCAGTGCGTCATATTCTGAAAACCGTGTAGTCATCACCGTGAAACACTCATAAAACTATGCCGCTATTATTTCGGACTGTACCATTCTTGCTGACAGACATATAAAAGCTAATCGACCATTTGGCTGGGGGTGATTGATTATTTTTTTACGTCTTGCCACCTTTTTGCAGTGTGTAGTTGTTCCTCTACGAAAGATCCCCAGGCATTTTAGCTCTATGCAAAACTAACCTCCAAACTACAGTTTTCTCTTCTGATTTCTTGATCCCTAGATACCTTCTTCTCTGTAGGAATGGCTCCAATGACCATATGGATAGCCTGGGTTTTTATGTCAATGAACATCTTCCTCTGGCTAGGGAGATCTCTCTTGAATTTCCTGTCAACCCCCAACCCTTTCTCTCTCTTTCTTTCTCTGTGTGTGTGCGTGCGCGCGCGCGCGCGTGTGTGTGTGTGTGTGTGTGTGTGTGTGCTAAAACCGCTCAACTTTCTTTTCTGATTTACATTCTACATAGTATTTCAGACAATATAGACACCCATTTGCTAATATATTGGTGTTCGGTATTCAACTTATACAGCGAAAATATTCTGTGGGACCTAGAAGTTATGCCAGGATTCGTTACCGACAGTCACAATCTGAACAATATCCGCAGATGATAAAGTGCTGATAGCCGACCTCAAAAAAAAAAATAGATGAAGGACGTCGCAAGAAAGGACTATAAATAAACTACAAGAAAACCGAATTTATGGTCATCAGCAAATAGAGGAGCCCAAAATGCCAATTACATGTTGGGAATATTAAAATGTGGTTTCCGGCTTTCTCTTTTCCAATCTTTCCACTTTTCTTTTTTGTTTATTTTTTTTTATTGGAGTAGATAGACTGAACTATCGCCCGGTTCACACTCCACCCACGTCTATTGAACAGGTGAAGAGGCTCATCCCTTGTTCCCTGTTTAGGATATGGTTTCCGGCTTTCTCTTTTCCAATCTTTTCACTTTATTTTTGGTTTATTTTTTTTTAATTGGAGTAAATAGACTGAACTATCGCCCGGTTCATACTCCACCCACGTCTATTGAACAGGTGTAGAGGCTCATCCCTTGTTCCCTGTTTAGGACTTGTTTTCCGGCTTTCTCTTTTCCAATCTATTCACTCTTACGTAGCCCCCTGCACACCAGTAGCCTTACCGCCTTGCTCGTGGTGATGTGATTAAAAAAAAAAGAAATATATCATAGATCGAGCATGTGAGCAATGATGAGGTTTTGGAAAGGATGGAAATGAAAAGGAAATTAATAATGAGCATCAGGAAATGACAGCTATAGTTCCTGAGAAATGTTATGAGAAAGAAGGCTTGGAGAATCTGATACGCACAGGTCAGATAGAGGGAAAGAGAGACAGGGGAAAGTAGCGGATAACATATTTGACGGGCCTGAGTAGGTGGATTGCAGAGAAGTTTTTGTGTGAGGTAACAGGAGAAAGCGTGCTAAGAGCCTCAAAAACGAAACTGTTCTTTTTTAAACACCATGGAGAAGCATTCCTACCTAATTTCAAAATGCATAAAACCAGTCTCATAGAGAGCAATGCACTTCGCCTACTTGGCCTTACTCTCTAAAATGATATCAAATGGAATGTCTGCATTAAATTCATAGCTGCATCTACTACAAGGAAGTTTTGTTCACTGTGTCGGACCAGAATATTTTTCGCTCAGAATCCATATTGCACATTTATAAATCTACCATTCGTCCGTGAATGGAGTACTGTTAGTGGTGCAGTGGATATCGGCTCGGAACGAGGAATGAGGGAGCCGAGTTCGAATTCCAGTTGAATTCGTTGCATTTACTTACGTTCAAATACCCTTGGGAAAGGTATTAATCCGTCTCTTCCCTCCAGCTTTGAGTCAAATAACAGGACAGATTGGGTTCTATAGACCTGGATGGCAACCAGTCTACCGCAGAAAGTAATGGCATCCTACTGCGGGATAATCTTCTGCTCAATCATTCATTTCTCTTTCAAGCTTTTATTAACTTCAGCTAGACAACTCATTCGACTACTGGTGTTTTTCCCTTTAACTTTACGACCCCTTTTGGATGTTAGTCGTGTATATTTCACATTTGAATGATAAAAAGGCTTTGCATACATCTAACTTGAAATTATTTTCCATATAATTAACGTTGGTTTTAAATTTAAGAATGATCTAATAAATTCTAAAAATTTTAGGTTTTACATCTAAATTTACACTATTTATACTAGAACTATTTTCCACTTATTTATTTCAGCGTTCCTAAGGTGTATATACATCTTGGGTAACCTACAAGGAATTCAGAACTGAGCCCTTTGTTTAATCTACGGACTGTTATCATTCTTTGGATTATGTCTTGGAGTATCTCGTCTTATTCCTATTCTGTTTAGTACTGTTCAGTTACTGTTCAACCTATTCCACTGAGGGCACATACACCATGCCAGCGCAAGGCATTGCCTTCTGTGAATAAATACTTGCAAAATAAAATTATTACATTTCCCTTCATAAAGTCTATCGGAGTACGGAATTCAGCATATAGGATAGGTTTCCCTGTTGTCTTTATTCTTAGTGTCCATTTGCAGTCATAACTGAATTGTTTACGTATATACAAAGTGGTAGCCTTTAGCTTCCGTATCTTACAGTGTTGGAATATGAAGACGCTCTCGAGTCGCTAGCCGTGATGGCTTCGACACAGTAGCTGGTCTTCGAGTCGTTTATTACAATGTTGTTCCTCCTTGCCTACGCTGTGAATTTTGATCCCAAGGAAGGCACTTTGAAACCTTACCACGTCAAACCAGGCCGGATGCGCGTAGAAATTTTGGTTAATAAAAAAAAAAAAAAGAACGGCACCAAAAAAAAAAGGAATGTAAATTCGATGAGGCCTGGATAAGTTGCGGAAAAATCTTTATATACAAAAAAAAATAATAATAATAATAATAAAAATCAGCAAACGGAAATGAAATCGAATTCCTATTCTTACAACAGAGCGAAAGTTTTAGTTTGAGATTAATGTTTGTCCACTCCAATCTGAGATTTCAGTTTTTTTTTTCAAGTTCAGACAGTTCAAAAGTCTTATCAGGGTTTTTCACCGAAGCCTTACGGAAACAGCTGAAGATGGGTCTTTGTGACGAAGGCGGTGAATTCGTCTACCTGCCTTTGCTCGGCACATCGACAACAACTGAACTTGGCTCATTGGGTTTTCGTTTTTTATGCCTGTCCCAAATTCTCGGGTGGGGGGGGGTGCATGTAAATCAAATTTTTAACCAATGAAATCACTCCCAGCTCGCATCAGGAGGTTGAGTTATTTTCTCTCCTTCGTTTAACCAATGAAATAGCAATAGTTCTTTTCGTCTTCTGATTCAATTGACTACGTTAACAATCCAACTTTTATGTTGGAAATTTTAATTCAACTTATCTCCCACAGTCAGTCAGTTTCTGCATTCATCAAAAAATTTGTTACAATCTCTTTTCAATAATCCAAAAACCCACCTGGGTTAATAAAATTCGCTGTATGCTGAAAAGATAAGTTGAAACTTTTTTGCTATGCTATTCCACTTGTCAAAAAATGGCTGCCAATGATGACCTTTCAATGATGATATTTTTCTCCATATGCAATATTATAGTATTATATACCAAAAATAGTGTTATAGGAAAACGTTGACCAAAGTGTTCATTGGGATTGCTGTACATATATTTTCCATTCTGCCAATATAATACTTTTACTGTGATACAAACAAACATTTAGGTTTAAACAGTTTTGTTGCAATTTGACAAAACTCCGAAAGATAACATTTTCATTTCCTGAAGTGCGCTTACATTTTTGGGCGGACTATATATATATATATATATATATATATATATATATATATATATATATATATAACCAGGAGACGAGACCCAAGTGTTTTACAATTCTGAACTGAATTCTCCAGTATTTACATTTTTTTTATAAAAGTTCTCAATACAATAAATATTGTTGATGATAATATAAGTAACTAAATTTGTTTTTTGATTAAAATTACATTGCGACACGGAAATTTCTGTGTTTCAAGATTTCTATCTCGTCATCAATGTTAAATCATTCTTGTGAAAATGATTTTCATTTACATGTAAGAAACAATACGTTTATTATTTAGAAATATGGGACGACAGAAAAATTTATGTGTGTAGCCAATTTAACTAATCAGAATAGAGATTCACTTTATATTTGGAAAAAGTTTTGTATATATATTTACGGAAATTAACGAAATGGTCAAACAAACCGACAATTCGAAATTATTTGTTTGAACATTATTTTTGATTCGGCAGGATTCGAACCTGCGACCCCTATCCACATAGAGGAAGCCACTAATTTATCTGTAGCATCTTAGATCCCTCGACCAGGAATGGTTAACAGTCTAAACGAAGTCAAATCAAGCCTGTATAACACAATTTTCGATTCATGCAATATCTGCTCTGAAATGTATCGTAATGTCAACAAATGTAAACATGTTACGGAAATTAAAGAAGATTAACTAAATCGTAATTCATTTTTATCGTATTTATCGTAAATAAACAGCCCGGAAGAAATGAATATATATACTGTTTGATTATAAACAGAATATCTACTTGTTTAACCATTATATATATATATATATATATATATATATATATATATATATATATATATATATATATATACGAAATATTGTAGACTCTCTCGTCAAACGAGGGCTCAGTAAAATGAAGACGCATTCATATCTATTGAGATTGATGTAAGTGTTTTGCAAACTTTTAGATAGATGGAACATGTGAATGACCTATATATATATATATATATATATATATATATATATATTGGGAAGCATATCTTTATATGTACATACCTTATGATTCATGCAAAACAATTAGCTATTTATACTTTTTTGTATGTATGATAGTGCGTGGATTTTGATAGAGCTGTATATGTACTTGTTTAATCTTTTTAAAAAGTAGTATATAGATGGGTGTGGCTGGAAGGGAATAATATTAGTGATTTTCCAAAAACCCCGCAATAGAATTCTACAACTTGTTGACAGAACGACAGCCGACTAATTGTAGATTACGAACACCATTAAACTTGTCGTTGTCGACCTGCAAACGTGCCTAATACAGTGTCAGCCGCTGACGGCAGCGAAATTCTAATTAGCAAATTGACATCGGCAAACTGTTAAAGCCACTCAATTAACAACTTCTCTTGGCTTGTACGTGTTCATACATAGCCAGTCCTTGAGAATTGCCGATTGCTTCTTCTGAAGAAAATCCCGTTTCGGCGACAAGAACTGCGACAGTGATAAAATCAATGAAGTTTATGTTGTGTTGTAAATCTTTTTTTTTTTCAATTTTTTTCCAAAGGTATTACTAAATTTACGAGCTGTTTAGTTAACCGATTACACCGAGAGTAGGTTTTTATGCATACCTAAGTACTAAAAATCATCATTTTCCTGCAGGAAGAAAATAACCACAATTATTGCTGGCTGCATCTGATCACAATAGGAAGGAAATAATTAACTTTGCCACGCGTTTTCACCAATTTACTTTTTCCGCAACACTTAATGCCATTTTTTTTCATTTTTGACATTACATTATTGTTTTTAAATGGGAACAAAACTAGAATTAGGATTTCTTAATGCTCCATATGGTAATTTAGTGGGAACACTTTGAGTAGACGCCCTGTTTAAATTTGTTTTTTAAAACAGTACTCGGTAAAGTACTCTGCGCATTCATACATTTTGCACGATTTGGGCGATCATGTCTCGAAAAAGACATGATTGACTTGGCAGAAGATTATCTCGCAGTAGGCTGCCGTTGCTATAAAACACAAACTGTCTTATTATGTAACCCATAACTGGATGCAAGAGACGGATTAATACTTTTCCCAAGGGTATTTGTGCGTAAATAAATGCAAGAAATTCAACTGGAATTCGACCTCGGTTCCCCGATTTGTTCTTCCGAGCCGATATCCATTGCACCACAACGCACATCAGCATTACAGTGCCTTTATAAAGAGAAATGAGCTTTCTGGCTGAGTTTGAACTTGCGACCTACTCTGTAGGGGGATATTACCTTCTGATGAAGTGATTGAATCGTTTTCTACGGCTTATTAGTCATCTGATTTATTTAATGCAGCGTGATTTGCCATCTGAGCTTCAACCTTTTTTCCCACCGCAGAAACATAACTTCAGTGTGCCATTTTTATATTTTCACTTTCTTCTATGGTCAGTCAGTTAAGTGCCATACGTGAAACATGCTTGGGTGATCATGTCTCGAAAGAAGATTATCCCGTAGTAGGTTGCCATTGCTTTCTGCGGTAGACTGGTTGCCGCCCAAGGCAACCAGTCTACCGCAGTCTAACCCAATCTGTCCTGTTATTTAACCCATAACTGGAATGAAGAGATGGATTAATACCTTTCCCAAGGGTAATGAATTCGGCTGGAATTCGAACTCGGCTCCCCGATTTCTCGTTCTGAGCAGATATCCAACGCACCACAACGCACACCCTTCTTCTATGGTACTTATCCTTGAAGAATGTAAGCGCAATACTAGATTGACGCAAGGTATCATTATTTTACAGTTGAAGCTGTTTGATGTAACTGTAAGCTCTATGCTAAAACAATTTCTATCACACTTCTTGTAGACAATCGCATCTACCTCCCATTAGCATGGACCAGGCTTGCCTCCCAGAGAGTAAGACACTACGCCTCCTTGGTCTCACACTTTCAGCGAACCTCAAGTGGAATGACTATATCGAATCCATTGCTAAATCCACTGCTATGAAAGTCGGTTTTCTGTGCAGGCCCCGGAGGTTTTTTCCGTCTGAATCTATCCTGCACATTGATAAATCTACCATCCGCCCGTGCATTGAATACTGTTGCCATATCTGGTCGGGTGCCCCTGCTATTCTCCTTGGGCTTCTCAACAAGGTACAGCGGAGGGTCTGTAATATGATCGATACCGACTTAGCAGACCGCCTGCAGTCTCTCTCTCACCGGCGCGACGTGGTTTTCCTGTGTCTCTTTTATAAATACTTTCACGGCTTCTACTCCGATGAACTTAGATCACTGGTGCCCTCTAGGTTCGAATTTGCACGAGATACTAGATTAGCAACTAGATCCCACTCTTTTACAGTGAAACCGATAAAATGCAACCGCAACTTCTACTCCAACAGTTTCTTTTCTCGCACTTCCCGACTGTGGAATTCCCTTCCAAATGACTGCTTCCCCGACGGCTACAATCTCCAGGAATTTAAATGTAAGGTCAATAGTCACCTCCTAACACAATAACTCGCTTCCATTCTTTCAAACATTCTTCCCATCCTCCCAAACTATCTATCACCCCACTTCTGACATTTTCTACATCTAACCACTCTTTCTATTTACCTTCCCCCATGTAGACCCAAGCGCAATAGTGGTAGTGGAATGCCTTGCTTGGGGTGAAATGAAAAAAAAATCTCTTCTGGTTAACTGCTTCCCGGTCAACTTTAATCTTAATCAGAAATTTTAATGCAAAGTCAATCGTTATTTTCCGTCTTCTTAATTCTTTTATTTTTCTCTCACCTTAATATTGTTTTCCTTCTCATATTCTCTAACATTCTTAAACCCCATGCGTCATAGTGGTTTTATTGCCTTGCTTGAAGTGAAGTGATTTTTAAAAATCGTAATATCAACTCTTCTATTTCAATATATTTATTTAAAGTTTAGCTTTTTGTCAGTGTTAAATAAGGGTGAGAATTATCGATGGAATAAAATGCCTGGTTTAAAACATTTTTTATTATTAATATATAAACCATTTTTAATCATCGTTCAATCAATTTTATAATCCCACACTGCTTCTCAGTTTCATCTTTCTACCAAAAGAACTACACTATATGCCCTTTAGACGGAATTTTGGTCATTTGCTTCTCATTTTTACCTTTCTTTAACGATAGCTAAATCCGCTGCTAAGAAGGTCGATTCTCTGTGCAGGGTCAGGAAGTTTTTTCCCGTCTGAAACAATCATGCACATATACACATCTACCATCCGCCCGTGCATCTGGTCGGGCACTCCTGCTATCCTCCCTTGAGTCCTTGACAAAATCCAACGGAGAATCTGTCATGTGATCGATCCTAACGTGGCAGCTCAGATACAGTTACTTTCTCAATGTGGCTTCCCTCTGTCTCTTCTAGAAATACTTTCAAGGCTTCTGCTCCGATGAACTTAGCTCACTGGTGCCCCCTATATATAAATTTACTTGAGCCACCAGATTAGCGACTAAGTCCCACTCTTTTAATGTGAAACCAACAAAATGTAAACGCAAATTCTTCTCCAGCAGCTTCTTTTCTTGCACTTCCAGCCTGTGGAATTCCCCTCTGTTTACTTGCTTCCCCGACAGCTACAATCTTTAGGAATTTAAATGTAAAGTCAACAGTCATCTCCTATGTCACTAACTTGCATCCTCTTTTTCTCGCATGCCCCTTTCTCCGTCCACTTCACTCTCATCAGTAATCTCCTTCTTTTACCCCCTTCTTGACACCCCCTATAACTTGTCACTCTTTCTCATAACGTTCCACCTATGTAACCCCCTGCACGACAGTGGTAGTAAAAAGCCTTGCTTGGGGCGATACGATTATAAAAAAAGATAAGAGCATTACATATTTATAAACTTAGTATATTGTTGCTACATATATTATTGTGCTAATGCTATATATTTAGAGAGCTTTAATAAAATCCAATGAATATTCTGAAATATTATTGGTTATGATTTGATATCTTGTCATCAGTCAGTTTTCCATCGCAGAAATGTAGCTTCCCTGTGCTATTTCTGTAAATACATTTATGATAATTGTCCTAATCACCTCTTCTTTATGACACATAGATTCTATGAGTTTAAACGCAGTATTAGGTTGGCGGCAAGGTCTCATCATATTACAGTCCAATTAGCTGGTTATAAATGGATGTTCTGTGTTAACGGCTTCTTCTATTACACTTTTCCTTTGTGGAACTCTCTTTCAGTTTTTTACTTTCCAATCAAGTTTGATCTTGAAAATTAAATGCAACGTCAGTTGTTACCTTCTGTCATCTTAATATCTGTTCTTGTGTTATTCTCTCCCCTTAATCTTTTTTTAATATTCTTCACTCGAAATAACCCATTTTACGTGTTAAGGATTTTGTTGCCTTTTTGGGGCGGATATGATAAAAATGCACATCAGAAATTTCTCCTTTCTTCGATATTAGAAAAATTTATTCCCTTATTCAATATTAGAATAATTTACTCTCTTCTTGAATATTAGAATAATTTACCAAAAAACATGCAGGCTTTTTTAAAAATACATTTTTCAAGGGAATAGACATGTAGCCGTAATGAGATAGTTAAGGTTTATTAATTTGGCCTTGTGTCATACATAACGTAACTTCCTACAACTTACAAGTTTTATCCAGAGTTATCACAAGTTTATCATCAGAAAACTGAACCTGATTGGTCAGAAATTGTGGAATAATAAAACATACATTTTTCATGTTAAAATGGAAATTTATTAAAAGAATAGAATAACAAGTATAGGTAGCAGTTAATGTCTAATGAGAAACAGGTAATGAGTTAAGGGTATCAAGAGTTGAAGAAATAGTAGTAATTTGTTGGAAAGAGTTTATGCATATGTAAGTATGTATAAGCGCTTGTTTGGTAGGAATGTCTTTAGATAGAGAAGAAGAAGTAAAAGGAATCAGCACACAAGAAAGAAGGAGAACGATGATGATGTGCAATGCGACATTATGTCTGGATCAACTTGAAGTTTCTGCCTTGTTAGGTTTTAGCTTGTCGGCTCTCCTGCTTCCATCTCACTGTCTGGCTAATCAAAGAATTTCAGCATTTAGATTTTTCGCACTAGATCGCAAAGTCTTTATGGTCTTGCAAATCGCTTCCATTGGTCAGAAAATCAATTTAAAATCTACTTGCAGAAATCCGGTGACTTTTCTTTAAGCACACGGTTAATCTTTTTTCTATTTGGGAAAAACCAGGATTTCACACCTCATTGTGAATTTTTACATAGCTGACAATCCCCATAATTTTGAATATCATCAAGTGGTTGAAAACGATAAGTGGAATTTTGTTTATAGATTTGGATACTATAACATATTTGTGAGAAGAAAAATGTTCATTTTTCATGTTAAAATAGAAATTTATTAAAAGAATAGAATAACAAGAATAGGTAGTAGTAGTTAATGTTCAATGAGAAACAAGTCATGAGTTAAGGGTATCAAGAGTTGAAGAAATGTTCTTAGTAGTAAATTGTTGGAAAGAGGTTATGCATACGTAGGTATGTATAAGTGTTTGTTTGGGAGGAAAGTCTTTGAATGGAGAAGAAGAAGTAAAATGAATCAGCACACGAGAAAGAAGTAGAAAGAGAACAAACGTCCGGGTCGGACTTGAAGTTGAATTTTCTCCCTTTACATTTTAGCTGTGTCTCCCGTTGCTCCGACCTGGGTGTCTGGCTGACGTTGATCGAAGCCTTTGTCTTTTAGATTTTTTGCATTTGATCGCTAAGTCTTTTTAGTCTTGCAAATCACTTTCATTGTTAGAAAATCAATTTAACATCTCTTTGCGAAATCCGGTTTCGACTTTTTCTTTATGCACATAGTTAATCTTTTTTCTATTTGGGAAAAACTAGGATTTCACACGTCATTGTGAATTTTTATAAAAGTGAAGAAGGTTGATTTTAATTCTTAATTTCCTATCTACTACAGACAATCATCATTAACCAAGTATCTTCTTCTTCTATGTGCCCTGTCCCTTCAGGACGTAGGCGATCATGGTTCACCACGTTTCCCTATCCCTTGTGGCTCTTAGTATGTTTGCTCCTATTACCCCTCGCAACCCCCGTTCCGTCATCCACCTCATCAGGCCCTGCAAATATGTTATCCGCTGCCCCCCTCTGTCTCTCTTTCCTTCTATCTGGCCAGTCAGTATCAGGTTCTCTAAGCTCTCCTTCCTTATTGCATGTCCCACGCACTTCGGTTGTCTCTTCCTGATGCTCACTATTAATTTCCTTTTTGTTGCCATTCTTTCCAACACCTCATCGTTGCTTGCAGGCTCAGTCCACGATATCCACATCATCCTTCTGTAGAACCACATTTCCGCTGCTTCCAGTTTTGTCCTCATTTTCGATGATATTGTCCAGCATTCTCTGCCGTATTGAAGAACTGACATCACATAGCAATCCAGCGCTCTTTTCTTTGTTTAGCGTTTACTAATTGTCTGTAAATATTTATGCATTCTCAACAGATATAATATAACGTTTTCTTGTTGCCTTCTTTACTATTTGGAATTCAGAGTTTTGTTTTTATCTTAAATTGAATGCCATTCAGGCTACTATGGTATTAAAAGCATATGTAGAGGGACAAAGATAGGAATTAATGCTTTTTCCGATGGTATTTGTGAGAATAATAACGCAACAAACTTAGAGATTGAACTCGTCTCGCTGATTATACTTTTGTCACTGATATCCATTACACTACATGCACATACTTCAGTTTTAAAACCCTAAAAGAAAAGAACGCTTAAATGACAATTGTCGCCGTAGTCAAATAAAATGATTTCAAATAATGCATCTTAAAAACGTGACGTTCTTTATATTATCTGTCAACGAAAAGAAAACACTGCGTGGTAAAATGAAGAGATGGGCATTTTGTTGAACCAAGTTTAACAAGCAATGACTTTCACAGAGCAATTCTTTTGGCTTGAGATGCTAAATTCTGGGAAAGAAACCCTCTACTTCTTCTTGGTCTTATATCTTTTACTGACATGATGTGGAGCGACTTGTGCAAATTAAATGAAACAAATGCTTTAGTTTCATTTCTTTCACAATACGCTCTGTTTAAGACCAACTGAAATGATGTAATCGATATCTGTTGTTTTCCTCAGGTTTAGGTCAATTGCAGTGGTGTGCAGCAATATAAATCTATTTTCTGGATGTAAGATGAATTTTTTTGTCCCATGAAAATATTGCGTCATCCGTGATTACATCATATATTTTTATCACGCCCAGGCACTATTGTCTCGGCTGTCGATTAGCTGTCCTATGGCCATTGTCTACGATGGACGTTACTCCACGTAATCGTATCAAAATTGTAACACTGCACGAACACACTGGCAAACCTTAAAGAGAGATGGCGGATGTTGTTGGTTTCAGACTTTCAACCGTCAGTAGTGTGATCAAGGCGAAGAAACAAACTGGATCCATCAGTCCAAAATGTTAAAAAAAATTCGTTCGGAAACAAACAAAAACAACGCCAAGATACGACGTATACGTGATCAGGAAAAGTGTGAAGACATAATTAGTTTTGTTTCAATTAATTTGTACAAGAGTGTATATCGACTCAATTGCTAGAAATTAATAAAACTTGGTTCATTGTGTTGTGACAGACAATTTATTTTGCCAGAATTCATCTCGCACATTTTTAAAGCTACCATTCGTCTCTGCACTGAATAATATTGCCATAACCGTGACTGGTACCCCTGATGAATATCTTGAGATTCTTGAAAAAATTCAAAAGGGTTGTAATGTTATCAATCCTGAAAAGCGTTTGGACTTCAGTCACTTTCTCACCGACGAGACGTAATTCTCCGCTGTCTTTTCCGAAAATGCTTTTCTGGTAACTGCTCTGAAGAGTATTTCTCCCTGGTGAATTGACTGCATTAATTTAACAGTGTTACTATATGGTTTCTACTCTAACAATTTATTTTTTTATACCTGGCGCCTATAAGACTTCCTGCTGACGTTTTGCTTCCCTGAGAACTCAGTCAGTTAATGCCATACGTGATACACGCTTTGGGTCATCATGTTTCTTTCGAGACATGACTGACTGAGCTGAAGAATATCTCGCAGTTGGTTGCCATTGCTTTCTGCATACTGGTTGCCAGCTGTTGTGGAGCAGCTTTCGCACTGAAGGTTATAATCGTGCTATGTCGTTTGCTTGGTAATCATCCAATGAAGGCTGACTCCTTAGTATTCGGCTAACTACCGACTAATATAAACTGGCTAGTAGTTCTACTGAGCTCCAATAGAAGTCTAAAAACTTCTATGAACTTTCCGTTAACTCTTATTAATATACGAGGGAGAGTCCATTATCTGAGGAATAGGTGTGTTTCCCCATAACACCAGTAAAGGCTATAGAACCCAATCTGTCTTATTATTTAACCCATAACTGGATGTAAGCGATGGATTAATACCTTTCCCAATGGTATTTGTGCGTAATTGAATGCAAGGAATAAAACTGGAATTCGAACTCGGCTTCCCGATTTGTCGTTCCGAGCCGATATTCACTGCACCACAACGCATATCTTCCCTGAAAATTTAAGTTTAACGTCATTCGGCATTTGTCTTTTTGACATCTGTTTTTTTATGTCCTTTCCACAATTCTCCCATTCTCAGTTTTCTCATTCTCTTTCGCTTCTACTCCTTGTAACCACCTGTGTTCTAGGGACATTATCGCCTTGCTTGGGGTGAAATGATTAAAAAAAATGTCTGGAATAAAAAACTTTTTTTAATTTAGGTGTCTGGTTAAAATAATTGTTGATTAAAAATTTGGTTTTATTAAATGAATTTAATTAAAAAAAAAGTTTTTTCCAGTAACATATATAACGTTTTTGTCACGTCATTCAACAATCTTTATAAACCCATCCTATCGTTACGTTTTATCTTCTTCACCAAAGAAATGCTTAAGGTACTATTTAATGTCTCACATGAAACTCAGTTTATTTTTATGATTAAGATAATTCCACAGATACAAAAATTAATCTGAAGAGACGGTGAGTGAGGAGGAAAACCGCCGAGTTAACATATAATACGGCTTTTCTTGTAAATAAAGATTTAGTTGGTTTTGCTTAGCAGCATATCAACACCTCTCCGGGCTACTTAATGCAAAAATCAAAATATTTTGAACAGAATTTTATGGCTTCATCTAAATATATTTTGAACGTAACTGTATGCCTTCAACTACCAATAAAATATGTTGCTGGTCTTTTTCCTATAAAATTAATTTTTGCTAATCTATATAAATAAATGTGCGTTGTGGTGCAGTGGATATCGACTCCAAACGAGAAATTGGGGAGCCGCGTTCGAATTCCAGTCAAATTCATTGCATTCATTTACGCACAAATACTCTTGAGAAAGGTATTAATCCGCCCCTTCCCTCCTGCTATAGGTTAAATAATAGGACAGATTAGGTGCTGTAGCCTTGATCAGCAACCTGTCTACCACAGAACGTAATGTCAACTTACTTCGGGAAAATCTTCTGCCAAGTCTTTAGAGATATGATCGCCCAAGCGTGTATCATGTATGGCACTTAAATGACTGACTGAATATAACAGTTGGAATCATGATTAAGGCTGATACTGGTCTTAAAGTGGGGGATCAGTTTTAAATTGTTATGAAGTAATAAACTGATCCCCCACTATTTACTACTTAATAATATAATACATCTCTTCCCCTTCTACCTATGAGTCAAATAACAGGACAGATTGGGTTCTATAGCCTTGGTCGGCAACCAGTCTACCGCAGAAAGCAATAGCAACCTACTGCGGGATAATCTTCTGCCCAGTCAATCATGCCTCTTTCAAGATATGATCGCCCAAGCGTGTATCATGTATGGCACTTAACTGACTGACTGATATAAATAAAACTGAACCTGTGTGTCAGTGTGTATGTGTATCCATGTGTGGATCCTCACAGACATTTATTAACATACATGCCCACAATTTTCATCCGATTTGTTTCAAGACTTACACACCCCCTGGCAAAATTATTATTCTATGTAACAAAGAAAACAAAATTGCGCGTGGCTCTCAGTTTAATCGTTGTTTTAATGTCTTATTTTCAAGTACTTTTTGTTGTTAAAGATAACTTCAACAAAATAACTTTTACATGGAGAATAACTTTTTCGAAAACACAAGAGTTATCTGCTGTATTTAATGTTTGCAGATTGTCGTCTTGGCCGAGATAGAACTCACTACACCCCTCCAGGTTTCCCTCTGCATTTGGAACCATGGTGCAATTTTTTAGCGAAATTCATAATCTTGTCAAATAGCTGAATACTTGATGCTTTACCAGGGCTAGCAAGGGTGATTTTATTGTGACACTAACACTAGATGGGTTGTCTCCAGGCCCCATCCCGTTATTTAACCCATAACTGGAGGGAAGTGACGGATTAATACCTTCCCCAAGGGTACTAGTACTTAAGTGAATGTAGGTTACTCAACTGGAATTCGAATTCGAACTCAGCTCACCGATTTCTCCTTCCAAAGCCGACATCCACTGCACCACAACGTACATCCGTCACTAAACGCTTACAGCGCCTGGTATTCCCAAGCGGTCACAAATCTAAGTACTGACCAGGCTCACGTTGCTTAACTTCGGTGATCGAACGAGAACCGGTGTATTTAACGTGATATGCCGTAAGCATATGACCCATATGTTTGGAGATATTGGTCATATGAAATAATTATAAGTAGACTTATACTCTTCACATCCAGTAAAATGCCCGGTACTTACTGCTAGTTTTACTAGAAAATTTTATTGTTGATCATTTTGCTTTAAAATTGTACTGTTAGTTTTTTGGGGTTTTTTTTTATAAAAATTGTATTGCTAGAAATTTTACTGTAATAATGAATTTTCATACTTATGCTTCATCTGCTCCTAGCTGGGGCCCTAACAGGTGCTACCACCCGAGATCAGGATGTAACTGGAAACAACAGCAAATAAGAGGTGGTTCCACATTTCTCAAAACCTCTAATCTCTGAATCAGAGGCCTTTCTTCCGGGTGTCTTCTTCTACTTCTACGTGCCTTGTACTTTCAGGATGTAGGCGATCATGGCTTTCCACGTCTCTCTATCTCTGGTGGCTCTTAGCACACTTTCTCCTGTAATATCTCGCAACCCCCGTTATGTCATCCAATTGCTCAGGCACTTCAAATATGTTAACCGCTGCATTCCTCTGTCTCTTTTTCCCTCTATTTCGGCTGTTAGAATCAGGTTCTTCAAGCTCTATGTAGCTTATCATAATATCTAAACTGTGTAAATAAATACGATCTAATTTTATTCTAATTGAATATTATTATTTTTTTGTATTTGTCTATATTTCTGAGATTAGGTAGTATTTACAGTATTTACATTATTCGGACTATTGTCCTCATCTTTGTTGCAATTTGTACGACGTTTCAGCCGTTGTACGCTCCGGCCTTCTTCAGGTGCTAGGAATTTCGAACAGAACCCTTTATTACAATCACTGGGGTATATCATCTCCACCCTTGCGTAGAGTTTCTTCTGGTAGTCACGAGTTATTATGATTCAACATTAGATTTTTATAAGTCCTAGTGCATATGCACGTTGGTTAGTTTCTGTGACTTGACCCAAAGAGTTGCGAGTTTAAAAGCCGGCTACAGCAGTGGTGAACAAGTAAGTTACAGGGTTAGAGGGAGATAACTCATGACTACCAGAAGAGGCTCTACGCAAGAGATGGAGATGATACACCCCAGTGATTGTAATAAAGCGTTCTGTTCGAAATTCCTAGCGCCTGAAGAAAGCCGAAGCGTACAACGACCGAAACGTCGTACAAATACCAACAAAGATGAAGACAATAGTCTGAATAATGTAGATACTGTATTATTTTTTTTTATCTTAGTTAATTCTAGACGCACGCTTTACGATAATTATGGTCTTCAGTTTGTCTATTTACTCATTTTAGCAGTACTTTTTAGCATCAACCGTTTCATTCTTTTGAAGGAGAGGTGAGAGCAAGCTACCTCTCAATCCTACCCTATGTAAATCATTACATTTTTTAGTGCAAGCTTTTCACTATTCTATCGCTATTTCCATGAAAAGTGTTCAGACAAAGTACATCCCTTAACTACACTAGTTCGAAACTTCACAGCTAAGACTCATCATCCCAGCAACATTATAGGGAATCACTTTCATTCCTTTGCATTCAACTGGTGAGATGTATGTTCCACTCGAGCAGATTTCCAAGTCGCTACACTATTAATCTGTTCAATTGTAGGGTTAACAGTTATCATTCAGCCTAGTTGGGTTAAGCCGGCTTCCTCCTCTATAGAAGAAGATTCATTGGGATGTGTTTAAGGGCAGGGTCCCAAGTCCTACCCTGATATTTAATCTGGAGGGAAGGGACGGATTAATGCCTTTCCCAAGGGTACCAGCGCGTAAGAGAATGCAGGGCATTCAACTGGAATTCAAACTGGGCTTACTGATTTCTCTTTCCGAGCCGATATCCACTGCACCAAAACGCGCATCCGTCACTAAACGCTTACAGCATCTGGTATTCCCAAGCGGTCACCGATCAAAGTACTGACCAGGCTCAACGTTGCTTAACTTCGGTGATCAACCAAGAACCGGTATATTCAACGTAATATGACCGTTATCTTCGCCACATATCATTAAATAGTGCCTCTTAATCTGTAACTACGTCTAGTGACTCTTGGAGCTTGTATAGGATTGTAATCTTTCTTTTATGTGCCCTGTCCCTTCAGGATGTAGGCGATCATAGCTTTCCACGTTTCCCTATCCCTGGTGGCTTTAAGCCCGCCTTCTCCTGTTACACCATGCAATCCTCGTTCCGTCATTCACCTGATTAGGTCCTTCAAATATATTATCCGTTGCTTTCCCCTGTCTCTTTTTCTCTCTATCTGGCCTGTTAGTATCAGGTTCTCCAAACCCTCCTTCCTCATTGCATGTCCCAGGAACTTGAGTTGTCTCTTCCTGATGCTCAGTATTAATTTTCTTTTTGTTTCCATCATTTCTAAGACCTCGTCATTGTCTTCCTAAAAAAGATCTTCTGATTCATGTCACACAAATTTCCGCCACTGGTCGGATGTGAATACTCTGAAAATTAGAACTGAACTTAAACTTCGTTAACTGCGCATAGGCTCCGCGCATGATGATCGTTTCACTTACATACTCAAAGAAAAATCTAATCCAGAGTTTTCACCATTATAACTCACTCCTGCATGAAGAAAACAAAATGGAGCCGATTTGAGCCTAAGAAAAGGATATAAAAACTTGAAGGCACGAGAAATTTTGTTTCTTTTTGTGTGTTCTTCAGTCTTCAAAAGTTTGAATTATTGAAAATACCCCATTTTATAAAAAGCACCCTGATATTCCAGGATACAGTCAAAAGGTATTTTTAAGAAACAAACTTAAAACTAAATACTACGAATGTCTATCTGCAAAGTTTGTTTTTATGGTCCAATTTTGTAAACCATTTACTTAACTGAATCATTTAAATACGAACTCGTCATATCAAATTTCAAAATAGATGTTGTTAATAAAGCGATAATTGTACTTGCTACATTTAAGTTCTGTTACAAACAGTTGTTGAATAGAAAGTACGTTTACATATTGTACATTTTAATCAATAAAGGCGACGATGGAACACAAGACACCGAAATACGAGGCCGCATTGAGATAGCGAAAGGTGTCTTTCAAAGGCTAAGCAAAGTATTACGAAATGGAAAATTTTCGTTAGAAACAGAGAAAATGGTACTCGTTAATGACAGTGAATGCTAGACAATCTCCCCACAAATGTAGAGGATATTTGAAGAAACAGAAATATAGTTCTACAGAAGGATACTGAGAATACCATGGACCGGACGATGAAGTTTTCATAAAAATAGAAACAAAAATGACATTTATACTTAACATCAGGAAGTGACTTTTGAAATTTCCATGAAAAATAATGCGAAATGAGGGCTTGAATTTTTTTTATTCTGATTACGATTTGCAGACCTCTCTTTATATATATATATATATATATATATATATATATATATATATATATATTCATTCGTAGACAGATCTGTTTCGCTGTATTACAGCTCATCAGTACTGTTAGACATCCGATTGCTTCAAGACATGATTGAAACCCGACCGAATTAGCATCAGTCGGCAATTCTACCTCTGAGCTATGGGCGCTTAGTAGAAGAAGGCTGACTTTAGCGTGTTGTATACAATGTAAACACACGCCAGTGGCCGAGAGTGTTCAAATTCGTTATGAATGAACGATGCGTAGATGCATGAGTAGCTACTGTTTTTTCAAAGTCTACGACTTCTCCATGAGTGCTAAATACTTATATATATATATGTACAAAGAGACTTATATATATATATATATATATATATATATATAAAGATACTTCTGTAAACCGTAATACGAATAAAAAAAAAACTATCAGAAAACTACCGAGTTTAAATCAAAATAGAAAAACGCCAAATTCTTTCTTCCCGTGCGTGTGTCTGAAAACCTCTAACTCGAGCCAGACTTAGAATCAAGGTTTTTCTGGGATTGAAAATTTACACTTCATTTAATCTTGAATATCCTGAGCTTGAATTTGTTTCTGAATAACGAATGAATGTTTAAAATTTAAAATATGCAATAACAGTAAGAAATTAATTATTTATAAACTTTTTCATATGTATAGAGTTTAAAGTAACACAAAATTTTGTGAATTTAAACATATTTGTTTTAAATTCATTTTAAAATATCTCCCAAACTTTGAATTGAGGAAATTAGTTTTATTTTTTTTAAATGTCAAAGAATCAGATGCAAAGTGAGACGTTACGTGACGTGAAGTTTTAAAGTTCCATGGCGTTTTTAATTTGAAGAACTCAAATTTCGACCTAAATTGGAATTTTGGTCCCAATCAAACTTAGGGCCCAAGTCCGACTTTCGGCCTAAATTTGTTTATTGGCCAGAATTTGAACTATAGCTGGAATCAGAATTAAAATTATTTCTTCAATATTATCATTGCTGTTTTCTAAGTGGGGCCATTTAGTTTTTTGGTCGGAGTTTTGATTATTCTTTCGCAAGATGTCACTTAATTTCTGTATGGAGTACTCCTGCTATGTAGTAAATAAGAATTATCTTGTAACTAAAGAAACCAGCGCCTTAACGTAAATCCCATGGCATCATTCTTTGTTTTAATTAATTCCAAACAGAAGCTTTTTTGTCAATTATTTTTAATAGGTCTAAATAACAGTAAGCAATACTTTATTGAATCAGTCATTTACTGGGAGCGATGAATAAATCGTCGTCTAAATAGCATTCATGAACACACACACACAAACACATAAATACACACACAAATAAAATAACACTAACATTCCATTTTAACAGATTTTATTTACCAAAATTACACAAAATTACTTCAACCCCAGCCCTAAGATGACTTCGAAATCTCATACATCTCTTCTGGAGGTAGCCTTGTTTAAGCTGGTAAATATTGCCATAATCCTTTCTTTCAGTTCATCTTTGGTGTTACAAGGAGTTTTGTTGGTCTCACACTCAACTACAACCTACGCCTAATAATCAAGGGGACTGCAGAATTTATGTAGCCAATGGTGTGGTTGCAGAAATTGTCTAGAAATGACTAGGTTCTTCTGCTTATATGGTGTGGTGTAAAGTCCTGTTTCAGCAGCCACACTCCTGTCCTAGGGAAGCATGAACCACTCAAAATACACTCAATAGCAAGATAAGGTCGCCATCACAAATTATCACTCTAAACACCATGATTTTCACCGGATATATAATCCGACTCTTTCTGGACCATCTGCACTGTCCGTAGACTGACGCCCAAAACACTCTGAAATTCTTGTATTAGACCATTTCAGAGTGTCTTTTCCAAATTTCTAACCGACTAAATGGTGCTTCTTTTCACACAGATGGTGCCCAAGTTACCCTACCCTGCTGTGCAGTTGACAAAATCAAAAACCAAGTACATGCGCAAAATTGAAAAAAAAATAAAATGGCGAAAATTTACTAATCCCACCTTGTCGTTCTCGGGAAAAACTGATGGGATATTTAATCGTTCTCAGTCCATCAACTCTATATTTTCTATATCTGAATTGTTTTTTGCCTTTAAGAGCATTAATAGAATTTATAGCAAATATAGCAGTTTTTACGAAACTACAAAATAAGTACGCTGATATTTCTGTCAGAGAAAACGCAATGGCGATATCAAAACTAATATTATCTATTATCTCTCAATATAATCTATCAGTGAAACTGGTTTGACAAACGCAATAGACATCACTTTCAAGCCAAATTTTTGCAACAAATCACCTTGAACACAGCACGATCGCACTGAACGCACAGGTTCTCACTAAACCAGCGGAATTAAGTAATATCGAATGCGGTCAGTACTTAGATAAAATATTTGAGAAAACCCAGTAATGGAAGCACCCTCCTACAATCCGAAATATGTTTAGGTCATAAAAACTTAAAAGAGTTGATAATATGTGTCTTTATTTCTGCGATGAGGTAGTATTTACAGTATTTACATTATTCGGACTATTTTCCTCAACTTTGTTGCCATTTGTACAATGTTTCGGCCGTTGTACGCTCCGGCCTTCTTCAGGTGCAAGGAATCAGCACATATGCTTGGCTTCAAAAATCTCTTATACCGACCAAGCATAGAGATGAACACAAAATGGGAACCAGTAATACGGAGTGCCTGAAAAATCATCAGTGTCAAAAATTGCAATATGAGCTCTGGTAAAAAATACTAGAGAAAAACCATTAAATCAAAAATACTAGAGAAAACCGTTAACATCAAAAATTGCAATATAAACTCTGGTAAAATAAAGGGTTACTGGACATTAGGTTTATAAGTCCAAAAACTTCAGTTGTTCTTGTCCTTAAGGACATATTTGGCTTGAAAGAAATGTTTGTGACCCAGTGGATATAGACGTTATTTAGTTCATGACTTGAATCTTAGAGTTGTGAGTTCAATACCAGGCTACAGCAGTAACTTGCAGTGTTAGAGGGATATAACTCATTAGTTCCAATTGAGGATTTACGCAAAGAATGAGGATGATATACCCAATTGATTGTAATAAAGGGTTCGGTTCAAACTTCCTAGCACCTGAAGAAGGCCGGAGCGTAAAACGGTCGAAACGTTATACAAATTGCAACAAAGACTAGGACAATAATCAGAATAATGTAAATATTGTAAAGTGCTGATAAACCGTAAAAAAAAAACCTAATCAGTCAATCAGGCATTTCATATAGCACTTTGAGTGGAACAAATTCGCTATAACAGATTTCTGAATATATCGTGTTCTCAAGGTGAGGATAGAAATAAATAATATATTAAAAATATATTAAATATAAATATTAAATATTTATTTGTATTGAATATTATTATAAGATATCAGTTGTTGTTAAAAAAATTACAAATGTAAAAAAAATTCTAATGTCAAAAAATTTCTAATATCAATTAATGTCTATCATTTATTATGAAATATTAAAAATATAAAAATTATTAATATATTGAAAAAACTTCAGTGTTGATAATCTGTAAAAAAGTTATTCAGCCAATCAGGCATTTCACAGAACTCTTTGTGTGGAACAAATTCTCTGAATACATATTGATTGTTAACAAGGTGAGGAAATTGCTAGTCTTCGAGTCTAATGAAAACGACTTGAATACAGACATTTATTAAGTATCTCTTCAAGCATTCCTAGGTGCCTAATAACCGGGGCGGGTGGCTATTTTTATGAGTAAATTTTCAGATCCCAACTGACTTAGTAAGTTGACCCCGTTTATTAATTTCACCCTTTTTGTCCTTTTAAATGATTTCCCGACACCAACTTTTATTATGACGCGCCGTTTATTGCATATTGAGAAAACATTCGAATCCAGTTATTAAGAATGGTCCCACGTGTATTTGGCAAATAAAGAGAAGAGACTTATAAATAACAGTTAAAAGTTCTTGTTGATAAAACAGTTCTTGATCTGAAACTATCTCTGGAGTGTCATGATTTTAAGTAAATATGTAGTTTAGTCTTGGACAAACAAACCAACATGATCTCGCTCAGGTAAGCAATATTTTCAAAATCCGAATAAAAGGATTTATTCAATACATTGATAAGAGCCATTGTATGTATCAAAAGAGAGTGGTGGCCATACAAATAGTCTTGCAGAAAGCCGAAACGTTCTCTCATTATATATTTTCTTAGTAAAGCATTAGCACGCATTATATTTATGTTTTATGAATAATCTCACCAACAAAACTACTTGTGATTTATCTTTAGATTCACGCCACCGTGTACAAGAAAAGGATTAGCCAAGATCTATGCGTGCAGCTAAGCTGAAAACCCCAGAGATGTCGAAGAGTTATAGAAAGATACGTGCATAGGCGTCAAATGCAGAGGCAGGTAAACAAATAGATTTATGAGTTCAGATATGATTAAAAAGAAATACAAAAGACAAGATTGATTCGCGTAAAAAAAAAAACAAAAAAAAAAACGATAAACTTCTTCTATGTGCACTGTCCCTTCAGGACGTAGGCGATCATGGCTCACCACGTCTCCCTATCCCTTGTGGCTCTTAGTATGTTTGCTCCTGTTGCTCCTGGCAACCCCCGTTCCGTCATCCACCTGATCAGTCCCTGCAAATATGTTATCCGCTGCCTTCCTCTGTCTCTCCTTCCTTCTATCTGTCCAGTCAGTATCAGGTTCTCCAGGCTCTCCTTCCTCATTGCATGTCCCAGGAACTTCAGTTGTCTCTTCCTGATGCTCAGTATTCATTTCCTTTTTTGTTGCCATTCTTTCTAACACCTCGTCGTTCCTTTTATGCTCAGTCCACGATATCCGTAGCATCCTTCTGTAGAACCACATTTCGGCCGCTTCCAGTTTTGTCCTCATTTTCGAAGAGTAAATACCAGTGTAAAAATATGAATCGGTAGGATATTTCTTACTTCTTCTTCTTCTATGTGCCCTGTCCCTTCAGGAAGTAGGCGATCATGGTTCTCCACGCCTCCCTATCCCTTGCGGCTCTTAGTATGTTTTCTCTCATTGCTCCTGTCAACTCCTGTTCCGTCAACCACCTGATCAGGCCCTGCAAATATGTTATCCGCTGCCTTCCTATGTCTCTCCTTCCTTCTATCTGTCCAGTCAGTATCAGGTTCTCCAGGCTCTCCATCCTCATTGCATGTCCCAGGAACTTCAGTTGTCGCTTCCTGATGCTCAGTATTCATTTCCTTTTTTGTTGCCATTCTTTCTAACACCTCGTCGTTCCTTGTATGCTCAGTCCACGATATCCGTAGCATCCTTCTGTAGAACCACATTTCGGCCGCTTCCAGTTTTGTCCTCATTTTCGATGATATTGTCCAGTATTCACAGCCGTATTGAAGAACTGACATCACGTAGCAGTCTAGAACTCTTTTCTAGTGATGCTTAATTCGGCTGACTACCGGATCAGGGCGTTAATGGATATCGGCCCGGAATGAGAAATCGGAAAGACGAGTTCGATTTCCTGTTGAGTTCGTTGCATTCACTTACGCGCAAAGACTTTTTAGAAAGATATTAATCCGTCGCCCCACCCCTAGTTAAGGGCTGAATAGCAGGAGAGATTGTGTTATATTGCCTTGGTTGGCAACCAGTCTACTGCATGAAGAAATGGTAACCTTCCGCCGAGTCAGTCCTGGATAGAAAAGGATATGATCGCTCAAGATTTTATCAGTATACTGATTTTCTGAGCGTAGCTTAGATGTGGCACAAGGCCAAAAGGTACAGGGCACCCAGTGAAGATCGAACTCACTACTCAGTTGCAATGGTTTTAGCGAGACAAGCTTTCTAACCATTACACCACCTCAATAACAAAAATAATTTTTCAAAAATGATATATATATATATATATATATATATATATATATATATATATATATATATATATATATATATATATATATATATATATATATATATATATATATATATATATATATATAAATAAATAAATAAATAAATAAATAAATAAAAATATAAATAAAAAAACAACGCCACATTGACAGAACTTGTGGAACATTTTATTACGAACAAATGCAATTTCAATAAATATTTCTGAGTATTTGTCTATATTCTGAGATGAGGTAGTATTATTCGGCCTATTGTTCACATACCCCAGTATATTCGGTTCGTATATGAACCTCATTTCTTTTGTAATAGTACCTCTAATCATGTAACTTACTTGTTCACTACTGCTGTAACCTGGTATTGAACTTACAACTCTTTGGGTCAAGTCACAGGAACTAAACAACGTCTATATCTACTGGGCTATGTGACCTTAAGAAGAAGAACAAAGGAAGTTTTGAGACTTATAAACTTGATGTTCAGTAACTTTTTTTTTACCAGAGTTCATATTGCAATTTTTTGATGTTAATGGTTTTTTTCTAGTATTTTTTATGTTAATGGTTTTCTCTAGTATTTTTTTACCAGAGTTCATATTGCAATATTTTTACACTAATATTTTTCTCAGACAATCCCTATTAGCGGTTACCCTATTGATGACAACAAGAACAACAATAACGGTAAGAAGAGAAAGGTGATGTAGAAGGAAAAAAAGTAGGTAATAATAATAGAATGTAGAATGTACCCCAACGTCACTTTGTTAGCTTTGTTAGCATCCCTCTTCTGATTCAATAAAAAGTGTGACAAGAAAAAGATCTACAAGAAGACGAAGGTAGCCAAGAAAACAGCGAAGAAGGAGAACCATAATATTTCATTTTAACATCGTTTATCAGTTACAAGGCCAAATATTCACTCATAATAGGAGGCTCACTTGACAAGGTTATCGTAATGCTTGGTCGGCTGAGGAGATTTTTGAAGCCTAGCATATGTGCGAAGAATGGAGTACATATACCCCAGTGATTGTAAAAAAGTGTTCGGTTCGAAATTCCTAGCATCTGCTGAAGGCCAGAGCGTATAACGGCCGAAATGTCGTGCAAATGGCAACAAAGATGAGGACAATAGTCCGAATAATGTAAATACTGTAAATCTTACTGAGTTATGCATTTTCAAAAAAATTATCCAAAATCTACCGATCATTCAACCCATAAACCACCTGAAGATAAAAGCAAATTACTAGCCTCCCACACTATCGAATGAACAAAAAAACATATAAGAATTGCAATTGGCAATCAACTAATGGCGAAATAATCAATGAGCGGAAATTTCAAGATGAGGTCGTTCCCCATTATGTAACTTACATTTGAGTTGCATTCCATTCCTGATTTTCAAGCTCTTTGTTGCGTTGGTTAGAAATATAACGTTTTCATTTCTATCAAGGCAAACGAATTTTCTATTTCTTTATATTGTATTTATATTATGCTTTTATACTTATATTCAATTTTTAAATATAACTGGCAGATGAAGACATAGTCCCGAAATATTGTTAAATATTGCTAAACTCTGTCTTTTCTTTTCCTTTTCTTCTCTTAAATCGCGCATTTTCCCTAATTATTATTATTATTATGTTGTCATTTTTTATCATATTTCGATTTCTGCTATGGTCGCACTACCTACCAAGAAGATCTAAGGCAGGTTGTGATGTGTCGTTATGGCTCCATTTCATGTTTTTTCTATCTCCCCTATCATCCCTAGCGTTATATAGACAAAGTTCTCCTTAGTGTGTGGGCTGTACTTAACAAGACAATTTTTTGTACATCTCTTAAGCTTGAGTTTCCAGGGATTCTTTCAATGTGTTGTTTTGTTCTTTTTTTTTATCATTCCAAGTGCACCTACTATCACTGGCATGACTCTTGTTTTCAATTTCCACATTTTTTCTATTTCAATTTCCAGGTCTTTATATTTTGACAATTTTTCAAATTCCTTGGTTGCTATGTTACAATCAGCTGGACAAGCCATATCAATTAATAGGCAAGTTTTTTCTTTTTGGTTTTTGACAATAATGTTTGGCCTATTTGCTTCGATTTTTCTGTCTGTGTAGATGGTGTAATCCCATAGAATGGTGACATGTTCTATTTCTGTAACGATGTGAGTGATGTTCATACAAGTATTTGTTTACATATTTTCAATAGTATTTGCACGATTATTATTATTATTATTATGTCATTTTTCATCATATTTAGATTTCTGCATTGGTCTCACTACCAACCAAGTCTGCGGGGAGACCTAAGGCAGGTAGTGGCGTGTTGTTATGACTCCATTTCATGTTTTTCTATCCTCCCTATCATCCCCAGCATTACATAGATAACGTTTTCCTTAGTGTGTGGGCTGTACTTAATAATACAATTTTTTGTATATCTCTTAAGCTGGGGTTTCCAGGGATTCTTTCAATGTGTTGTTTTGTTCCATTTTTTATCATTCCAAGTGCACCTACTATCACTGGCACAACTCTTGTTTTCAATTTCCACATTTTTTCTATTTCAATTTCCAGGTCTTTATATTTTGACAGTTTTTCAAATTCCTTGATTGCTATGTTACAATCCGCTGGACAAGCCATATCAATTAATAGACAAGTTTTCTCCTTCTGGTTTTTAACAATAATGTCTGGCCTGTTTGCTTCAATTTTTCTGTCTGTGTAGATGGTGTAATCCCATAGAATGGTTACATCTTCTATTTCTGTAACCGGTGCTGGATGATGTTCATACCAGTGTTTGTTTACAGCTTTTCCATAATGTTTGCACATTGCCCAATGTAAATATTGCCCAACTCTATCGTGGCGATTTTTATATTCGTTTGGGGCAAGCACAGAACAGCCTGAGATTAGGTGGTCTATTGTTTCTTGGTGTTTATCACAAAACCTGCATTTTGGATCCATATTATTATGCATAATATTTGCCTGAAAGTTTCTCGTGAAAAGACTTTGGTCTTGTGCTGCAAGTATAAATCCTTCAGTTTCAGACTTTAATCCAGATGCACGTAACCATCGATGAGTATTAACTTTGTCAACATTGGATTTATTGGCACGTACTGGATATTGGCCATGCAGAGGTTTGTCCTGCCAGCGCTGTTTCATCTTTTCAAGAGCTTTATCTTTGGCTTTCATTTTCATATTTTTTGCCGCAATAGTTGGTTCTTGGCTACTGTTTTGCTTTTCTACAGAATCTACTAACTGTAATTCTTGTTTGTATTTACTGCCTTCTTTTATTATTGAATATTTTTTCTTTCTTTCTTCATGTTGCCTTACTAATTGTATCATCCAATCCTTTGTTGTTTCTATGTATGTTAGTAAGCCAATAGTTGTTGTCTTGTATGACAATTCCAGCTGAATAAGACCCCTTCCACCTTCTTTACGGGGTATGTATAGACGGTCTACATCAGCCTTTGGGTGATGCATCCTATGCTTAGAAAGAAGCTTTCTTGTTTTAGCATCCATTCGCCTGATGTCGTTTAGAGTCCAGTTTAAGATGTTGAAGCTATATTGGACAACTGGGATTGCAAGGCTATTAATGGCCATAACTCTATTCTGTGAATTTAATTCAGTTTTTAATATCATTCGTAGCCTTCTATAGTACTCTTTACACACTATTTCTTTCATTTTTTTATGGTGAATGTTTACGCTCTCATTTACACCTAGGTATTTATAAGCTTCTTCTGGTTTCAATTCTTTTATTGTTACAGCAGGGTCTAGGCTAATTGAGGATGTTTCTTGTATTGATCCACGTAAAACTGTAGCTTTAGCACATTTATTCAAATTAAATTTCATTCCAATGTCTTCGCTGAAGCATTTTACAGTTTGCAGAAGACCTTCCAGCTCATTATCATTCTTAGCATATAACTTTAAGTCATCCATGTAAAATAGATGGCTTATTTTCTTTTGGCCTATTTTATAACCACATTCTGTCTTATTAAGTTGACTGGTTAGTGCTATTAATGATATGCAGAATAGTAAGGGAGATAAAGAATCACCTTGAAATATACCTCTTTTGATGTTTATTTCATCAGACTTATCGGTTCCATTTATATGATTGAGGTAAAGGGTTGTTTTCCATATAGACATGCACTGTTTGATGAAATTGATGATGACGGGCGATATCTTGTATATATTTAAAGTCTTTAAAATCCATTCATGTGGCACACTATCGAATGCCTTTCGGTAGTCTATCCAGGCAGTACTAAGATTTTTCTTTGTCTTGTAGCAGTTTTCCAGGATCATTTTGTTAATTAGCAATTGGTCTTTACAGCCATAACAGCCACGTTTGCACCCTTTTTGTTTAAGCGGTATCATGTCATTTCTTTCTAAGAATAAATATGTTTGTTTTGTTAAAATAGATGTTAGTAGTTTATATGTTGTCGGAAGACATGTAATTGGTCTGTAGTTTTTCGGGTTGTTTGTGTCACCATTCTTGGGTAGAAGAAATGTAATTCCTTTTGTCATCCATGCAGGAATTTTAGTGGGATCGTCAACCATTTCTTGGAGTTCTTTGGCTAATTTTTTATGTGCTGCATTTAAATAATATAGCCAAAAGTTAGGAATTTTATCTATACCTGGAGTTTTCCAATTGTGTGCTTTTTTTAGTGCAAATTTAATATCATCTTCTGTAATTCCAGACCATGTCTGTTCGGGTTTATTCTTCATTCGTTCTATCTCCTGCGTAATCCAATGTACTTCCTTGCTAGGTTCTTTAGGGCAAGCCCATATCTTTTCCCAGAACTGTGTGACTTCTTCCATTCTGGGGGGTACTGTCACTTCAATTCTTTTTTTACCTATTTCCCTGTAAAATCTCTTTGTATCAGTCTGAAAGATCTTGTTTTGTCTGTAAAATTTTGCTCTTTTTTCATAGCGTCTTATTCTTTGAGCCTTCAGTTGGATTTTTTGCTTTATTTTTTCTTTATTTGATAAGACGTCATTTTCATTCCTGATGTTATATTTTTTTTCGGCTCTTCTTCTTTTCCTAGTTCTTACATTTATTCCTCTACTCAGTTCATCCAGTACTGACAGTTCACTTCTTAGTTGTTCGATTTCTTTTTCGATTTTTCTTTTCCAGGGTGGATCTTCACGTCTGCGTGACTGCCTTGTTTTTATTTTGATGTTTAATTTTTTTGTTGCTGCTGTTGCTGATGCATATATTACTTCGTTAAGATTTGTATTCGGGTCTTCATCCAGTATTGATTTCAGTGCTGCATTGTACAATTTAATAGTTCGGAGGTTTTGTTTTGTTGGTTGGAATTTTGGGAGCTGTTCACGTTCCTCCATTGTAATACTTTGTATTTGACTTAGCTGGTTTTTTATTTCTATCTTGGCTTCCTGTATATTGTTATTTTCGGTCAAATAATTATCTTCGATGTGTTCTGAACTAATTTTATTTTTGTCTTTTAACTGACTCAGACTCAGATCGCACCTTTCCAGCACTTTTAGACTTACATCATTATCTTCGCAGTGATTTGCGTGTTTCACGGTTTCTACATTATGACCTGTGATTTGTTTGATGTTATTACTTTTTATTTCTGGTTCCGGTTCCTTTTCATATTTTGTTGATTCGACTCTTCTTGTTACAATTCTTTTAATTTCGTGAATCTCAGCCTCTGACAGTCGGTTGTTACGAATAATGTACCTACGTACATTGGCCAATTTATTTTCGTCAATATACTTTCTATTTGTTTGACCAACTTTTTCACGCCAAATGTCATATGTTTGGCGAGTCATGTTTTTTTGAGGTTTGAGTAACGCTTCATGAAATGCAGTCATAACGACTTTGTACTCCTCACGAGACCATTTTATTTTTTCTTTCTTTAAATATACGGTTGTAGATCTAGCTGGTGAATTTTCAGGACCATCATTAGGATTATCCTGGTTGTGGGGACCTGAAGATACATTCTTTGTGTAGGAGTTTGTTCCTATGGCAGATTTTTCGACCTCAGGTAGGTTCCCTCCTGAAGGACGGGCTCCCTGTTTATCCACTGGAAGAGCCATACTGGACTTTTTATTTCTATTTGTGTTTTTCATGTTTTTCCCACGAGTGACGCACGGGTCCAAAAGTCCACCCAAAGTTGCCCGGCACGTTGGGTAACGGTCTTTTACAAACAGGGTCCCGAAGCCTGTAGGGAATCGTTTGTGACCTCATAACGCAGTAGCCATTCACTCCTCGGCACGATTAACACCTTGAGTTGCGGGTTGTTGTTCGGAGTTTTCCTTCTCCTAAATGGGCTGCCAAGCAACATCTGACATAGACGCGATTGGAATTCAAGGAGAAAGACGGCTCAACGAAACAAAACATCAATATTACTAGAGTAGTTTGTTTAAAAAAAAAAAAAAAAAAAAAAAAATTATAATATCTTAAGAAAAAAAAAATCCTGTTTATATTAAAACAAAATGTCATATTGAGAAAAGGAAAAATTCAAATAGAGAGACGTTTGTTGGAAAAAAAAAAAAAAAAAAAAAAAAAAAAAAAAATGTAATAATTTGTTCGTCCACTTTATCTTTCATTTTTTCAACAAAGTCGTTGGTCAATATTGGATTATCATAATAAGATAAATTAAATAAGTAAATTAAAACAATAAATAAATAAAAATAAATTTATCAAAAAAAAATACGTAGACTTTCTATAAAATAATAGCATATAAATTGTTTTTCATCGGATTTAATTTATTTTCTTGTTTTGTTTGGTTTTTAAGAAAATTATAATAGTTAAAAAAAAAAAAAAAAAAAAAAAAAAAAATTTACACGAAATATCGACAGCTTAAGGAAATATAATACGGATGATTTTATTTAGGTTAATTTAAAGAACAAACAGATAAATTAAAATAAAGCAGAATTTTGTTAAAAAAAAAAAAAAAAAAAAAAATTATTCCCTAATATCTAAAGAAAAAATCCTGTTTATATTAAAACAGAATTTCATATTGAGAAAAAGAAAAATTCAAAGAGAGAGACGCTGGTTGAAAAAAAACAAACAAACAAACTTGAATGTAACGGCCGTTCATCGGAGAAAAAAAAAAACATCACTGCACTTAGAGAGTATTGTTAAAAAAAAAAAACATTTATTGCTACTATTAACCTTTGTCCTTGCAAAAAAAAAAAATTTAAAATTTAATTTAATATGAAAAAAAAAAAAAAAAAAAAAAAAATAATTATTCCCTAATATCTAAAGAAAAAATCCTGTTTATATTAAAACAGAATTTCATATTGAGAAAAAGAAAAATTCAAAGAGAGAGACGCTGGTTGAAAAAAAAACAAACAAACAAACTTGAATGTAACGGCCGTTCATCGGAGAAAAAAAAACATCACTGCACTTAGAGAGTATTGTTAAAAAAAAAAAAAAAAAAAAACATTTATTGCTACTATTAACCTTTGTCCTTGCAAAAAAAAAAATTCAAAATTTAATTTAATATGAAAAAATTATTCCCTAATATCTAAAGAAAAAATCCTGTTTATATTAAAACAGAATTTCATATTGAGAAAAAGAAAAATTCAAAGAGAGAGACGCTGGTTGAAAAAAAACAAACAAACAAACTTGAATGTAACGGCCGTTCATCGGAGAAAAAAAAAAACATCACTGCACTTAGAGAGTATTGTTAAAAAAAAAAAAAAACATTTATTGCTACTATTAACCTTTGTCCTTGCAAAAAAAAAAAATTCAAAATTTAATTTAATATGAAAAAAAAAAAAAAAAAAAAAAAAAAGTGGACATACCTTTGAGTTTGAGTTTACTACCGTAACATTTAAAAATAATAATTTGTTGGCCTACTGTATTCTGTGTTATTCTTTCATTAAATCCAGCGAGAATAAAATTATCGAAAAATAAATAAATATATAAAATGAACGAACAAATTATTATTATTATTATTATTATTATTATTATTATTATTATTATTATTTCACTTTCGCACATGATATGATTTTATTATTTACAAGTAACCTCTGATGTCTTAAAATAATGATCCGGTCATTTGTTCGACAGAATATATCCAGTAGGTTTCCAAGTATCGTTAATGTTTCAAACAGGATTTTTTTTTTTGTAATAGTTCGATTTCCAAATATCAATGAAATATCTGCAGTCTTTTTTCATTTTATACACTCTTGTGCAAATTGAATTAAAACGAATAACGTCTTCCTAGAATCTTTCACACTTACCCTGATCGCGTATACGTCGTCACTTGGCGTTGTTTATTTTCTTCCGACCGCATTTTCATTTACGCTTTGAACTGAGGAATCCAGTTTGTTTCTTCGTCTTCATGAAAAGACTGACAGTTGTGAGAACCGAGTTCGAATTCAAGTTGAATCTGCTGCATTCACTTGCGCGCAAATACCTTTGGAAAAAGTAATTATCCGTCTCTTCTCCCTCCATCTGTGGGCGATAGAGCAGGGTTCTAAAGCTTTGGTTGGAAACCCGTCTACCGCAGAAAGTAAGGGCAACCTCCCGCGGAAAAATCTTCGGCACAGTCATGTCTCAAAAACGCTCAGAGGTGTACTACGTATGGAATTTAACTGACTGAACCGCGTAATGAAAAAATGTATTTATTATAAGGTTCCAATAAGCAAACGTGATCTAGATTTTAGTCTATCCTCAACATTTCAACCTTTCTGTTGAGAGCAAGAGAAAATTTACTCGCCCCCAAATCATTTTACTCGACCGACTTCATTTTCTTAATAGTGGCCTAAGCTTAAACGTAGCGTGAATCGCTGACGAAAACAAAAAACGAAATTTTAATAAAATTTCGAACGTGTTAGAAAGTATTTAAATTTTTCAAAAAATAATAACAACAAATTTTGATCTTTCCTCTTAATAATAGCATAAACATTTTGATGATAAACCATTTTTTATTTATATCACTTTAACATCATGATATGCAGTTGTTTTTTTTTTACATTGAGTAGAGGTACCTAATTTCGTAGTTTTTTCTTCTGTTTAACTACAACTTCCATCTCATAGATGATAAAAAAGTAACAAATCTGTTTTTCTCAACGATTTTCTATATTTTCCTATAAAAATTATTAACTTGTATAATTTGTTTTTCGGTGTGTGGTTGAAAGAAATATGGGTTTCTTTTTTCTTTCAAATGATCGTTTTTACTTTTCGTAAGCTGGAAGAAAATATATAATAATATTTTTCCAAATGAGTTTCTAAACATCTCTGAGCGTCTTTAATCTGGGCAGCTGAGAATTTTTGGCTCCACTCTGGAAGCGTTAATTCAACGAATGTTTACACTGACCGGGACGATAAAAGCCAAGAGTTCAATAATGTCATTGTAGGTAAGTTTAAGTAATTTGTGAATCTTCATTGGCATACTTTTCGGTTTTTCAAGTAATCAGATTTCCTTTTTCTATATTTGAACGGACACGTTTCATTGCGAAGTTTTCAATCGACCGCGGGCGAGTAAACCAATAAATTTTAATCGCCCAATTAAGTTTTTAATGGACTGTGAAATCTCAAAGACTGCTTGTTAGGAAAAATAATGGAATAGACAATGCTCAAATCAAAAACATAGATCTTGTGAGCCGGAGAGAGCAGTCTATACAAGCGAATGATAATCCTTCCGCTACTACAATAAACATTTAGGACAATTTTTAGAATAGAAACTGCAGACTGAATCCCTAAGGCAGTGTGACGCTGTATCCGTTCTGACGAATCCTGTGACCACAACGGATATAAGTGCTATCGGGCCTTGTCTGCTTTAAGACCAACATCGATAGCGTGAGACAGAGAAACATGCTGCATATGCATCTGTCGATTTCCGTTAAAAAAAAGTCCTAACCGGCAGAGGTCACTAAGGCGTCAGTTCCCATGCTTAAACCAGCAGAACTTTAAACAAAATCCCAGAAGTCTATGGTCTCTCGAGATCGATCGATGTCGCAGAAATGAAGCTTGGGTTTCGTTGATTAGAGAATTGTAACCAAACCAGCTATTCGTTTACTTTTTTTTAAAGATTTTATAGTAAAAAAATGATTATAACTATCACCTTATGCACAGCAACTGTTTTTATAAGAAAATAAGCACCAAGTGAACTAACGATTACAAATTATCTTACCATTACGGACACGAACATTGACACGGGTCCTCACTACCATCCGTTAAACAGGAAACGGCAGACTGAATGTACCGGGAAGGCAGACACAATACCCTGACTCCATCGATGTACATTCACTATCAAGCCAAACTTCTATTAACGAGTGTAAAATAATTTTCAGGTCAGGAGATTAAGCGTCAATTCTATTGACAGCTGTAATTCCCTGACGAGCAGAAGCAAGACAGCCAGGCCGGCTGATAATCCCTCAAACATGATGGAATTTATTCCAGGATACCCAGCACCGACCGACTCCTAGATCCTACCGATGGAAAAGGTGCCGCTGTCGTGGCGAGAGAGCTTTTAATTAAATTGGACTACATCTGGGTCATTAAATCGGTGGATGCTGGTATTGAGCCGACTAGGAGACCAGTCATGGAGAAATGATGGCTGCGTACTCACCCATAGTTAACCTGTCATACAATAGACACCCAATCTCATGCACGGTTCTGTATTGTCTCGGTGAGATTTTTCGAGGGATGCTTTTGCTCCGACATGAGAATCTAAGCCTGTGAATCCATGTTATTATAAGTATACGCAACGCGCATGCGTGTTTGTGTGTTTCTTCGGCCATATTTATCACTCTCTTTCTGAGTACGTATTTGTAGATTGTAGTCTGCAATAAAGAACAAGGGGTGTAGGGATGGAGAAGCTCGGATATGTTAGTGATTATAAGAATAACAGTGGATTGGGAAAGTGCTCTGCCAATTCAGCATTGAATTTTGTTATTGTACACGCACGCATGCACCAGTGGAGATTTTTGTCTATCCCCATACATGACAATTTGCGTTCGATTATAGATTAGCGCATAAAGTCAGACACGCGCCTTTACTAACGTTTATATAATATCTTTATATGTGCACGAGCATGTATAATGCTATTTAGCCTAACACATTGATTAAAATCATCATTTCTTTTGATATAACTCACTGTCATATAAAAGTGGCCATGTTGCGCATATACAAAATTTCCTTTTCTCTTATTGCATTTTGCCCTTTAAGCTGTTTGCTGCAAGGCGAATAAAACTGTCCTTTTGTTAACTTCTACAAAATAGAGAGACAGTCACTTGAAGGAGATCATTGGTTATTATCCATCTCTGGCAGATCATTAATGCTGTAATGAACTCCAACCACAACGGGCGTTTTTTTCAGTTACTGCTTTGTGCCGTACGAATTGCATTGCATTCATTTACGCGCAAATACCCTTGGGAAAGGTATTAATCCGTCTCTTCCTTCCAGTTATGGGTTAAATAACAGAACAGATTGGGTTCTATAGCCTTGGCTGGCAACCAGTCTACCGCAGAAAGGAACCTGCTGCTGGATAATCTTCCGCCCAGTCACTCATGTCTCTTTCGAGATATAATCGCCCAAGCATGTTTCACGTATGGCACTTAACTGACTGGCCGTACGAAACGAAAATAAATAAAAAGTCAATCGTAGCTTCGTTGTGGAATATCAGTCATCATCAGTACCATTAATATTGTATCAAATTCAATCCCCAACACGATTTTCACACTTGCATACTTATACCGAACTAGTTTAATACAAGTAAAGATGATTTCTTGCTGAAATTATGGAATGAAGAGCTATCATTATTTACATGTCGTTTAGGAAAATACTCCCACGTTTTTTTCTAATACAATGGGTCAGTTCATTCATTCAAACCCTTGCAGGTTATTTAAAGCCTGAAATTCTTTTTCATTGTAAGCATGTTTTTAGTTGAAAATAATTTACTCATATATGTCTTACTAATTAACCCATAACTGGAAGAGAAAAGTTGGATTCGTATCTACCCCAAGGGTATTTGCACGTAAGTGAATATGACGAGGCGTAAATGAATATGACGAGGTTTCAGTTAATGATTTCAAGCCTGTATCCATTACGACATCCGCCCGTCCAAGTTTACAGCAGTTAGTAGTCACAAGTGGTCACCCATCAAGGTACTGGCCAGATCGATGTTGAAACTAGTGTTTCAACGTGATGCGGCCGTAAGCTACTCCTTGTGGAAAGAGAGTTTTCGAGTCTCATAATAGTACCTGCCTATACAGCCGTTATCCCGACGAAAGAGAATAAAATCGAAGAAAAATTAGAGACTGATCGAATAACTCAATTAAGCAAATCCAAAGAAGAATTATTGTTCTTAGCCTGGAATATCGGCTTTAATCAATTTTCAACTGCCAAAACCTAGTTTCCCTGAAACTTTCTATTAATAAGTTTATCGTAATTGTTCAGATGAACATTCTTCTATGGTGCCTAGATTGGTAGCAAGGTCTCATCATTTGACAGTTGAAATACCCAGATGTGAACGTCATTTCTTTTCTCGCACTCATTATTAAACCTCTTCCGGTTTTCTGAATCCCAAACAATTTTGATCGTCAAAGATTTAACTGCAATATCCACAATTAACTACGATGTTAATTATTGTTCTTTTATTGCACTCTCTCCTTAATAGTATATTATTCTTATATGCTTTAACAGTCAGTAACCATTAGTGGCTTTATTGCCTTGCTTTGGATGAAATCCATAATATTATGAAAGACAAAAATGAATCCATATTTTATACGCATCTATACTTTGGGATGTGCATTGTAGTGCAGTGGATATCGGCTCGGAAGGTCAAATCGCTGAATCGAGTTCGGATGCCAGTTGAATTCCTTGCATTCACTTACGCACCCTTGTTAAAGGTATTAATCCGTTTCTTCCTTCCAGTTATGGGTTAAATAATAGGATAGATTGGGTTCTATAGCTTTGGATGGCAACCAGTCTACCACAGAGAAGAACCTGCTTCGGGATAATCTTCTGCCCAGTCAGTCATGTCTCATTCGAGAAATGATTGCCCAATGCGTGTATCTCGTATGACACTTAATTGACTGACTTTTTAATTATTTCTTTCCTAAGCAAAAGACTATACTATTCTACGTTATACAGTTTAGCACGAGATCTATGTATGCAGTTTCACATTTGTTTAGTACATTCCAGCAATTCTTCGAAGTTATTATTTGGAAATTGTATATAGGGATTTAGTGATGCTATTTGTTTGAGCAGACATAATCTACCGTACCAGACATTTCAACATCATGATTTGGAAATAACTCCCAGCCCATCATCAACTTCATCTTCAGACATTTCATCAGAAATTAAAGCCAAGATACGATGTTTAAAACGAATCATGATTTAACAAAACTGACATTCATTGATGTGTGTTGTGGTGTAGTGGATATCGGGGAACCCTGCATTCACTTACGCGCTAATACCCTTGGGAATGGTACTAATCTATGCATTTCTTCCAGTTATGGGTTAAATAACAGGAAAGATTGGGTTCGATAGCCTTGGCTGGCAACCAGTCAACCGCAGCAGGTAGTGGCAACCTATTGTGGAATAATTGAAAGCCTGATGTCTATTGTCTGGTTCCTCTGCGGCATGTATATGCAACGGCTGAGTGTATCAATAGTTCCTCAAATTGTGGATGTTTCTGCACAAGCCTTCACCATTTTAAGCAAATCACTTGCGTGGGTCTTTTACCTTGGTTTCATAACTGAAGCAATTAGGCTGTCGAATCCGATGGGAGAGTCCATTATATATATATATATATATATATATATATATATATATATATATATATATATATATTATGTCCTTATATCCTTTATTCTTCATTTTATTCGTGGGATATGAATTTCCAAATTGCTTACAAAGGAAGGTTTCCAATGGCATAATTATGCTTGTCATAAACACTGCGTTGTCATCTTAATCATTTTACCCAAAGTAAGGCAATAAAGACACTAAGATTCAAGAGGTCAAATAGTGTAAGATAATTTTTAAAGAAATGACATTATTAAGGAAATGAAATATGAAAAGTACTGGAATTAAGAAGACAGAAGATAATGATTAACATTGAATATATATATTTAAAGATTAAAAGTGATTTGAAAGCATTGTCTGAGAGAAGTAACTCTTAACATAACCGGAACGTTACATCTAGCCATTTTAACTGCCTTGCCTTCATTCATAATAACGGCCGCATTTTTTTTTAATCGTTTCACACCAAGCAAGGCGGTACCGTGATGCCCGGATGGGTACTGTGGCGCAGTGCATATGGAACGAGAAATAGGCAGCTGTTCGAACTCCTATTTGAGTATTGATTAAAAATAATGTTCAGACCAATAAATTAAATATGTCGGTTGTTAATTCTAATTCGGAAATCTCCGGAACTTTCCGTAAAAACCAAAAATAGACTGATTTACAAAAGAATTTTTATTGCGACGTATCTTTCTCAAATCTTAACCGTTATTTATTTTTTTATATTTTTTATATTTTTTATTTCTTTATCTTATTTCTTTATCTTTTTATTTTTTTTATTTCTCTTTTTAATCTTATTTTTGTTCTCAATTTGAATATAGACTGACTGTTGCTGAGGAGACGTGAGATCTCTCTTAGGGATTTCATGTTGAAATGTTCATTGAACATTTTTGAATTTTTAAAATTTATTTTAATATATATATAATGAAATAAATGAAATGTCGATCCTGTTTTTATTCCCGTTAACAATAAATAGTAAGTGTATTAAAGACATTTCATAACTGTCCACGTTTTCGTTTCCAAAATTTTTTCTTCTTTCAGTAATCAGTAATTTAGATGTAAGATTCGTGAGTAAAACCGTGCCAAATTTGACAGGAACATGACAGTGAGCAGGAAAGCCCTAACATGAAAATGACTCAGGCTTTACTGATCCATTCATTTTCAATATAGAAATAATTGCTGCTTGCCTTAATGCACAAAGGTTCACTCCATTTAGATACTTGGAAAACATTGAAAACAGAAAAAAAAAAGAAGAGAGTAAGATGAAATGTGGCAATGAGAATCTGCAATATCTTGTTTATCCCTTTTCTTAATTCCGAAGGGGGGGAATATTTGAATATTTCATGATTCATTACAAGTTTTATGAAGGAATATTCACTTTGGCTCCGCCATTACTATTTCAATCCAGCCAATATTGGCTCTTCTTTCCCTTAAAATAATATTCAGAATTGACAGTCTTTTTGTGTCGTAACGTTTATGAATAAAATAAAGTTGTTGTAGCTGGAGAGGTGATCATCGTCATCATCATGTAGGGAAGTTTACTTTTTATTATATTTTTTATTCATAATTATATTTTTTTATGTTGTTGATATTTGTTATTTTCCGCCTCTATTTTTTTTTTTTTTTTTTAATTTTTTTCCCAGCATTCATTTCATTACTGGAGCAACATTCTTAGATGATTAGCATTAGAGAGCTTGATCATTAGGTGATGTTGACAGTGAAGTGGGACACATTATCTCTTTTTGTGTGTGGAGGCACGTCATTAGATTTTTAAGAAAAGAAAGTGGATTTCTCGCCGAGATGCGCGGTTAATGAACAAGCGGCGAACTGAAGACAGGACCTTGGGAGAACTGTTGTTTCGGCGGAGACAGAACGCAAGCGAGGCGTGGACGGCACGCTTCAACGAGTCAGGGAACGAACGAAAAGCCAGTAACTAAAACACAGCAGTTATTGTTGTAGATGACGCCCTACCATTTATCGACTCCTCCTTAGCCTTCTCCTGGTGCCGACCCGTAACTAGTTTATCTCTTGCCAAATGGACATTAGAGTGTGCGATCAATGAAGAATTTGTATATAAATGTATTATATGTATAGTGTATGTTAGAAGAAATATAAGTGTGGACATGTTTTTAATGTGAAAGAAAATGGAACTTGATCTCATAGAACTCCGACTCAAAGAATAACTGATTGCTTTATACTAAAGAAGACACGAATACATCCATTAGAACGTCTGAGCTAATCTAATCAGCCGTCATGCGCGCACACCGTCCTATTTCAGAAAAACTTATTATATATATATATATATATATATATATATACATATATATATATATATATATATATATATATATATACGGATATATATATATATATATATATATATATATATATATATATATATACGGATACGGATATATATATATATATACGGATATATATATATTTATGCTGTTGCACGCGAACACTCACATACTTGCATATATATATATATATATATATATATATATATATATATGTCTTTAAACCTTATTCGTAGTTGGTACCATATTTGAGTAGACATTTCGTTTAATTTTTTATATATTTTTGTAAACTATTTTATTTTCGTCTACTGGCCTGAATATTGGAGTAATCGTATTAAAGTAAAATACGCCCTAATATTCAGGCCGGAAAACGAAAATGAAATACCGTCTAAAAAATAAACCAGATGTTTACTCAAAATGGATATCTATAAACAATGCTTAAAAAAATAAAAATTATGTTGAATGGAGAAATAAAAATTCTTTGCTTCTTTAGAAATTACTTAAAATATATATATATATATATATATATATATATATATGTATATATATATGTATATATCCGTATAGATGCACTAGTTTGTAATCTACAGTAAATCTGTTGATTTAATTTAGTAAAGTTATGAAATAGAGCTTTCAGCTGTTCTTTAAGCCAATTTTAAGGATGGTATTATTTTTAATTTTTAACTGAATGTCAATGATATGTTGTAATTTGTCAAGAAACTTGAAAATCAAAAATAATATTGAAGATTACCAACCAAGATACATATATGGAAATGCTAAAATACCTATATATATATATATATATATGCCTCTCTGTGTGTTGGTATCTGTGTAGTGTACGGGTGTAGATACGTGCATATATGTGTCTGTTTCGATCGGATTTATGTATGTATTTTCTTGCATGGAGAGATTAAGACAGAGTTTGCGATCAAAGACGATTAATATCAGCGTTAAACTGAAAATTTACAGAAATCAAGGATTTTTAAACACTCTACAAAAAAGTAAAACGGAATTTTCAATCATTACTCCAGGCACAGTTGGTATCATAGAGTCAATTAAGTGTCATACGTGATACACGCCTGGGCAACCATGTCTCGAAAGAGACATGACTGACTGGGCAGAAGATAAACCCGCAGTAGATTTCCATTCCTTTCTGCGGTAGACTGGTTGCCAGTCAAGGCTATAGAACCCAATCTGTCCTGTTATCTAACCCATAATTAGCGGGAAGAGACCGATTAACACCTTTCCCACGTTTTTTTTGCGCCTAAGTAAATGCAACAAATTCAACTGGAATTCGAACTCGTCTGTCCAATTTCTCGTTCCGTGCCGATATCCACTGCACCACAACGCGCATCCTTCATAGACAGCTTCTTGAACTCCAACGATCTTTTCGTTACCTACGTATAGTATGTGCTTCGACAGAGCTGTTGTACGGTTATTGAATTCAGAGTTATGTCATTCATTGAAAACGAAGGCCAGGAAACCCAGTCTGATCTACTATATAATCCATAGTTGGGGGAACAAGAGTTTGATGCTTAATTTAGCGAAGACTAATTGTGCATAAAGGAATATAACTTGACTGCATTTCGACCCCCAACTTTCAAATTTCTCATTCCGTATCACTATTCATTGAATAGCATTCACACACACACACACACACACACACACACACACACACACACACACACACACACATATATATATATATATATATATATATATATATATCTCCTATCATGGCCAAGTGTTTTGACTGTTTTGCTTTTTATGTCTTAATGTAAGATACTCAAAAGTAGGAGTATCAATATATATATAGACTTCATTCTAGACCGCATATCGATATAAAAATATTGCTTTTATGGGACCATATATATATATATATATATATATATATATATATATATATATATATATCCCTCCTTCCACACTAGACAAAAGAAAGAGAGAGAGAGAGACAGAGACAGAGAGACAACAGCGAAGGCAGCGTCGGCTCAGTTTATTCTCTTTACTACTAGTTATTAAACTTTGACTTTTTATTTAACTTTAAATGGCTCTTCTCGCGTGTTTGCTTTTTGACAGTGCCTTATTTAATAATTTGCCGGGTAGTGATGAATATTGTAGCAATCGGAGTCTAACCGTACTGATGAGCTGTGATACAGCGAAACAGATCTGTCTGCGGATGACAATATATATATATATATATATATATATATATATATATATATGACTGGTAGTCATGAGTTATCTCCCTCCAACCCTGTAAGTTACTTGTAGCCTGCTATTGTACTCATTACATTTTGGGTCAAGTAACAGTAACTAACGTCTATATACACTGGGCCGTGTGTCTTTAAGGACAAAAACAACTGGATTTGTGGGACTTATATACGTAATATTTAGTAACACTTTTTTGCCAGAGTTCAAATTGCAATTTTTTGATCTTAATGGTTTTCTCTAGAGATAACTCATCACTACCAGAAGAGACACGACAACGCAATGAATAAAGTTCATATACCCCACTGATGGTAATAAAGGTTTCGGTTCGAAATTCCTAGCACTTGAAGAAGGCCGGAGCATACAACGGCCGAGAGGTCGTGTAAATGCAACAAAAATGAGGACAATAGTCCGAATAATGTAAATACTGGCGAAATACTCCCAAACACTCTGGTGAAATTGGCATCTTAAGATCTACCAAAAATAAAGCCGGCTCTTTGTTACTTTGCTACAAGTTCTACTTCTCTTATCGTAAAGGGTGGTTTGGTGACTGATCTCCAGTCAGCTGTCCATAGATTTTGTGGAATTATTCTGTGTATGGAAGTGAAATCTGCGAAAGTCGATTGAAAATTTCACACGCTGAACAACATACTCTCAGGGAATGTGTTGATTTTTTTTTTATTTTTCAACGTAGTCACTCACTCCTTGCGGTTCACACACTTTTTTCATTGGTGTCGTATTGCTTCTATCCCATTGGTGAATGAGATTTTGGCCTGTTTGTCAAAATGTCACCAACAGCAGATATGACGTTATCATCACAGCCATACCGATTGTTTTTTTGGAGAACCGATTCTATATATCATTTTTATTTGTCCGTGAATTTTTATACTACAATGTAATTGACATCTTTGAAAATGGCTTATGTAAGCCGAAAGCTTAGATTGGATTATAAAAAATATGTATCAATATTGTGATTTTCTTTCTTCATTTAATGATAATGCTGTTAAGCTTTTTTTTTAATCATATCATCCCGAGTAAGGCGGTAACGCCACTGATGTACAGGGAGCTACATAAGAGTGAAGAGATTGGAAAAGAGAAAACCGGAAACCAGGAACAAGGGATGAGCCTCTTCACCTGTTCAATAGATGTGGGTGGAGTCAGACAATATTTAAAAAAAATAAATAAAATAAATAGACAAAACTTGTTTATATTATTTAATGAACCATGCATCAGTATATATATATATATATATATATATATATATATATATATATAGTCATTCGCAGACAGATCTGTTTCGTTGTATCACAGCTCGTCAGTACGGTTAGACTCCGATTGCTTTTAACCCAGGATTGAAACCCGACCGTATTGACGTCAGTCGGCGATTCTACCTCTGAGGTATGGGCGCTTGGTAGAAGAAGACATACTTTTTAGCGTGTATATTATCATTATATATGCCCAGTAGCTGAGTGTGTTCTAATTCATTGCTGAATGAACGATGCGTAGTTGCGAGAGTAGCTACTGTTTTTTCAAAGTCTACCATTCTTGCAGAGTGCTCAATCAGGGTGTGAGAGCGTATGTATGTATATATATATATATATATATATATATATATATATATATTTGGAAGCCAGTTGTTTCCGCAACCTTATTTTCAACCTTTCCGTATTTTAAGGCTTTTTATATCAACTGATTCTGAAATAGGGGTTTCGGAACGCAGGATTGAAAGTTTAAAATAACTGAAATTTAAAATTTAACATTTTCAAACTTTAAAGGAAGAAAATTTTAAGAATCGTAAACACTTGCATTCGGGTTTGTATGATCCTAAAATATGTTTTCTGATATGTTTACCTCTGAACATAATTTCGGTTTTTCATTTAATAATATTTTTCTTTCTAAATATAATGGCTAACTTTTTTTTTTTTTGGCACAATCTGTAGACATCGCCACCGTTGTAAGGTTTGTCTTTTTTTTTTTTTTACTACACTGCAGACCCCTCCTCCTTGGTTTAAAATAGTAAATTTATTAAATAAATCGTGATCGGCTTCAGACGATCTTGGAATCTACCACATGTCTTCTAAACAATCTCCTTGTTTAAGTTGGTAAATGCTCCCATAATCCTTGCCTTCAGTTCCTCTTTGGTAATACAATATTTTTAGTCTCTCGTTAACGTATTCGGAAATTCTTTTTCTTGTTCACAACGATCGGAACGACTTTTCTGAGCTACCGTAACTTTGCCATTACACTCATTAATTACACTCATTACACTCTTTACACTCATCCAACTCTTTCCATAACTTATACACTGTCCTCAGATTGACACACAAACTCTCTGAAATATTCGTATTGGAGCTTCCGGTGCGAATTTCAAACAGTACAGCATACCGTTTCCAAATTCATTGAGGAGCATATCCTGCCATGGTGCTCTTTTTCTCAGAGATGGTGTCCATCTGACCCAACTATATTGTGCAGTCGACAAATTCAAAAACAGTTAAGTGCATGCATGAAATTAAAAATATAAAATGGCGAAAAGTTATACATCGCGCTATATATATATATATATATATATATATATATATATACACACACAGGGCGCGATGTATATATATATATATATATATATATACTAGCAGTATAGCCCGGCGTTGCACGGTTGTAATGAAAACTTTAAAACTAATCATTGGTCCTGGAGCTCAGACTCTTTGGGTGTTGGCATGAAAGATTAAAAAGCAAAAGTTGTTTTCCAGGTAAAGCGAAACCGTAGACTGAAAGAAAAATGAATGGATGTAATCAAATTTTGATTTTCTGGTATCGATATCAAATAAGTTTTTTCGTCGTAAACAGACTTTTGAAGGCTAAATAAGTCATCTGAGTAAATGTTATCATGGCTGAGACTAAGAACTACAATTAAACCTACTTAGAGCCAAACCCGAAGCAAAAACTAAAATAAAAGGGCTGAAAAAAATACAGACATACAGGCCGATAAACAGACACACACACAAACATCTTGCCTTTTATATATATATATATATATATATATATATATATATATATATAATCGATTTTCTGCATTATTGTAAGAACTGCAATCTTTAAATTTCTGAATGTCGTTTCTTATGCCTTTGTCTATGAGTGTATCAAATTTGATTAAAATCGGACCACTCCTTCTATAACCCGATTTTTTCGATTATTGATTTTCGATATTTATCGGGGGTACATCGACACAAAACCTACCTAAGAACACTAGCAGACGCTTATAGTACAACTGTGTAAATTTTCCAGAAAATCGGTTCAGCCGTTTTGGAGTCTATTGGTAACTGAAACACATGCACACACAGAGACAAAGTTCCATTTATAAGTAAGTTTAGATATATATATGTATATATGTTTTACATTTGTAAACGAGTTATTACGCGACCTAGGATTCTACCATGAATGGTATCTTTAGGCGATTTTCAATAACTGATTTTACCGTTTACCTTTTTTTTAAGAACGCTTACGTAACGGTGGCTTTTTGAACGATCACGAGGCAAGGAATTTTTGAACGCGCAATTTTGAAATTTGCAAGAAATTATAACGTTTTCTTCTATGGTTGTATGAACCTAATAGTTATTTTTTATGACTAAGCATTACCATACTCAAAAATACCTATTAGGGTCATACAACCATAGGTGAAAACGTTATAATTTCTTGTAATTTTAAAAATTGCGCGTTCAAACATTCCCTGCCACGTGAGAGTTAAAAAAAACACCGTTACGTGAGCGTTCTTAAAAATAAAAAATAAAAAACGGTAAAATTAGTTATTGAAAATGGCCTGAAGACACCACTCATGGTAGAAACCTAGGTCGCTTAATAACTCGTTAACAAATGAAAAATATTCAAAAGTTCTACAAAATAATTTTATTGAACACTTTTTAATACAAATGTGCACTGGTCTAACTTTATTTATGACCAAAAATTAAGTAATTAAACAATCAATCAATATATATATATATGTATTTATGTGTGTGTGTGTGTGTGTGTGTGTGTGTGTGTGTGTGTGTGTGTGTGCATATGTAAGCAGAAAGAGAAAATTGATAACTCTTTCTGCTTATCAACGCTTTATTTTCACACCGAGCACTGTTCGATAAAAAAAACTGGTCGGCAAAATAGATTTTATCAGCAACAAAATCTGAAAAACAACAGTCTTGACGCTAAATTTTACCACAATTAAACACTTCCGGGGAAGCAGGCTTGTGACAGCTGTGAGACAGTCAAGTGGCAGTCTAGAGTCAGTCGAGACGAGGCGTAAGAATACCGTCTGGACGTTCACTTCTATCTGCTGATTACTAACCTTCGTATTTATATATATGTTCTGTTATTGTGATACACACTTAGAACTTACCTTCTTGTTTCTGTTTCTTTCTTCTTGGTCCTAACAAGGCCACAGTAACTTGACGACGAAGACTCTCCACAACATATATATATATATATATATATATATATATATATGTGTGTGTGTGTGTGTGTGTGTGTGTGTGTGTGTGTGTGTGTGTGTGTGTGTGTGCAGAATCTCTTATGGTTGCTAATGATTAATATAGTAACAATTTGTTTTACTGGATTATCTTTAAAATAGGCTAGATGGACATCAACTTCTTGATTTCTTTGATGATAGTATGAATCGAAAAAAATAATTGATTAACCAAAAATCAGAAACAAATATTTAATTTACCAAAACATAAGATAAAAATAATTACAAATATACAGTTTTGCATTCTAAAAGAAAAACGGAGTTTACTATTGGCAGACGAAGTGTTACGAAGGGGAAGGATGTGTCAAATATCTTTATCCAGTTAAGATAGCAAAGAAGTTTAAGTGCTATACTTTTTGGAAATCCTCAAATATGTATATAAATAATAATTATTAGTTTGGTCAATGAAAGAGTCAAAAATATCTATTTTCCCATATAGTTCCATGAGGTTCTCTTTCAGGCTTTAGTTGGTCGGCAAAGATCCACGAATGGGGCTGGAGTTGATAATGTCAGCAAATCCTGTTAACAACTGACTACTCTCTTCCCAAAACCTATTTTTATAGAGGCTAACACCTAATTTGCATATTCTAGAATCCTTTAGAATTCTCTAGATTTTACTCGAATTTTCTCGGACATTCTAGCATCTTCCAAACGTTCTATTTCTAATTTCCTAATTTCTACGACTACATCATGAATTAAAGCTTTTTTTGTAATAACAAGTAAGACTCAAATGAATCCCTTACAACAACTTTTTAGACATTATTAATATTATTTATATATATATAAATGCATCCTCTTAACATGAGTCTGTCGTTCATTTACTGTTATTTATAATTTATTAAGGTGAATGTTTTTCATCAGTGGGCGTGGTCAGAATCTGAAACAGGCTAAACAACAAGGAAACACTGGAAATCGCTAAGATTATAACAAATTACGAATATTCTCTTTTCCGTGATGCAGTTGAATTTTTTGATTGCCTTCAAGAATGTTTCTTGAAATCATCTTCAACTTCTCTCAACCAATGCCTACATGAATACGCGTATAAATCATTCAATCTACTATCTTGAATGCCTTCCTAATGGAATTAAGCTATACAAAAATAATATTAAATGTTCGTTACTAATATGGTAAGTGGAAAAACGCTCAAATATGAAAAGGAGAAGGAAAAATGAAAACATGTCGCACCATATCAATTCTGGTGAAAATGATGCTAAACGCTGTCTGCAATTAACATTCGACTGAAGAAAACACCGAATCAACCAGCTGGACGCAGAATATTACGCAGTAAGTCGTCGCCATAGCGCGTCAGGTATGAAAATTGACGGTTGATCGACGCTTATCAATAATGAATGTCACTCGTGCTTTTTGGCATATTCACGGATTGCGACATATATCTAAACTTATTTATAAATGGAACTTTGTCTGTGTGTGTGTGTGTCTGTGTGTGTGTGTGTGTCCGTTACTTATAGACTCCGAAACGGCTGAACCGATTTTCTTGAAAAGATACACAGTTGTACTTTAAGCGTTGCGAGTGTTCTTAGCTAGGTTTTGTGTCGACGAACCCATGATAAATATCGAAAATCGATAATCGAAATAATCGGGTTATAGAAGGAGTGGTCCGATTTGATACACTCATAGACAAAGACATAAGAAACGATATTCAGAATTTTCAAGGTTGCAGTTCTTACAATAGTGCAGAAAATCGATAATATATATATATATATATATTACGAAATTATACGGAAATTGGTATTAACCGACATATTAATTTGTTTAAACATTATTTTTAATGGATACTCGTATTTGAGTGGTGGGTTTTTTTTTATTTTTTTTTCTTTAATGAAACTTTACATTTTAATCACCGCTGGCCTTGATGTTTTCAGAAATCTTGTTTGGAAAATATATACCTTCTGGCAGAATTCGAACCTGCATAATCTCATATACCGGATAGATGTCACCATTAGATTCTAGTGTATTGTACTACTCGACCGCAGAAGATATCACGGTAACCCAAGTTTTAATTAAACTTTCTGAACAGATATTCACTTGATTGTTTTAAAAAGCTTAATTCGGACTTTGGTTACCATGATATGTTCTTCAGTTACGTGCAAATACTTTTTTGCGTTCTATAGCCTTGGTTGGCAACCAGTCTACCGCAGCAAGTAATAGCAACCTACCGCATGAAAACATTCTGTACAGTCAATCATTTCGCTTAATCGTCTATCACGCATGGCACTTAAGGTCTCCCTAAAATAAATAATTACGCATGGCCAATTGTATGTTACATATTCAAGAGTAAAAAATCCAAAGAATTTATTCTTCATTGTTAAAAAGGAAATAAAGAAATAAATTTTCTTAAAAAATATTGTTTACTATGAAGTCCCATGAAATTATACTAAGTTAAAGAAATTATTATACCGCGAAGTAGGGTTTTTGTCAAACTATTTTTCCAAACAAATCTGCTTTTACAAATTTCACCGATTGCTTAGTGAATTGAAACGAATTGAAATGTTTGTAAATCTCGACAGAAATGTAAGCGATAACTTAACAGTGTCAGCAATTAAATTGGTTATATATTTGCTTAGTAAAGCTTTTAATTTATCAGGGATAACAAAGAAAACAATCTATAGAAAGCATGTTGATCGTGTACAATCTAAAGATACACAGCATTATTATTATTTTTTTTATAATGTATTACAATGGATTTTATGAGCGTTGTGATGCAGGTGATATCGACTCGGAACGACAAATTGAGGAGCCGAGTTCGAATTCCAGTTCAATTCCTTGCATTCACTTACGCACAAATACCCTTGGAAAAGGTATTAATCCGTCTCTTCCCTCGACTTATGGGTTAAATAATAGGACAGATTGGGTTTTATAGCCTTAGCTGGCAACCAGTCTACCGCAGAAAGCAATGGCAACCTACTGCGGGATAATCTTCTGCCCAGTCAATCAGGTCTCCTTAGTGACATCATCGCCCAAAGCGTGTGTTACATATGGCACTTAACTGACTAAATATCTAGACATGGACATTAAATGTATTTCAATAGACAAAGTTTTCTACAGTATTTACATTATTCGGACTATTGCCCTCATCTTTGTTGACTTGATGTTGTCCTCAAGGACATATGGCCCAGTAGATATAGACGTTGGTTAGTTCCAGTGTCTTGACCCAAAGAGTTATGAGTTTAATACCAGGCTACAACAGTGGTAAACAAATAATATATAGTATTAAGTTCAAGGGAAATAACTTAAGACTAGAAGAAGCGACTTTGCACAAGGAATAAGAACGATCTTAATAAAGAGTTCCGTTCTAAATTCCTAGCACCTGAAGAAGGCCAGAGCGTACAACGGCCGAAACGTCGTAAAAATGGAAACAAAGATGAGGACAAGAGCCCGAATAGTTTAAATAATGTAAATAATTCCTCGTCTCAGAAGTATGAACAAATAATGAAGTTTTCTATTATTGTTCACTACGAGGCTCAAGAGCCACTAAAGGTAGTTACTAAATGAGGTTGTTATAAAATATGAGGTTAAGTAGGATAGTTAGTGACTTAAAGTGATTAAGACTGTAGTGTTTGGGAAAGCAGTTGTGAAGAAGCTGTCTCAGTGGGAATTCCACCTAATCCATGCAATAATAAAGGAATGGAGACGAGCTTACTTAGCCCATGTGGGATGACAGAGCCTAAGAGTGAGGGTGTGTGTTGATGGAACGAATGGTTGTAGTTCGCCCGAAAAAAAATGAGAAAAATGATAATAGCGATAAAGTAGCAAAAGGCTAGGTACGTTTCGTCCGTGGGAAACGTGTTGTAGGGTGGAAGACAATTCATCGCCTATTTTTAACTCATTCGAGACTAGAAAGTGAAGATTGGCCAGCTCCAGCAGAGATGCGGCACTTTAAATTAAAGAATTTATTTTATGCAGTATATTTAATAGAATTGATATTGTTGTGGTTTATTTTAATGAAGAATATTCAATATTGTGTTCTGTGTGTTACTGTGCTCGATGAAATAAATCACTGTCCTTTTACTGTAAAGAAGTTTGTGGTGCAGTGAATATCGGCTCGGAACGAGAAATCGGGGAGCCGAGTTCGAATTGCATTTGAATTCGTTGCATTCACTAACGAGCAAATACATTAGTGGAAGGTATTAATCCATATCTTCTCCCTTCAGTTATGGGTTAAATAGCACGACAGATTATGTTCTATAGTCTTGGTTAGCAACCAGTCTACTTCGACCGGAGAATAAAGGGGTTTGCGTAGGGTCAACAACGCCACCTGTAAAAAAGATATTACAGAAGTATCGGCGACTCCCTTGTCGATGGCGAGCGGTCGTCGATGGCTTATGCTCCACTGGGAGTGATAGGATTTAGGGGAGATAAAGAAAATAAGATTGAGAAATGTAACAATTAATCTACAGACTAGTTCAGGTGTTCAACTTTGTTTTATCTTATTTTATAAACAGAAACGGCTTTATTTTCATGTCTTTTTTTATTTATAAACTGTAGTTTGTGGTGCAGTGGATATCGACTCGGAACGAGAAATCGGGGAGCCGAGTTCGAATTCCAGTTGAATTCCTTGCATTACGCGCAAATAACCTTGAGAAAAGTATTAAATCGTCTCGTCCCTCCACTTATAGGCTAAATAACACGACAGATTGGGTTGTGAAATCATGACTAGCAACCAGTCCACCGCAGAAAGTAATGGCAACCTGCTGCGAGATAATCTTCTGCTCAGTCAGTCATGTCTCTTTGGAGACATGATCGCCCAATCGTGTATCACGTATGGCACTTAACTGACTGACAATATAAATATGGAGTTTATCAGCGTGTAAACATTATGCAAGGATAAAATTATTGTCTTATTCTATGTGTCGTGTCCATTTGGGACTTTAAGGATCATGGTTCTCCACAATTTCCTGTCCTCTATAGCTCTTAGAAAAATTTGTCTTTTTTACTATCACTCCTAAATTCTGTTCTCTCAACCATTTACTCCGGCTCATTTACCTTTTTCTATGTGCCGTGTCTCTTTCGGACGTTGGTGATCATGACTCTATCTATCTATCTATCTATCTATCTATCTATCTATCTATCTATCTATCTATCTATCTATCTATCTTCCGGACGTTGGTGATCATGACTCTATCTATCTATCTATCTATCTATCTATCTATCTATCTATCTATCTATCTATCTATCTATCTACTTTCCGGACGTTGGTGATCATGACTCTATCTATCTATCTATCTATCTATCTATCTATCTATCTATCTATCTTATCCTTCCGGACGTTGGTGATCATGATTCTATCTATCTATCTATCTATCTATCTATCTATCTATCTATATCTAGATAGATAGATAGATAGATAGATAGATAGATATAATCCTAAGTTCAATACGACGGAGCGAAAGAAATTATTGCTAGTGGTATTGTTGATTTTGCACTTTATTGTTGATTTTGCAGTTTATTGCACTCTTTTGTAATTTTTAACATTTTTGTCTTTTTGCCATTTCTCTCAAAACTTTCTCCGCCAGCCATTCGCTCAATTTCGCCAGGTAGGTTGTATGTTGCTTTCCTCTAGTCCTCTTCTCTTCAAACACACCTGTGAGTATCAACTTTTCCAAGCTCTCTTTCATCATTATGTGACCTAGAAATTTCAAGTGTCTCTTTATGATATTAAGCAAAAATGTCCTTTTATTGCCATTTAGAAGTTTGTAAATGCTGACATGTTCGGTCCTGGATATTCTCAGCATATTTATGTAGAATCACACTTCTATTACTTCAAGTCTGTCTATCATATGGGAGAAAATTGTGCAGCATTCACTACAAAAGTGTGGTATTTTATCAAATTACTGAGTAAAATGCAACGCATAGGACGTCATCTCCTGTACTTCAATGAATCTCCTTTATTCAAGCATTATAAATCTTCAGAAACAAACTTTGTTTTCTGAAGATATACGAAAGGTCGACCCACTTTCCAAAATTGGTTCAACAATCAAAAATACGAATTTGTTTCGGGTTCCTCCTTGGCTGAAATACTAACTTTTAAGAATCGCTAATATAAGATAGTAATGGCAACCTTACTGCGGGATAATCATCTGCCCAGTTAGTGATGTCTCTTTTGAGACATGATCGCCTATGCGTGTATCACGTATGACATTTAACTGATTGATTGTATATAAGTGAATATGTTCTTCTCTTTCTTCTCTCTATACTTCGACTTTCGCTTTCTCTCACTCTCACTCTCTCATTTCCTTTATATATTCATGTGCACTCACATAAACACATGCAGAACAACGCACACACATAAACAGATATAGAGATAGACAGAGGGAAAGAGAGAGAGGAAAAGACGAGAATAATATTTATGTTTGTGAACATACAAAAAGAGGCGGAGGAGAAGAGTGAGACTTGGATGGGCTTATGCACACACACTTATATAGTTACGCGCGTGCGCGCACACACACACACACACACAAACACACACACACACACACACACATATATATATATATATATATATATATATATATATATATAGGGGTTGTCCCATTGAGAGAAATTGGTCTAGGTGAAAAAGTGGGAAAAGCCGTGAACGTTTTGTTTAAAGTGTAGATTTATTATTCTTATTATCATTAATAATATTACTTAACTTTTATATAATAAATTAGGTGTCCATAATAGTACTTGTGTCGAGTCAAAAGTTGTCTCGCATCTGGCGAATAAATTTGTGACTTTATATATCGTAATCCATAACACCGAGTATATATAGATAAGGTGTCGGTGAAAAGGTTAGAACGTTCATATGCATGCGTGATTCTTTGCTGGCTATTTTCACATAGGCTTGTTAAATTTTTCTCAATTTTGAAAATCACAATTATATATATATATATATATATATATATATGTGTGTGTGTGTGTGTGTGTGTGTGTGTGTGTTTCATTGAATAATAAGGACACATCCGGTAGACTTCTTTTTATATTAATTCTTTTCAGTTTTCTAATCAAGTAGAAATGTAAAATCTCATATGCACTTTAATATATTGTTACTAAATTCGTAATAATTTTGTTGAGTGGTGTTTGTTAGTTTTGATATATAGGGCATCAAGAATTTAATGACTTTTATTATTTTCTTGATGTAGTATACTGGTGTTGTCAACAAGTATTTCCCTGTATTTTGAAAGTGGACTAGAAAATGTCTTTAGATGTTGTGCAATAAGACTTTTTCCAATTCCTGATCCCTTATATTGAAACGCTTGTTTTGTAAAAACGTTCATAACTACAACGGATTAATTTTAAAATACTACAAAACTATAATAAATCGGGTTTAATTCTCTATCACAACAGAATGCAGTTATTATCGCAGTTACAATAACTTTGTCTTTGAAATTCACCCCTGAAAAAGATCAATATAAAAATAAGTAGACAAAATATGTCTATATTATTCAGTGAAACATGTTTGAAGTAAAAAGATATACAACCTGAATATATAGAGGGTGATTAGAAATTAACTCCCTATTTTAAAATAGTTCTAATTTATTTATTGGATTTTTTGTCACAATCTTCTTGAGAATTTAGTCTACTTCAATCTGTATTGTCAAACTGATTTTTTGTTGATACTTGAAAAACTGTCGCCGTTGCAAATGTAGAAACTAGGAGACGTGCAAGCAGTTCAAAATATATTTATACGTCGTCCCAAAAAAGTTAATTTGACAAACAGCAATGGAAAGTCGGCCCTCCTTTCACACAATACGAATTGTGCTCAAAAAAGAGCTTAAATGACATGTTGGAAAGACGGCACTACTGCTAACCAATCTCCGCTGAAGACTGAGACATTTATAAGAAGTTTTGGGAGAATATGCACTGTTGGTATGAAGATTGAAAGGTATCTTTAAATATATCCTCTGGAGTGATCAAGCGGTACTTCACATCAGTAACTTTGTGAACCGTCACAAATGCTACTGTTGAACTGGCAAATTTTCTCCTGTTATCTCTGAAAAAAATGCAGAAAGTAACCGAATGGTATGAAATGACTTCGGACAGGATTGCGGGTCCTTCATTTTCACGGTACTACGAATGCCGAAAAGTAGCTTACCATCTTGCAAGACGAAATCTGGAAAGTTGTAACTACTTGAAAGAATGTTGAAGATGTAAATTTCATGCAAAATGGCAGCTCTCCACCTTTGGTATTGTTGTTCGGGAATGATTCAGTGACTACTTTGCGGAAGATGCATTTTTCGTCATGTTCCCTATGAGTGGCCAACCAAGTGTGACGCCGCCCTCATGTCGCTAGACTTGATGGTAGCCTCGACACAATAGCTGGTTTTCAAGAAGTCTATTATAACGGCACTCCCCCTTGCTCACTCTGTGAATTCTGATCCAAAGAAGGCCTGCCGAAATCTTACTAGCTGTGTCTTTACCACGTCGAACCAGGCCAGACGCACGCTTACATTTGGTTAACAAAACAAAACAAAAAAACGGAACCAAAAAAAAAAAATAATAATGCCTGAATAAGTTGCGGAAAGAGTCTTCATATATATATATATATATATATATATATATATATATATATATATGATAAATATCAACAGAAGCAGAATATACAATCGTCGAATTCAATTTTCACAACGGAGCGTTTCAGAATAATCAAATCTTTCAATTTTCAAAAAAAAAAAAAAGAAAAAAAAAGGCTTTTCAGGGCTCTTTACCAAAGCTTTACGGAAATGGCCAAAGTGGGGTGTTTTGGCAGCAGTAGTAAATTCGTCTGGTCTATTTCGCTCGGCAGCTTCTACTGATTTGACTCACTGGGGTCTCGATGTTTATACTTGTTCTAAATTCTCTCGGGGATGTGGTGAGACCCGGGGTATCTTATGCAAATTAAATCTTGACCAATGAGATTACTTCTATCGTCACACTTCAAGGTGGGGGTTTTTGTTCATCCAATGAGGCAACAACACCTCCTCTGACGAAAGTTTTCATCATCTTCTTGATTCAACTGATTACGTCAGCAAATCTAGCACTTAGCTTAGAAACTTTAATGCCAGTGAAATTTATAATTCGTTTTTATTCCCATTGTTAAAATTTTAACCTTCTTAACCTCATCAAAAAGTTTTGACAATTTGTTTTGGCTATCTCTATTTTTCACTTCCACCGGCCGAAAACCCAAGCTTCTGAATAAACAATGCAAAAAATATATTTTTCCTTTCCATTCTCTTCAATTTTTAGCTAGTTTTTCTATTTTTCAGATTTTACAAGTTTTTGCAAAAAATTTTCAGTTCTTTTTTAACGCGACTCATATTGATATTTACAATAAAGTGCAAAATCAACAATACCACTAGCAATAATTTCTTTCGCTCCGTCGTATTGAACTTAGGATTCTATCTATCTATCTATCTATCTATCTATCTATCTATCTATCACTATCCATATCACTATCCATATCACTATCTATCTATCTATCTATCTATCTATCTATCTATCTATCTATCTATCTATCTAGATAGATAGATAGATAGATAGATAGTGATATGGGAAAACTATATATATAGGTGTGTGTGTGTGTGTGTGTGTGCGTGCGTATGTGTGTATATGCGTATATAACAATTTTAGTCGCAACAAGGTAAAGAAACCTTTTTAACTGTCATACTTCTTCACTGTAAAATTCTCTCTATCTGTCTCTCTCTCAAAATTCCCTCTCTCCGTATATATATATATTACAACAGAGCTTTTAAAGAGAGTGTCAAGACAATAAATTTTCAGCACACACGCACATATATATATATATATATATATATATATATATTATGTCATATATTGTGTGTGCGCGTGTGTGTGTATGTGTGTGTGTTTTTCTGCGTATTTATGTTTGTGCGTACTTGAAAAAAGCCTGTCAGAGAACCATACATTTTTCACCCTTCAAAGTGAATAGATTTATTCACTGCACGTTAGTAAGAAAAAGGGCAAAACTAATTGGAATCGAACGATCGGTCTAAAAATTTTTACTTTTTTGTTTGTCTTTTTTCAGAGTCACCAAGTGAAAAGTGGGAATAAAGTCAATACGAGATTAGTAATAAAAAAAGTAATAAACGTAAACGAAGCACCCTGCCGTTTCTGTGATAAAGTGATTACATAAAAATGGTTATCTCTGTGGGTTTTTTTCATGAAGACAGCAAACTACAAAAAATTATTTTAGATATGCTTTATTGCTTTATTGCAATGGAATAACCTGAAAATTATGAAAATTATGAGTATATTTAGACATCTATTTATAGAAAGGTACATCGATATTAACAAGATAGATAGATAGATAGATAGATAGATAGATAGATAGATAGATAGATTGTTATGGTGCCCTACATACATTGGAATGAACTCTTCCTACTTCAGAAATACTAACCTGCGAGACTTCCTAGGGGAGGCAGTTGAGATGCAGTGTAACTTGGCAGTTTGGCCGGACACTTCGATCTGTTGACTAATAACACTTTTATTTTGTATATATGTTCTGTTATTCCACTACACTGGTTCAATCTACCTTCTTCTTTCCGTGTCTTTCTTCGTGACTCGAACAGGCCACAACATATATATAGATAGATAAAGATAGAGAGAGAGAGAGAGAGAGAGAGAGAGAGAAGGGGAGAGGGGGAGAGAAGCGGGGTTGCCAAAACCATCGTGAAATAGTTTCGGCTTATCAGGTTACTCAAAGTTTCCAGTGTTTCGGTGGGTATTTAGCACATCTCTCGAAATAATTAACTCGTTCATTTGAACAGGGCTAGAGGTTTTATCCTTTGTTTTCTCTTTAGAATGGGTTTTCGTTTCCTTCTAAAGTCTCATTTTATTTCATTCCCAGGAACGCTACTACCGTTTTACTTGTCGGGAATTGATGACCCATCAATGTTACAACGGTTAAAAAAAATTTACAAACTTGCGTATCGATATCATTTCACACTCGGTTTTGCTTTCTCACTCCGCACTTAGTCAGTTAAGTGCCATACGTGATACATTCTTGGGCGATCATGTCTCCAAAGAGACATGACTGACTGGGCAGAAGATTATTCCGCAATAGGCTGCCATTACTTTCTGCGGTAGACTGGTTGCCAGCCAAAGCTACAGAAGCAAATCTGTTCTATTATTTAACCCATAACTGGAGGGAAGAAAGGGTATTTATTTATCAGTGATCAGGAGTTACTGACAGGATTAATATAAACATGGTTTGGAATAACATTTTAAACAGTAAATCATTCAAATATTATTAAAGTAGGAAATATGGTCATTATTCCAGAATGTTTCTGTTTATGTGTGGAAAAAAAAATAATATCAAAGGAAATTCAAAAAAGCAATAATCCATTTTGCGCTTTCCATCAAATTGTTGCATTTTAATGTCTGTTGCTTCTGAGTTTCAATAAATTTTTTCATAACATACAAAATAATTCCAAATTAAAACAAATTAATGTTTAACAAAAAAAATAAAAACATTAAAAAAAAATAAAACTGCAATAATGTCATTTGCTTTAAAGAAATATTTACGCAGTGTCAGTTGTATAATACATGCTCAAGAATAAGAAATCTTAAGAATTTATTCTTCGTAATTAAAAAAATTTTCCTAAAAAATATCTTTATCAGGAAGTCCTATAAAATTAAATTAGATTAAAGAAATTATTAAACCACGGAGTAATATTTTTTTCAAAGGAATTTTCCAAACAAATCAGTTAATTCTAATCTTATCGATTGGTTAGCTAAACTGAACGAAACGTAGAGTTTGTAAATCTCGAAAAATATTAGCGATAATTTCAACATGACTAAATGCTCTGAGTATTTAAATTTGTGTCAGCGTGTTGGAAAGAATTCTAATCATTGAAATTATACAAATTTTCTAAGCACTTCTTAGCATAGATTTGATAATTTATGATGCTTTCAACATCTGTAACAAATGATATACAATACAATATTTCAAGTGCATTATTGGTCAGGTCTTTCTGTCTAGTGTTTTTATTGAACCTTGAATAAGTTCTCACTGATTTTTCAAGAAAAATAATGTTTTATTTACAAAAATTAGTAAGTAACTTGCCACTGAAAATATTGTCCATCGTTAACCATTACTTTTTCCCATCTTTCTGGCAGCATCTGAATTCCTCGTCAAAAAAAGACACGTTTTTTTAGGCTAACTAAGTGTGAAAACATTTTTTGGTATCTTCATAAGAATGTAAGTGCTGCTCAGCCAGGCCATGTGTCATCGATCGGAACTTGTGAGAATCGGATGGGCCAATGTCTAGTGAATATTGCAGGTGGGATAGAACTTCCCATTTAAGCGTTTCCAAGAAGGTTTTCACACGTTTTGCAACATGTGGCCTAGTGCTTTCCTACTGCGAAACCATTTTGTCGTGTCTCTGCTCATATAGCGGTCGTTTTTTGTCAATGCTCGGCTCAAGTTCATCAATTGTAGTCGATAGCAATTACCTGCAATGGTTTCGATCAGAACCTTCGAACCATAGATATTCGAATTTTTCCGCCGATGTTGATGCATGGCTACGCTTACCCCACGACATTCTACGTTTAGGGTTATCATAGTGTGTCCACTTTTCATCGCCGGTCACGATACGATGCAAAAACCGTTCCTTTTCTGTCGTTCATGCAGCTATTCACACGTGACAAGACGCCAATCGACGTACTCTCGGCTTCAATTTGTACGGTACCCAATGTCCTTGCATTTTAATCATTTCTAATGCTTTCAAACGTTTTGAAACTGTTGGGTGATCAGCTCCTAATAATTTTGCCAGTTCAGCTTGCGCTTGAAATGAGTCTTCATGATGCAATGCGTTCAATTCTTTGCCTTAAACTGTTTCGTTACGCCAGAGCAATCTCTGTCTTCGACATCAAAATCATTATTTTTGAAGCGTCAAAACCAATCTGCATGGTGTTTAAAAAGGAACATGGTTGCCGTAAGTCTCAACAAGAATTCCGCGTGCTTCAGTTGCAGATATCTTTTGAATAAAGTAGTGCAGTATAATTTCCCAGAAATACACTTTATTTGGCTCGAAATCCGACATGTTTAGCTCTAGGAAAAACAATTCTTTTACACTTAGGCCAAATGACATAAACTGAATTTCAAGCTTGCTTATAGTACTTCCTTATAGATGAGCTACCATCTGAAACTACACGCACGCAGTTCTGGAAAAACTGTTAGAAAACAGCGAGAACTTATTCAAGGTCCTAATATAAAAATCTATTATTAATGAAATGTATAGAAAATACTTGACAGTATTCATCATCATTTAGTAAAATTTTTGATAAAATATCTACTTTAAAACTGAAAAAAATATTGTTCTTTTCAACTTTTAATTTAGAAAATATTTACTAACCATCAACTTGTTGTCATTTTAATTTAAGAATCAAATCTATCAACCTGTATTTTATCAGGTATTTAAATATTTTGTTTTTGGAAGTGAATCTTTTAACAATCTTTAAATAACCAACATCTAGATTAAAAATGTCTTGTTAGACTCTAAAAATTCTTTTTTCGACATCCATTACAAGAGAGTTTGAAATTTTCAGATTCATTTCACATTACTTCTACAAAAAACAAGTGTCAGATAAAGGAACTCCATTTTATGTAAAGACAATCTGTGCAGGAAACAATTTTCTCTTTTTATACTTAAGAGCTCTAAAGTCTGAATAAATATAGATTTTTTGCTATAAAGCTTTGAAAAAAAATAGGGAAGATGGTCATTATGCAAGAATTTGGCCTTTTCTGCGTAAAAAAATACAAATATGATTTTATATGTGATTCAGAAAAGAAGTAATGTACCTAAATCAATACTGTCTTCTTCTTCCAGTGTTTTAGTATCAGTTCGCTAAAAAGCTGTATTTTACAAATTTTAATTCAGATGTGCATCTAAATCACCATTTCTTCTTTAAAACAAAAATTTTGGTTTTCAAAATATGGCTTAAAACGATCTGAATGTTTCTGCTAAATTGATATAACACGATCTTTTGATAAAAGACTCCCCACCAAAAAAAAATCAGTTGAAAACAAACACTTCTCGCTGTCCAGCCAGTAGAGAGCATTTGTTAAATATTGTAAAAAAGCTATGTGCACCATCAGTTTAATTCTCTTCCTAATTGGTAAGTATCATAAAATTAAAACTTACATATACTGTAAGAGTCCTAATAACCATATTACGATTCTTCTTGTTCCTCAATTACTTACTAAGTTAGTACGTGCATATAGCTGTGTCGTTACCTCAGGTAAATTGCGGAACGTCCTGTTTTGACAGTTCAGAAAGACGAAATAAAAAGATCTATTAGAAATCCTGTTTGGTTTTCGTGAAAAAGAAAAGCTTGAATAATAATAATAATAATAATAATAATAATAATAATAATAATAATAAAAAATAATAATAATAATAATAAAAAGCTGTAAACAAACACTGGTATGAACATCATCCAGCACCGGTTACAGAAATAGAAGATGTAACCATTCTGTGTAGATGGTGTACATCTACACAGACAGAAAAATTGAAGCAAACAGGCCAGACATTATTGTTAAAAACCAGAAGGAGAAAACTTGTCTATTAATTGATATGGCTTGTCCAGCGGATTGTAACATAGCAATCAAGGAATTTGAAAAACTGTCAAAATATAAAGACCTGGAAATTGAAATAGAAAAAATGTGGAAATTGAAAACAAGAGTTGTGCCAGTGATAGTAGGTGCACTTGGAATGATAACAAATGGAACAAAACAACACATTGAAAGAATCCCTGGAAACCCCAGCTTAAGAGATATACAAAAAATTGTCTTATTAAGTACAGCCCAGACACTAAGGAAAACTTTATCTATGTAATGCTAGGGATGATAGGGAAGATAGAAAAACATGAAATGGAGCCATAACAACACGCCACTACCTGCCTTAGGTCTCCCCGCAGACTTGGTTGGTAATGAGACCAAAGCAGAAATCGAAATATGATGAAAAATGACATAATAATAATAATAATGAGAAGAAAGGAAAAACAAATAACGCTCTCACGTACTTATCGTCTGCTTCAATGAAAGAAAAATATGTCAATTCCAAAAAGAAAATTGTACATTCCTACCTTTTTTAAAATAATGACCAGCATTCATACTTCTGATTGATATTGAAAAAAAAAAAATAAAGTTGTTAAGTTTAAATATTTGACGCTGCAATAAGAGACTTTCCACAAGAAAAATATAGTCGCAGAACTCACAAGAAGCTTATTTACTTACGAATTATAATAAAATAAAATTGGAAAATTCAGAAATGTTTATGGTCAATGTTAGTATATTTAAATATTAAAATAAATAATATATTTTCAATATACACGATTTCTTTCAAAATTTAACGTTGTAGTCTTATAATTATAAAACGTTGGGTGGTTGGTAGTTTTTGTTTAACGGCATAGGGTTACTTAATACCGAAATATGTTGTACAAAATTTTCTTTTATTTTTTAAGATAGTAATGATTTAATAATAAAAGGCTTACTAATTAACCCATAACTAGGGGAAAAGAGTTAGATTCATACTTTTCCCACGTATATAGTTCGGTTCACACTCCTCCACTATTTTTTTTAACATAAGTAGATGCTTATCCCTTGTTTCATGTTTTGGATTGGTTTTTCGGCTCCTTCTTAAAGTCTATTTCAGCTCCATACTCCTAATGCTTTTTCCTTCATACGCTTACATAAGTCTACTCTGTAACCAACTACATTGAGAGGCTCTTAGGCATTGTATTTGCTGAACACTTGCAACGAAAAAGCAATTGCACGTAAGTCGACATAACAAACCCAACTGGAATTAGAACTCTGTTACTTTTACAATTCCGAGTCATTATCCAAATCACAATTCCAATCTTACAGCACATAAGTATTACGAAGCGATCGCCAATTTAATTACTTACCAGGGTCGACGTTGCTTAATTTCGGTGTATCGTACGGGAAGGGTGCGGCCATATGCACAATTACGAAAAGCTGGTCCAACTAATGTTTAGGTAATGGTAAATAGAACAATTTTTTTTATTATCTTGTTTTCCAAGAGAAGACAATAGCTCCTAAACTTACGTCAGGAAGATTATAGGAAATATTAGTTCTAGCCAATGAAACTATGGCTGTTATTTGGCTTGAGTGAATGTCGAGGTTCATTTGTAAATAACCTGGAAAGTGTTGATAATCTATGATCACCAACCCTTTCTAAGTTATTTAAAGCCGATACATATTTTTGAATTGTATAAGAATAAGCATTCTTTTTTTTTTTTTTTTTGTTGAATGAATATGGAAATGGTAATACCACTGTTTTGTTTTTGTTTTTTCACAAAAGACTTACTCAAGTATTATTATCAGGTCTGAAATCAGAGCTATTTTCATCGATACTATTTTATAAAAAACTTCATTAAACCAGCTTTAAAAAAAAAAACTATAGCATCCGAATGTTAAAATCAAGCAAAATACAGAAATTTAAATATCTGCGAAGAATTATAACAGACGACGAAAAATGTGACAATGAAATTCAAAAGCTGATTGAAATGGCGAAAGTACTAAGAAACACGAAAATTGCGTTAGAAAAAGAAAGGTTGCTGGGCTACAATTAAATATCAATCCTCTAATAGGACAGTGAATTCTAGGCAATTTGTCCACAGGTGAAAAGAAGACTTCAGACTGCAGTGGTTTGTTTTCAGAGAAAGCTGCTGAAAATAGCATCGACGAAACATGTGGACAAATTTTAAGGAAAATGAAAGCAAAGAAAAAAAAGATGCTTATACTTAGAGGCAGTTGACATTTTGCGAACACATAACGGAGTGAGAAGTCTTGAAGTAATTGACACACACAATGAAAGCAAAATGGGCAGAGAGAAACGGCGATTAACTTATTTAACGAGATGGTGTTAATTGATGGCCGACAAGAGATTGGGTATGATAGGGAAATAATATATTGTTAGGATCGACAAAGAACAGAAAAGTTGTGAAGTGGCCTGAACACAAACTGGTGAAGAGGCTCATCCCTTTGTTTCCTGTTTAGGATGCGGTTTCCGGTTTTCTCTTTTCCAATCTTTTCACTCTTCTTTATTTTTATTTTTTTTCAATTGGAGTAGATAGACTAAACTATCGCTCGGTTCACACTCCACCCACATCTATTGAACAGGTGAAGAGGCTCATCCCTTATTTCCTGGTTAGGATGTGTTTTCCGGCTTTCTCTTTTCCAATCTTTTTACTCTTACGTAGCCCCCTGCGCATCAGTGGCGTTATCGCCTTGCTTGGGCTGATATGATTAAAAAAAAAGACACACAAGATATAAAAGAATCTTCAGTGAGTACGCAAAAATAATTATGTTTACTTTTTATTTTTTTCAGAAAAAATGCTAAGATGCTTAACATCAAAGAAAATGAATTGAAGAATAATGGTAGCTGTCAAATACATTCTCTCTTTTTCCCGGCTTACCGACAAATCACATTGAAACGCCTGTTCTCTTACAATCACCAAATCGAAGCTAATAAACCTGTTCATGACCATAATCGATTACCGCTAGAAATTACCCGGTGCTGTATGTGAAGGCGGTATAATAGATAATGGGTCAAAATTGTTAATCTACGAGCCGAGGTCTAATCCCAATTAGATTAATTATATTTTTTTAATCGTTTCACCCCAATTTATTTTAATCGTTCCACCCAAGCAAGGCGGTAACGCCACTGATGCGCAGGAGCTACATACAAGTAAAAGATTAGATATGAGGAGAGTAAAGAAAGAGACGAACAATTTAAAGAGGGCGCCAGAGAAAAGGCAAGAGAAGGATGGGAACACAGGTGTGAAGACAGTTGCGAAGGTAGGGAAAAAAGAAAATATATTCAGGGTGATGTAGAAAGAACTGGAGTCAAGTGGATAAGAGATGTGTATTGACATTGCATTTAAATCCCTGGAGGTTGTATCCGTCAGGAAAGCAAGAATATGGGTGTTCCACAGGCGGGAAGTGCGAGAAAAGAAGCTGATGAAGTAGAATTGTCCGCTGCATTTGGTTGATCTAACTGTGAATTGGTGGCACTCTGTTGCCATTCTGGTTGCACGAGAAAACTCCTGTGGCAGGGGCACCAGTGAGTTCATCAGAGCAGAAGCCATAAAATGATTTATAGAACAGAGATAGTGACTGGAGTCTAGCTATCAAGTCGATACCTATCACATTACAGATTCTCCTTTGGAACCTGTCGAGAACACTGAGATGAACAACGGGGGCGTCTGACCATATATGACAGTAGTATTCTGGAATTCGAATTGGGCTCTCTGTGTTCGAATGCCAGTTGTATTCGTTGCATTCACCTACGTGCAAATAACATTGGCAAACGTATCAATCCATCTCTCCTCTCTCTTTCTATCTAGCAGGACCGAATGGGTTTATACCCTTGGTTGGCAACATCTTCCGCCCAGTTAGTCATGTCTCAAAAGAGACATGAACGCCTAAGCGTGTATCACGTATGGCAATTAACTGACTAGTATTCACATACGCACAAATACCCTTGGGAAAGGTATGAATTCACCTCTTCTAGATATGGTTTAATTAGTATGACTTTTATCACTAAATAATTATTATGTCTCAAAAACAATTCTTACGATCTAAAAATATGTTCTGGCTTTGAATAATCCACAAATGGTTGATACGCAGTCGAAAACATAATCAATCAATTAGAGGTAACTATCTTTGGCCACGATATATATATATATATATATATATATATATATATATATATATCGGCACCAAATCGGTCAAGTTTCGATCCCGGCCAGAAGCAAATGAATGCGTCTAGCCACACTGAGAACATGAACAAACTTCAATCTACTACAAAATTGTACATTTTGTTTCGACACTGAAAGAACAAACTCTCATCAGGTAGTTAATAATGATGGTAATGATGATCGAAAGAAAATGTACAATTTTGTAGTAGATTGTAGTTTTTACATATTCTAATATATATATATATATATATATATATAATATTGTGCAAAAGTATTAGGCCAAGAACTATTTTATCTTTTATGGGGCATATTGACAGAAATTAATTTAATTAAAGTAATTTGATTTGACTTACTCAACAAATGCTTTTACAAGAAAAAAATTCTTGTTACAAAATAATATTTAGTATAATAGCATTTTGCTTTGATCAAAGCCTTCATTCTGTCAGGCATTGGCATCACAATCTTCTTCAATGTATATAATGGTATCTCCTGCCAAGCAGCTTGCATTTATACCCAAAGTGTGTCTTGCAAAATAACATTATCATTTTTTTATCCAAAATATCCTATAGATGTTCTATAGGATTGAGATCAGGACTTTGTTAGGGTCAATTCAAATTCTAAAGCTTTCCTTCCTCTTCCTTTTTAGTTAAATAATTCTTACAAAGGTTTGGCTTTTCACCCTGTATTTGAATTTCGGTGAGGTTTTTAGGAAAATCACCCCAGTCCTAGTACTTTTGCACACTACCAATATTATTCAAAAGTGTGAGGACAGAAGTGATTTTAAACTTTATTTTAATGCCTCATAAAAGATAAAATAGTTCGTGTCCTAATACTGTCGAGCAGTACTATATATATATAATGTTTTACTGCCTAAATAAATAGACTCGTACTATATGATGAGGGTATGATATAATTATCTATATTTAAATTTTATATTGACCAGTTTTCAATGGCTCGGAATTATGAATTAGAGAGCAAAATTTCAATTCCAAATAATGTTATTATATTCACTTACGCGCTCAAATACCCTTGCGAAAGGCATGAAACCACCCCCAGCTATGGGTTAATTAGTAAGCTTTGAATCACTAAAACTATTATTATCTAAAAATATCAACAACATTGCGTATAAAACATTTAGATTTCAGCGTCAAATAACTCATTGAAGTTGATATGCAGCTACATAATAAAAAAAAAAACTAGCAACCAACCTACTCTCTTTTCCCGAAGAACAACGTTACCCTCACATCTCATTTACATCACACTGTATGGAATTTGACTTCTGAACGCTAAATAAAAGAAACCTCATTTTGTCAATGAATTAAGACACCGATTCATCATTTTTGCGCAACTCTGTATCCTAACCTTCGATCCTGTTCACCTTTTCTAAAGAGTTTATATCTAATATACTTACGTCAACCAAGATATGTCGCTACAGATAAGATATATTAACAAATTTTTGTCGCGACGCCATCTTGATGACTAGCACCAAGAGTTGTACCTGACGTAAATTCTTTTAGATTTCAAATTAATGATAAAATATTTGCGAAAAAAAAAAAGAAGACAAGGCGGAACGCAATGCAAGAATCACTCAAAACAGGGTCGTTCGCTGACCTAAGTTACGGATTCGCCATTTACATCCACTCAAGATGTCATAGCCGCGTAAGATTTCGACAGTAATTACGTATGATCAAAAGAGAGCAACCGAACGCCGCGATCCGCGTCTATTTCGCTGAAAATGAAATATTAAACAGTGAAGGAAAGTGAAAGGAAACATTTTTAGTTGGAGAGAGGAACTGTGTGCGACGAACGGTTTCAAAATTCTGATATTGATGCCAGTGGGCCGTAAATTCGCAAATGGATAGAATGGTATTTTCGAAACTGCTATAATTTTGTGGGGTGAAGACTGGATCACTGAGCTTAGATACTCTGGAAAGAGATTAGCAAATCATTCTAAGTGAAGTCATCCCCACTAAGCTTAGATTACAAACGTAAGTCAAGCTTTTAGTATAATATTAACATGATTCGTATATAAAGATATAGGTGCATTTATATATATATATATATATATATATATATATATATATATATATATATATATATTTCTAAATATATACTGTTAAATATAGAAGACAATGAATGGCTATTATGTTTAATCATGAGCCGTTCTAAACATCGTAATTTTGGCTTTAATTTCAGGTGAAAACAAAGACAAAAATTCTCCAACATTTCGATAAATTTTTGTTAAGTTGGTTTTAAGCTTTCGGCTCACTTGAGCCATCTTCAGAGAGGTTATATTGAAGGCCATCTACATTAAATCCAAACAACCCACACTTAATAAAATCACGTTTAAATCTGGTCATAACACATTACATTGCATTTAAATATATATTTATGTTATCATTTCGAGCTCTCGCGGCGCGGTGTGACGTCATAGAACCGCATTACAAATTTACGAACTGCGTTTGCTATTTTTGGTAACTGTTATTGTTGCTTAGCAAAGTTTTATGTCAACACAAGATAAAATCGTCGCTGATGGTGGATGTTTTTATGTTAACGTCCTTGTAACTTGTTTTTTCTTTGGAGTCCTTCAAAAGATGCCATATTGACGAAGTGAACGATTAATTGTATCCATACTCACTTTTACTCCACTTACTTCTAGTACAACTTAATTTCTTTTAACGTAATGCAGGGCTTCTTACCAACTTTTCCCGCCAATAATCTTGCAGTACGTACGTTATTCTTCTAGGACGACCAGACCTTATTTTGGACGAATGCAATGACACGTTTTGCAGGGAGGAGCTAGCGCAGCTTAGAAGTGGCACAAGGCCAAAAGTAAGGGACACCCAGTGAGGATCGAACTCTCTACTCAATTTTAATGATTCTAGTGAGCCAAGAATGTTAACCATTACTTGATATGTCACTGTCGTATCAAATGAACTCAGTGGCACAATTAACTGACTAGACATCTTCCTAGAGCTCAGTCCATTTGTATGAAAGTCAACAACACGTTTACGGAGGTCACCATCAAATATTTTGCTCTTCTCCATTTTGCCAATGTTTAAAGAACGAAATATTTATTATTGTAAAATACAATAAATATGGCATATGACTGAAAAATGGCGTGTGTAGAGGTCAGTCTTCACGTACTATCCTATACCTAGCTTGTCACATTTACGATCCAATCACTCATTACAATTTCTTTATTTACCACAAAAACACGTCCATCCTCTTAGAATATTACATATACCATAATACCACATATTTACAGTCGAAACTAAAAAAGGGGAACAAATCCCATGCGATAAAAATTGATTCTATATAAAAAAAAATACAAAAATATATTTAAAACTTTAATGATATGATATGAACAGAAAAACAGGGACGGGATGAAATGCCCAAAAACAAACTAAAATGTAACAAAATATTAAAACTAATATAAACAGATGTTAGTAAGAACTGTCCAATCTAACAAAATCAAGAGTTCCTGTTGTATTCCGCCAAACGGCGAAATCAAGTAGCACACTCGCTAAAGGTGAGTGTAATAAATAATGGAATAGAGAACATCAAAGACTGACCCAGTCAAGATAAAAAGTGGGGCCAAAAACAAACTCGGGAGGTTGGGAATCTCGACCTGGATCATTAACAAAAGAGAAACCCGGGAACAGGCTAGAACAACAGTCACTTACATTAACTAGGTACATAAAAGAAGTCTAACATAACCAGGGGAGGGTTTGCAGGAAACCTTCCCGTTGTCACCTAAACGACCTAAAAAAGAAAATAAAGACTGGCCTCATTTACGCAAACCAGACTTGCTACGTTTACCCATCCTTTCCGTCAGATCTAATTTCATCTTGAACTGATGCTCAAAGATTAGACGCTGATAAGTATAACGTTCATATCGCACATGGCCCATTGGATAAAACAGTGATTGGATCCAGTGACTTGGCTCAGAGAGCTGTGTGTTTAATGACTGACTACTGCAGTGGTGATAAAATCTTCGAGAGTTGAGTTAAATAGAGATAACTTAGACATCTGCATGTAGCATGACACGTGGAACGAGAACAATCTACCGAAGTGAACAAAATAAATGGTTCAGTTCAAAATTCCAGTTAAATGAAGATGGTCCAATGTTCAAGCCGTCGTGAATATGGCAACAAAGATGAGGCCTGAACAATATAAATAATGTAAATAAGCAATATACTTGTAAAATGGCTTGGAACGTTGGTTCACTCTGTCGTACTAGACAATTTTCCTCGCATATTTACAGTCTTACATATTTATTTGTATACTATTCGTCTATGCATATAGCATTGCTGCTACACATTGACTGGTGAGCCTGCCATATATTTTGTTACGGTGCCTTTCAACGAGGAATGGACTCTTCCTCTTGTTATATATAGTTACCTGCTTGACTTTAATCAAGTGCAGGTATTTTGTTGTTTGTAGGACTGTAAGACGATGGTCGAGTATTTGTGGTAAATGGAGAAACTGTTAAGAGTGAATGGGTGGTGAATCTGACTAGCTAGCTTTGTAAAATGCTTATATTATAATCACTTACAATATATATTTAATAAAATATTGGCTAAATTTTAACTTTGAAACGCTTGTATCTTGTATTGAGGAGAGGAAAGTCTTTCAATATGAGACAGAGTTATCTGTCCTCTTTCCTCTTTTTACTTTCTTACATTGAAAAATTGTTAATCTCACCTCATTTTATTTTCCTGTGTATTTATGGGGTTTTTAGGCTTCTACCGATAAAAAATCTTTTAACACATTTGAATTTAAATAAATAAAGTTTTGGTTTCTGCTGTTGCTGAAGAAGCAAGTAATTCCTCGTAGAAATGGCTATCCAACTGATTTAAAATTTGAAATTTTGGTTTTATTTTTTATATTTCGCTTTGTAAATTTGGCTCGTAATATTTGCATCGAGCCCTCCACTTTGATCAATTTTAATATTAATGAAATCAATATTAATAGGATCGGGTTTTTTGTGATTTACTTAACTTTTTTCTTTTTTTTTTATAAGCGTTTCACCCCGAGCAAGGCATGTCACAGCCACTACTGCGCAGGGGGCTACATAGAGTGGAGAAAGGATGATTAAATATAGGAAATGTAATAGGGTGGGTGATAGGTGGGTAGGGATACCGAGAATGGTTAAATATAGGAAATGTCAGAGGGTGGGTGATAGGCGGGTAAGGATACCGAGAATGAGGGTTGGGTAAATGAGAGTGTTCTGAGAATAATTGGGAGTTAGTGTGATAGGAGGTGTCTATTGACCCTACATTTAAACACCTGGAGATTGTAACTGTCGGGAAAGCAGACTTGTGGAAGGGAGTTCCACAGGCGGGAAGCGCGAGAAAAGAAGCTGTTGGAGTAGAATTTACGGTTACATCTTATTTGTTTAACTGTAAAAGGGTGGGACCTAATTGCTAATCTAGTATCTCGTGTAAATTCGTGCTTAGGCGGCACCAGTGATCTAAGCTCATCGGAGCAGAAGCCATGAAAGTACTTGTAGAAGAGGCACAGGGAAGCCACATCACGCCGGTGAGATAGTGGTTGCAGCCGGTCTGCCAAGTCAGTATCAACCACGTTACAGATCCTCCTTTGTAATGTGTGTGTGTGTGTGTGTGTGTGTGTGTGTGTGTGTGTTTCATTGACAATCTGTTGCAGACAGTTTTCTTGTGGCCACATATGTATTTTCTTTTCTGGACATAAGCGTGTAAAATCTGCCCAAGTTGTCTATATATCCGAGCGTTATTGTAGTTTTTAACTGAATATGTAGATTTTTGAATATAGTGATTGGATTTTTAGAAGATTTTCAAAACATGGTCAGAATTTTGTGTCCATGTTCAGGGTTAATATGATGGAGCTTTGGCTTTTTCTTTTTATTATTAATGCTGACACTATTTTCTTTAGTTGCATGTCCAACATAATTATTCGTAAATGATAGTTGGTCAGGAATGCAATTAAGCGGCCTGTAAATTCATAAATAGAATTCGTCCTCTGAAATTTGCATCTTGCAATTGAGTTGTTGTTGATGTTAACAGTTTTAATTTTTTTGTTGTTTTGTTTTGATCGAATGAGGTTTTGTTTTTCTTTATTTTGTTCCTAACGGAAACTTATATCTGGCTCATATATATATATATATATATATATATATATATATATATATATATATATATGAATTGTTTGAACATTATTTTTTATCAATACTCGTATTTAAGTAGATATTCTGTTTTTAATTAAACAGTATTATATATTTATATCTACTGGCCTGATTATTTACGATAAATTTTTATTACGAAAATGTGTGTCATTCGGCAGGATTCGAACCTGCCGAATGACACACATTTGAATGTGAAGAATTCAAACAATTCATTTCAAATTGTCGGTTGTTTATAACCAAGATTCGTTAAAATTCGTTAATTTCCGTAATATATATATATATATATATATATATATATATATATATATATATAGTCTTTCGCAGAGAGGTCTGCATCACAGCTCATCAGTACGGTTAAACATCCAATTGCTTCTAAGCCAGGATTGACACCCGACCGAATTGACATCAGTCGGCGATTATACCCCTGAGCAATTTCGAGGAAGGCGGACTTTAGTGTGTTTGATACAATGTAAACATTCGCCAGTAGCCGAGTGTTCAAATTCATTACTGAATGTACGATAAGTAGATGCTTGAGTTGCTACTCTTTTTTTCAAAGTCTACCATTCCGCTATAGTGCTCAATCAGCTTATATATATATATATATAAATATATATTGGATGTATTTGGGTAGAAAGTATTCGTTATTACGTTATGTTGATGATAAGCGAAAGTTAATTATCTCATAGGGATTTTTGTATTCATATTTTCTGTATCAATAACTTTATTTTTTATAATATTGTGACTCCATAGAGGTGCTAGTGTTTTTTGCTTCGTCATTTTTAACTTTTTCAAATTTCACACGTCATGTTTGTTTTAAGTGTTTTTTCTTCACGTGTCAGTTTGTGTTGTCGTATCACCATTTTGTGTAGAAGTAAAATGTATTGGTACCAATATAATCTGTAAACTACACGCTATTGTAATCCCCAACTTAAATCTAGACAGGATTGATATCTATATATCTTTCAAAAATGTGTTATAATTGTGCAATTCTGATTAGAAAAGTGAGATAAATAATAAGATATAATATCGGAAATATTCAGAAATCCATCGATATATGATAAGACAAAGATAAAATACTAAATTGAAATACTCTCAAAATAATCTAATTTCTGCATGTTCATTTAATGTTTCTGAAATGTAGATGCCACCATTTTCTTAGTAATAATTATGGTGGACAGGCGGTAATCTTCAAGGATGGCGACTTTAATTGTAATTTAAGCATGTCAGAAAGATAGTGAAGGGATTGTACCCTTTTATTAAGCTTGCGTTTTAGGAACTTTAGACATTTTTGAAGTTTATAAGCTATATCAGAAACACGCATACTATACCAGCACAAATATATTTATTATGTTTGTTAATATATTTCACAAAAACTATTGATTCTTCCAGGTTTTGCACTAGTTTATGATATACGATTTAATTGAATTATTATTTGTTAAATTGTAATGTAGTGAGCATATAACCAATATGTGTTGAAATATGTGTGGAAAAAATGATGGAAGTAAAATAGCAAAAGCACAATACATACAACAAAAAAGTCAGATTATTTTCAGTACAATCTAATAAAATATATATATAGAGAGATTCCGTCTTTGTTTGTCGGTGGGTATGGACGTGACATTATAATAATTAAAAAGCCTGTTTTAAGCCAAGAATTGCAGATGTATTACTACAGATATGACAAGGTTTCTCATTTCTAATAAATTTGATAAACGAAGTTCCACATGTATAAACTCTAGTAATCTATTTTTTTTTTTTTTGCTTTCTTTTAGTTTACAGGGAAATTATTATCTTATCAATTTTATAGGTTTTCAATAAAAATGAAAGAAATCTATTTTATGAAATTATGTATTACTGTTCATAGTGAAGAGTCAAACATACAAAAAATAACTTTTGCAACTTCATTATGCGCGCATGTGTAGCGTACCAACTGTTTCTACGTGAAAATATTGTGTAACTCTTCTGTATATTAAACGTTTTGAGTGTGTCCTGAATGAGCCAAATGATATTACTGTACTTGCTCCCAGACAACACAATATATTGTACCTGTTTTTCTAAAGCCCAAACTTTTTTGTTGCTCTAGCGACATCAAAAGATTTTGTTGTTAGTCTGCAATCACCAGGAGCTCTTGCAGTTTATGTCCATCGTCTGCAGGCTTTATAAGAGGCTACAAGTATTCTACCGGTGATATAATATCTTGAAATTGCTCTAACAACACCAAAAGTGTTTTACCTGATCGACAATGTTATACTTTCTCTGCAGGCACCAAAAAGTTGTCCTTCATCTGCAGGAACCTAAATATGTTTTACAACTTCTACTGGTGTTAAATTATATTGGGGGCTGCTCTTTCGGCACAAAATGTGTTTCATCTGGACTGTCGGACCCAAAGAATTTTCTATTTTGTCTACTTCCTTGAATAAATGCTTATTTAAAAACAACAATTCTTACAGGTAAAATAAGCAGATATTAAAACTTCAAAAAATATTTGCTGTGGACAAAATTTCCCTCTGAAAAATTCTTTTTAGAAATATATTGGCTATTTCAGAAAATTATTTTCCCATCTGTCACTTTCAATTGTAATTCTCGTCATCCTTAGGCTATGACTTTAATATTAGGCAGGATTGAACTATCTTAGCATGGTTGACAGACAGGCAGTCTAGAAGAAATACATTTCAGAATTCAAACCCCCGCCATCATGCAGCAATATTTTTAAGATATTATGGAAGGAAATACCGTCAGAAAAACCGGAACTAAAACCTTAATAAAGTAACCTTTCAATATTAACCTATTTCATTCAAGATGGCTCAAAATTTAGTACCTTGCAATATCTTCGATTTCGGTTGATTAACTAAGAACATACCGTAGTAATCTAAGAAACAAAAGGTTTCTATACACCATCGTCAACGCCTGCGCTCTGACAAAATTACTCCATTTTAACCAGCAGGTGATCTTGAGCAAATAAACGTAGTTGAAATAACAATTTACAACATATATCAACAAATATGGATGAATACAGGCGAATATGAATGCAAGAGATTAACACAAAATAAAAATGGAGAACCATACAGTTCATAAGCACGTGGTATGGTGTATGTGGTAACATAATATTCATGGAAGTGTATGCGTGTTCTACCATTATTTTAAGAGAAAGATAATTATCTGAGAGTTTCTTTCTCTCGTTTTCAGGAAGAATTGCTGCGAACTTCTAGAAATATATAATATATTTAACAGATGAATATATAATGCGAATATAGTACTATTAACAAGATCAATCATTTAACACTAATCTATATTCTGCAAACTAATTCAAAATATTAATTACAGAGATAAACGTTATCTATTCGTCAGCACTCGCTCGCATCCAAGCATCGGGTTTTTCGTTCTCTTTCCTCATTCCCTCTCTTCCAAAATCGGTGGCGGAGATGGCTGTGAAAGTTCATCTCAAGAGTTGTGAGCAGGAATAACAAAGGAGTGTGGATGGTGGACGCAGCTGGGCGAGTCGGGTCTTCCTAACAGCATGTTGCAGATCTTCTACATGTTGACAGCGGGACTCGAAAGTATCGGTCGCTATCAGATCGTTCTACTCTAGAAAGGCCGATTTGTAGAATTGGTTTCCCAGGTATCAGGGTCGATGTTGGCCTCTATCTTGAATTGATTCTCGAAGCTTCGTTTTACGCCTCCACATAGCCTCTTTTGGCTTGCCAGTTCCTCAAACAGGATGATACGTGGAAGTCGAATAACATGTTACAATGTGCAATGCGTATATTTCGAAACCCTCACAGATTAATTGGTAGTATCCCACTCGTGAAGTGTGCTGATTTTGGTGCAAAAAGAAAATGAAATTGAAAGTAGCCCACAGATGAAAGTTTGAAGATCTCTGAAGTAGAATAATCTAAACTTATTTATAAATGAAACTTTCTCTGTGTGTGTGTGTGTGTGTGTGTGTGTGTGTGTGTGTCTGTCTGTCTGTCTGTCTGTGTGTGTCTGTGTGTCCGTTATCTATAGATTCCAAAACGGCTGAACCGATTTCTTGAAAATTTACAAACTTAAACTATAAGCGTCTGCCAGTGTTCTTAGCTAGGTTTTCTGTCAAGGTACCCCCGATAAATATCGAAAATCGATAATCGAAAAAATCGGGTTATAGAAGGAATGGTCCGATTTTAATAAAATTTGATACACTCATACACAAAGACATAAGAAACGATACTCAGTAGTTTCAAGGTTGCAGTTCTTACAATAGTGCAGAAAAATATAATATATATAATCCAATCTTTCTTAAATAACCGCAAAATGAAGGTCGTTCTGAATGGGCGTGCCTCTTCGTCCTACAGCACGAATGCTGGTGTCCCACAAGGCTCTATCCTGGGCCCAACGCTCTTCCTTATTTTCATCAACGACCTCCCAGATGAGATCAAGTCCCAAGTAGGCATCTACGCAGATGACACTACAATATACTCCCGCTCCAGTAAGAAACCTGTCATGGTGGACAGACATAATCTCGCTGCTGACCTTGAGCGGGATCTACACTCTGTGGTGAACTGGGGCAAGAAGTGGCTTGTCAACTTCAATTCCTCTAAGACCAAGCTGTTGTCTTGTCAACCATTACAGGCAACCTCTTCTGCCCCCCATAAGCATGGACCAGATGATTCTCCCGGAGAGTAATACACTACGCCTCCTCGGACTTATCCTGTCCTCAGACCTCAAATGGAAGCACTATATTGAATCCATAGCAAAATCTACTGCTAAGAAGATTGGGTCACTATGTCGATCCAGGATGTTTTTTTCCACCTGAATCCATCCTGCATATATACAAGTCAACCATCCGTCCGTGCATTGAGTACTGCTGCCATTTATGGTCAGGTGCCCCTGCCGTTCTCCTCAGTGTTCTTGACAAGCTCCAAAGGAGAGTCTGTAATGTGATAGGTACTGATCTGGCGACTCGTCTGCAGCCACTTTCCCATCGTCGAAATGTGGCCTCCCTCTGTCTCTTCTATAAATACTTTCATGGCTTCTGCTCGGATGAGCTTAAGTCACTGATGCCTCCTCAACAGGAGTTTACCCGTGCAACCAGACTGGCAACTGGGTCCCACTCATTCACAGTCAGGTTAGCCAAACGCAGACGACAATTCTACTCCTGCAGCTTCCTCTCTCGCACTTCCTGCCTGTGGAACTCACTCCCGTATTCTTGCTTTCCTGACGGCTACGACCTCCAGAAATTTAAAAGCAAAGTTAATACTCACCTACTAACCACTGGACTCTAGCTCTCTCCCCTCCCCTGTATAATCTTCACGTTCTCTCCGCCCATGTATCTGTCATTGCACCTGCTTTCTCAGCTTTCTATTGTTCCTTTCTAACTAGCTTGTACTCCTCACTCTTTTCTAATTAATCTTTCTACATTTATGTAACCCCCTGCAGATCAGTGGCATTTCTGCCTTGCTCGGGGTGAAATGATGAAAAAAAAAAAAAAAAAAATAAGGCAAGATGTTTGTGTGTGTGTCTGTTTACCTGCCTGTATGTCTGTTTTTTTTTTTCAGCCCTTTTGTTTTAGTTTTTGCTTCGGGTTTGGCTCTAAGTAGGTAAAATTGTAGTTCTTAGTCTCAGCCATGATAGCATTTGCTCAGAGGACTTATTTAGCCTTCAAAATTCAGTTTGGGACGAACAAACTTATTTGATATCGATACCAGGTAATCAAAATTTGACTTATATCCATTCATTTTTCTTTCAGTCTACGGTTTCGTTTTAACTGGAAATAACTATTGCTTTTTAGTCTTTCGTGCCAACATCCAAAGAGTCTGAGCTTCAGGACCTTGGATAAGTTTTAATGCTTTCATTACACCCGAGCAACGCTGGGCTATACTACTAGTCAATAAGATGAATTTCACGATTTAAATAATTGCGTTTTCTCAATTAATGAATTAACATTTAAGCAATTAGAGTTGTAGAGATTTCATTGTTAAGAAATGTTCCCAAGTGTTAGTGATAGAACAGGGCTATTACATTTACTCTTTATACAGAAGGTGTCTGTTCAAATATATAAAAAATGTAAACATTTATATTAAGAAATGCGCAAGATGTATAGACAGTGGTTCCCTATATCAGCACCAATATGAATAATCGAGAACAGCTGATAGAATGAAATACCTCGAATCACACCAGTCGCGTTCAAACCCAAAGATAACCATCACAGTGACAAAGCCTTGAGATGCTCAAATATTTATGAAATTGCAACTTTCGATTCAGTGCACTATTTGTTCTTGATTACATAAACATATGACAATATTATGAGCTAATCTAAGATAAAAACAAGCAAGGCTCCCATGTAATTATAAAGAGAATTTCATCATTGGATCTTTACGGACAAGGATCTCGTTCATCTGTTTCACGTACAAGCTCGTGTATTTCATTTGGCTGTCTGTTTAATTATTCATCGAGATACTACTTGATATAATAGCGTTGATGTGGATTCCACCCACTTTCAGAGCAATTCCCTTGCCGCCTACACAGTGTACCACTTTTAACTCTATTTATTTCTCCAGCTTATTGCTCACGCACCGACCGGTTGTTCTTTGCATCGATCAGAGACGATCAAAGAAGACTTTTTTGCTCTCTGTTTCATATGCCGACATCTTTATCATGTTCTCTCTCCCCATTTCTCTCTCTCTTTCTCTCTCTCTCTCTCTCTCTCTCTATATATATATATATATATATATATATATATATATATATATATATATATCCTTCTACCGAGCGCCGGTAGCTCAGAGGTAGAATCGCCGACTGACGCCAATTCGATCGTTTTTCAATCCTGGGTAAAAAGCAATCGGCCGTCTAATTGTACAGATGAGCTGTGATACAGCGAAACAGATCTGTCTGCGGATGACTATATATATATATATATATATATATATATATATATATATAAAGTAGAACAACATTTATTTGAGAAACAAATTCACTCTGTTTAAAGAAAGAAAAAATCATTTTTTAATAATTAATATTTAAAAGTGGAAACTACAAATGAAACGTATGTCAAGCAACTCAGTTTAAAGAAAGACATATTTTGGAGTAGAAAATTCACATGAAGCACATTTTTTTAAACTAAATAACTCAATTTAAAGAAGAAAAAAATCTATCAAAGTTGCTAACATTTGTGTGGCCGCATCAATTCTTTTGTACCCCGCGGGCTGTACTTTACCCTTACCTGGTCTAGTGTTTACAGTTATCTCTAACACATATTCATAGAAACTGTGCTTCTTACTCTGTAATCACCTAACTCAAGTAGCTCTCGGGCCTTGTACATCATTTTTGAAAATTAATTACATTTCAGAAGAACCAAATCCAGATTAGCAAGCTGAATTTTGATTCCTCCTAGTTTCACTGATTATTCATCCAACATTGGTTCTTTTCTTATCTAATTAAAACATTAACAATGGAAAATAATTTGAAATATGTTGTAATGTGATGATACATTTAATGTAAATGTCAAACATCTGGCTGCTTATCAAAAATCACCCTTTGTTTCACTAACGTACAGTCTCTTGCTCTTTAGTAAAATTATTTCTGCGATGACGCCGGTCAGTCAGTGAAACGTATTAAAATAACAATATTTCTAAATTGTACTATAAATTTACCATTCCGTTGTATTAGCACCCATTCATCCTTTATACAGGTTCCTTTATTGTCACGCTGCTCATTCCACTTAGTCTGCTTTTCTCTTTTACTTTACAGACACACTGTTCTTTTCATTCTATATCTCGTCTCCAAAGGCCATCTGGACCGCTACCTCACGTTCTAGGCACGATCCGATAAATTCCAACCTCCCATCAAAAGCTTCTTCCATTTATTGTTTAATGCACTCATCCGTTCAACAAACTCTCCCATATTCCTTTTTCAACACAGTAATCCATCACTCTATCTTGCGACATTTTACTTCGTCCTCCCCACATATTCTTCGATCACTAGCTCAATACGCTTCCATCGACTCAACCACTGGCCTTTGACACCGTTCAATCAGTGAATCAATTCCATCCCCTTTCCGCCTATGACATCATTCATTGATTGTGAAGTTAACATGGCTTCCATTTATTTGAAAAACTGTAATTAAACAGCTATTCGGAATTCACAGTTTTTCAATCGATATATTCAATCGCAAATTATCACTTTTATCTGCCAGAGCAACAGTATTTATTTCGAAATTTTCATCAAATGCACCACAGAAATTTAAACACGCTCTTTTATTTAATTTATCGTATCCATTTACCATAAAGCTTCCTCATTGCTCACATATTAAGTCCGTGGCATCCTCAGTATCTTTCTGTAGAACCAAATTTCTATTGGCTCCTCTCCACTTCAACGGCGCAGCAATTGGTCAGCATTCATTGTCATATAAGATTACCTACATTACAGCACCCTTAACTTTGTTTGACAATTAAATTTTTCTTATAGTTTCTTTAGCGTTTTTGGAAACATCTTTTGATATTACTGTAGAGTGTTTAAGTGTAATTGGCAGAAATGCCCAGCAAACAAAAGGTCCCAATAAACAAAAGAAAGAAAAAGAACAATGCAAAAATAATAGTAAGCAAACAATAAATGCACGACAAGATTAGGCAAAACAATAAAAAAGGCAAAAAGTTAACTAAGAATGATGTCAACACACCAAAGGGATACAGAAAACAATGACAATGTTCTGACTTCAAAATAAAGAAAGAGAAAATATGACGGATGAGACTGAGAACTGGTTTATCTTATTGGCTCGTAAGATTTTTCCGAGATAACAATATACATCACTTCTCCTCAATATTTCACTTAAGATTTGTACGAATTTTCTATGAACTTAGGCAAGGGAGATATTTTTTTTTGCAGTCTTCTCTACAGATTAAAGAGTAAATTAATTTCATTGTGGTGTGAAAGTTTCGTCTTCTCATCTGATCTCTTTCTTTATGCATCAGTTTAAAGTTAGGATCAGAAAGGAAAGGGTACAACTCACTTCATCATGATATAGGTGAGCTTGGGGAGACTGAGAAGTGCTGGCCTTGACTGGTTGTGGGATGCTACTTAGATCAGAGTATATTTAGACTAGCCGAAGTTATTAGTGGAGCGACTGTCTACATTTTTACAGCAGTAAGAAAACTGGCGGGACCAAGCCCAAACTTCGATCACCTGACCACAATATACGAACTATAAGTCCGCATAAGCAGAAGGTAGTGTGACAAACATGAAGCTATGCTATGGTGAAAATGTGGATAATGTTTTACTTAAACTTATTTAACATGTTGTAGAACATTGATACCACTCTCCAAACTTACATAGCAATATTAAATCTAAACGAAGGCGTTGTCTTTTATTCACGTCATGGGTGATCATGGCTTTCTATAATTTCCCATCCCTTGTAGACCTAAAAAATGTGTGTCCCTTTACTATCCCTTTCAGACTAGAAACTTCATATTCCTTAACTCCACTGTCCGTTTAGTTTTATTTTTTATTTTTTATTATATTTATTTTTTTAACTTCCTTATTGCTCATATGTTCCATCCATGGTATTTTCAGCATCCTTCTGTAGAATCATATTTCTGTTGCTTCAAATCCTTTATTTATCTGTGACAGTCCTTGGTATGACTATAAACTGCATCCGGCAGCGACAATGACATTTTTGAAGAGCGGTGAACTAAATTGCTGTTGTTGACTGGTCCATGCTGACCCGGTTAGAATCTCAACTATGGAAAAACACTATGAAGATATAAAAATACATTTGTATAGAATGAGCAACAATACCTTTTATTTGAAGTTAAAAGCATACAAATACATTAAATATATATTCAGTTGAAGCAATAAAATTATGTGCAAAATATTTAGATTTCAGCATTAAATAACCCTTAGAGGGATATATGCCACTAAACAAAATCAACCAGCCAACATGAAATAACTATTTCACGATATTAATCCATATAGTATCCTACAATTTCTGAAGGAAATTTAACTGCCTTGCAAAATATAACTCATCCTTCTACTGCTAAAATAACTAAATGCAGACGCCACTTCTACTACATCAGTTTATTTTCCCGCACTTCCAAACTACGGAACTCTTTTCTATTTACTTGATACGCTCATCAAGAATTTTAATGCAACTTCAATCGCTGTCTTCTTGATTCCCGCTCATCTTTTGTCCGTTCCTCAACATTCTCTATTCTCAGTCTTCTTTTTTTTCTTTCATTCCCTGTAAACCTCTGCGCACTATTGTCATTCCCACTTTTTTTCTTCTTCTATGTGCACTGTCCTTTCAGGACGTAGGCGATCATGGCTTTCCACGTTTCCCTATCTTTGGTGGCTCTTAGCTAGCCTTCTCCTGTTACATCATGCAACCCTCGTGCCATCATTTACCTGATTAGGTCCTTCAAATATGTTATCCGCTGCTTTCCCCTGTCGCTTTTCCCCTCTATTTGGCCTGTTAGTATCAGGTTCCCTAAGCCCTCTTTACTCATTGCATCTCCCAGGAACTTCAGTTGTTTCTTCCTGATGCTCAGTATTAATTTTCTTTTCGTTTCCATCCTTTCCAAAACTTCGTCATTGCTCACATGTTCGGTCCATGATATCCGCAGCATTAGTTTTTCCTTCATCTATGATGATATTGTCCAGCATTCATTGCAATATTGAAGAACTGACCTCACATAGCAATCCATTATTCTCTTCTTTGTTTCTAGCGAAATTGTCCTGTTTCTTAATACTTTAATCAACTTCTGGAATGCTTCCTTCGCCATGCCAATTCGCCTTCGGATCTCTGTGTCGCACTTTCCGTCTTCTGTTATAACATTTCCCAGGTATTCAAATTTTTGTACCAGCTTGATTTCACTATCCCCGGCCTGTATATGGCATATTGGGCTGCCCTTTTAGCTGATGACCATGCTTTCGGGTTTTTGCAGTTTATTTGTAGTCCTTTCTTGTCACTCTCTCCAGCTACCTTCTGTAGTAACCTTGGTTATAGCGAAATGATAAAATGTTTTTTTTTTATCCAACTTCCCACAGACAAAGATTGTACATGTGTCTATATTTCTGAGATGAGGTAGTATTTACAGTATTTACATTGTTCGGACTATTGTCCTCATCTTTATTGCAAGCTGACCAAACATACAGATGAACACAATAAGGGAACCAGTAATACGGAGTGCCAGAGAAAATCATTAGTGTCAAAACATTGCAATATTAGCTTTGGTAAAAAATACTAGAGAAAACCATTAACATCAAAAAATTCCAATATGAACTCTGGTAAAAAAAGGGTTACTGAATATTAGGTTTATACATCCAAAAAATTCAGTTGTTCTTGTTCTTAAGGATACATGGCCAATGGATATAGACGTTGGTTACTTCATGCGACTTGCCCAAAGTGTCGGGAGTTCAATACGAGGCTACAGCAGTGAGGAACAAGTAACATACAGAGTTAGAGTGCGATAATTCATGACAACGAAAAAAAAGGCAATGAAAATGAAATACCCCAATGATTGTAATAAAGGGTTCTGTTCGAAATTTCTAACACCTGAACAAAGCTGGAGTGTACAACGATCAAAACGTCGTAGAAATGGCAACAAAAATGAAGACAATAGTCCGAATAATGTAAATACTGTAAAGATTGTACATATAGGGACTAATTAAAACTTTATGAAAAATGTATTTATTAATTTATTTATTGTGACTTCAGTGAAAAGGGTATGTGAAAATGTGACGTTGTTGTAATCAGGTCAGTGATTCAATCTCGCAAAATTAAACGCAAGACAGATGAAGATCTTCCTCCTCATTTCCCTAAATTCAGCCTTGTGTCATGTTTGATGTAATTTCATCAATAAATACCTAGATGTCAGCTGGTCTCTCTTCGTTTCAGATGCAAATACTTAACCAGTTCTGGGGATTCTAAACTTTCTTCATTGGACCAGGAGAGGTAGCGTTAAAGTAATATCGACGCCAGCGTGTCAGTGGTCGTGGATACTTGGCAATTTTAGTCCTTAGTTCCAATTTATATGTATGTGTATGGTCACCACACGTAAAAAGACGACCTTGTTCCACACCCTAACTTAGTGGTACCTCGAGTAAATACCAAGATAGACTTATTATAAATTCATGCTACTCGAATCTTCGACCTATATAAACTGGACAGATCATTAAAAGCATCTTTTCATTGATTCTTTTTATCACCGCACAATATTCATTTCATGCTTATATAAGTACAGATGCCCAACGGCTACTATTGATTCTTAATTTCAAGGAAAAAGTTTTTATATAAATGCTGTATTAGATGATAAATAAGTTTAGGCTATTATCTATATATAAATTTAATATAATATATATATATATATATATATATATATATATATATATATATATATAAATTTTATATATGATATATGTATATATATATATATAAATTTTATATATATATATATATATATATATATATATATATATATATAGCCTAAACTTATATATATATATATATATATATATATATATATATATATATATAAGAGTTGAATATATGGATCGGAATTCGAGAAGATGAATAGAATAAGTAAAGAACAAGTAGGAAAAAAGTGTGTTTAATTTAACATGTTTCACTTTAACAAGCTTCTTCATGGATTCTTTAAAAACAAATGATTTCAAAATCTTTTTAAAAATCCTAGAGACAGTATGTCAATTGAGATATACTTTTATTAGTCAGATACCTTTCAACTCTACTAAAGCAATAGGTAAATATTAAATGTAGAAGAAAAAACTTGTGTCTGTTTAAGTGTGTTTGCCAATGTGTAATAAAACCATTAGATGTTTGTTATGAATGTAAGTGTATGTAAGCGAAAATACTGTATGTAAGTATGTATGTATGTATGTATGTATGTATGTATGTATGTATGTATGTATGTCAAAAAACAAAACTACCTTAGATATACAAGTTATAGTATGTATAAAATAATTTCAAACCTTCTTTTTTTAATATCCGAGAAAATAATTAATGATAATTTTACATCATATTTAGTCACGTAGTGCGCTATCAGATTTCCAGGTGATTTGACTGGTCTTAAATGATATTAGCAAATTTCATTAGCTTTAATGTCCATATATGTAAATACAGTAAATAATTCTTATTTCCCCAGGGATGTGTCTTCTCTCCAACGCCATAAAAATACTTACATATTCTTTGTTCTGGACTGGGTAATTAATCTTTGCACACCAGTTGTATTTTTATCAATATTTCCACACGCAAATGTCCTCTTTTACGCACAGAAACATCATTTTCGCTTTCAATCATTTTTAATTTGCTGTCCAAGTTTTTTATTATTATTACTATTAACTGTATTTCTCTAATTTGCTGATTTTTTTTTAATTCTATTGATCGGCCATCTAGAATCTGTCTGCTATTATCAAAATCCTAAATTAGTGCTATTTTAAGCGAAATAATGCTGTTACATATTGCAATCTTTACTTCATGGAATATCTATCACTCAACAGACAAAAAATAGCTTTAATTTGATTTAAGGGTTTTTTAAATTTTTATTGGTCTTGTTTAATATGAGCAATAACATAACATAACCAGTTAATTATTTTGACCAAAGACCTGTAGGAATTACTGTTTTTTTTTCTACCACAAAAGACTCACTAATGAATTTTGTTTAACTAGCTAACTTGTCAGTCTGAAATGAAATAAATTCTCATAGGATACCCAACTCTTATTGCTTTGTACAAGAATGGTTATGAGCGCCAAAACTAAACATAAAATAAAATGAATGAAAATCAGAGTTATAAACAAATATTAGGACAAAAAACCTTGGTAAAAAACAGGTCTTCTGTTCCCACATCCTCTAAGTACTTATCGTGGCCTAACAAGACGTTGGCCAATACAAAAAGGAAAGTAGCACGTGGTTCAATAATCACTTTAGCTTGATTCTGTCAGTAACACAAACTTGATTGTTAATAACATTTTCTTTGTCTCCATCTCGCTTAAAACTTACCACATGGTAGTCTCAGCATTCATAAGTCTGTCCGTTTTGAACTCTTGAGATTTTTTGTCAGTCACTGCTATGCACGATATTCGACATTACATAACACTACAGCACAATCTTCATTGTTTATAAAAATATTCTTATGACTTAATACCTTGCTTAGCTTCTGGAAGGTATATTTCGTTATTCAGATTTGCTTTCGAATCTCTACGTCGAACTGTCCGTCGTTTGGTTAACCTCTGAATTGCAGCTCTTACGTTCAGGCTCGCCATTGGCCGATGGTCGCTTGGCAAAAATGAGTTGGGGAGTGGTATTCGCCTTCACCGGTTTGCTCAGGAAACCTGAACAATTATCTCCACATAGTTTAGACGGCAGTTTGATGTCTTTGTCCATTGCAGTGTCCATGCCACTTTTTGGAGCCATGTGCGAGAGTTGAATGTCGGCCATAGACAAGTACAGTTCTGCATCCGAATTCACCTGAGTAAAACAGGGTCGACCGCTTCCCTGAAAAGGTATTAGCACTGACGATACACTCATAAACATACATATATTATACTATGAATGTCGGAGTAAAGAGTAGTGCGTCATCAGATGTACCACTTATTATAACTGTGTTATAATAAGTGGTACATCTTAGTTAGCACGATCGTTACGCCCTGCCAATACCTCATAACTAATGGTCTACTCCGTTTTGATCGTGTCGGAAGAGGGGAAGAGACATTACTTTTTTTTAGTGATAAAATGAAAGAACGAATGAAGCGAAAATAGAAATATTTAACGTCGTATTGCAATACATAATATATAACGGAACATTTCGTTTTGGAAAAGAAATCACAAATCAGAAACTGTACTTGGTTTCGATGAGAAAATGAAAAATTTAAGAAAGGTAGATAAAATAAAAACAGAAAATGTTATCAATTTCAAATCTTTTTATTTCTACCCAAACTTGATATGAAGGTTCATTAGAATTGTAAAATAGAAATAAACCGTGAAATTTTCACGAGTCTTATTATTATTACTTTAAATGACATAAATAAAAAGATTAATAAACTGGAAAGAGCACTCAAAGAATACAAACCTCCGCCAAGACAATACCAAATATCATATCAGCAATTAGCAAGTGATGATTATTAAAACGAGAAAGAATAACTGCAATAACAATACATAATATATTGCATAATATATTGTATTTTCTAAAAAGAGTGAAAATACAAAAAAATGAACTTCACATCTCTCAAAATTAAATGCTCATTTAGTATGAAAAAGGAGAGGTAACTCAGTATTTAAAATGATTTAGGGGTATTAATTCAGTATTTGGTATTTGAAAGGCAGAATTAAATTTTATTAATAAAACTGGAAAAATTACCCAGAAACTTTATCCCATACCAGAGCGAACCCAAAATCTAATCAGTTTGTGTCAGTCATAAGACCAAGTATCGAACAACAGAAACCAAGTAAACAATCGCTAAAAATTCAGTTACCATGAATAAAATAAAATAATCTAGTCTGCTGAATTATTTTTAAATTATCATAAAGAAAAATGTTCGTAAGACGGGGATTCGGCTAAAAAGAAATAAGGGAAGATAAGTGTTTAACACTTCCTGCCAGTACCTAATAAATGATGGGCTATTCTTTTTTGATCGTGTTCAAAGAGGGAAAAATTCAAGAATTGATTTTAATGATTAAATGAAAGAAAAAGAACGAATGTCCAAGTGTTTAACGATTGCTTCAATGAAATGGAAAAAAAACTGTCAATTTCAAATCATTTTATTTGTACCCTCTTACTTCTTTAAATAACTGTCAAAATTTATAGCTATGATTGTTATTGAAATATTTTGTTTAAGTTTTAATCTCAAATATTTATAAACGCGATAGGGGATGTTTTATTGTCTTTACAGTTCCTCAGAAAATGTTAATAGGAAATCATGAAATTTTCTCACTTTTTTTTTAGTATATAGTAATATATAAAATATATAAAATATATAATATATATATATATATATAATATATATATATATAAATATATATATAAAATATATAAAATATAGTAATTATATTTTTTTTTAGTATATAGTAAATGTAACTGATTACTGTTACTCCTAGAAACAGGTTTCAGATACTAACTACTGAGCTTGGTACTGATTAAAGATCAAGTAATTAGTCCATTAATCAGATGTTGACGATTGAATTGCTTTGATGTAACCAGGCCATTTGAAAGTTATTAAACGTTTCCGTTCGCGTTTAACTTAAAATATTTCAATGGGAAATTTGTTTTAGATTGCGACTAAAATTATTGGCCACTTTGTTTAGTCTTGAATAATTGGCAGCTCCTGTTTGTATAGTGAAACCGTTTTCGTTTCACTACACTTCATACGTCATATTCATCCAATTTAAAATTTAAAAAAAAAAATTTACCGCTCTATTGGAGCGGCTTTTACGCCTTAATCAAAAATATAAAACTAATTAATTTATTAATTTCTTCATGGAATACTGTTGTCATATCTGGTCAAGCGTCTCTGCTGTCCGTCTTAGTGTTCTCGACAGGCTCCAAAAGAGAATCTGTAATGTGATTAGTCCCGATCTGGCAGCTCGACTCCAGCCACTTTCTCATTGGTGGGATGTGGCTTCCCTCAGTCTCTTTTATAAATATTTTCATGGCTTCTGCTCCAAAGAACTTAAGTCACTGACGCCTCATCTATGAGAATTTACTCGGGTAACCACACTGGTATCAAGGTTTCACCCATTTACAGTTAGATCAACCAAATGCAGGCGACAATTCTACTCCATCACCTTCTTTTCTCGTGCTTCTCGCCTGTGGAACTCCCTTCCATATACTTGCTTTCCTGACGGCTATAATCTTCAATAATTTAGATCCAAAGTTAATTCCCATCTCTTATCCACTTAACTCCAGCCCTTTACACATCACCCAGTGTATCTTGTTCTTTTCTTTTCTCTCTACCTTCGTAACTGTCTTCACTCTTGTGTTCATATCCTTCTCTTGCACTTTCACTTTCTCCCGTGTAGCTGGTTCGTCTTTGTCTTCACTCTTTTTCTTGTCTAAAACTTTAACTCTCTTATGTAGCCCCCTGCACATCAGTGGCAGTACCAACTTGCTTGGGGTGAAATAATGAAAAAAAAAATTCGCTCTCTTTTCTGAGTCCCATTTTATTTCTATTTTCTAAAATCTTTTTTCATTCATTCTTAGCCCTTCATTGTACTCAGCCTTATTTCTTCGGAAGACAAGAATGTCGTCGATGTTGAACCATTTCCAGCTTCTTGACAAAAACAAAACTCTCTTCTCTTGCTTTCTACCTCTTCATCATCAAGCAGTAATATTTCCCTGACTCTCCCCCGCACAACGACTACACCATCGATCTTGAACAAACATTGACACGACCAATCCATCAATTTCGTTCGTTGAAAACAAGTGGCCGCCATTATATTTTTCCATACATCATCATTTTCGCTCAAACAACAATGGATCTTTTTTCGGTTCACTTTGATCCATTTTTCCTTTTAAACCATTAATCTTTGCTTAAATCTTCCAGTGGGACACCGAATCACGTTCTATAATCTTCAGTTATCTTTATCATCCATTATATTTCTGTCTTGCTTATCTTATATGCGCCTTTGTTTAGCTCTACTCTCTTGTGATCTCGACAGGCTACCGGCTTTGCTCATTTAAGAAAACGCAAGATAACGAGGCGTGCTTTCACACTGTAATAGTTCGTTCCGTCAAGGTGATAAGTACGCCTGGAAGAAATCTTTGAAATAATCTTTTCCAACGACTTGGTATTTCTTTCCCATAGAAAACATTAAATATCAGATAAATTAAACTGACGCTGTATAACTTGTCTCACCTCCCATATTTTTAGGCATATTCCGTGTTTTATTTAACAATAGATTTTCTTAGGTAAACTTAAGTGCGAAGACGAAATTTCGGCACAACCTTCCTTCTCCCCAGGAAATATCTTTTGAGGAACCAGTATCGAGGTAAAATCACCAACATTACTGCCTATGAATGCTTTCACCTACTCAGTTTCAAAATACATATCTGTCCGGAAATTATCCAGCCACTTAATTTTAACCGATCTATTTTTTATACTGTTATTTGCCCACTAGAAGAGCCACTCAAGATAGGGTAATACGATGAATTTGCTGAACGGTTATAGAAGTAAGGAGCCACAAGTACATGCTATGAACATATATTGAAGAGACAATGGTGAACCCAGATGTCAAGAAGTTAAGACTGCCGTGATTAGAAAAACATTTTTTTAGGAATTTATTCCAGATTGTAACAGTTCTGAAGAAGAAGTTCAGAATTTCTTTACGAATGAAATATGAAGAGAAAGGGGGTGATTGATTGGAAACATTCATTTTTTACGATTTATCCACGTTTGAAGGTTATTTAAAACCAAAAATTATTTTTACAATAAGATTTTTTTCCCAGAGTGCTGGATTGTTGTGTGATGTCAGTTCTTCAGTACGGCAGTGAATGCTGGACAATATCATCGGAAATGAGGACAAATCTTGAAGCAGCGGAAATGTGGTTCTACAGAAGGATGCTGCGGATAACGTGGACTGAGCGTGCAAGCAACGATGAGGTGTTGAAAAGAATGGCAACAAAAAGGAAATTAATACTGAGCATCAGGAAGAGACAGCTGAAGTTCCTGGGACATGCAATAAGGAAGGAGAGCTTGGAGAACCTGATACTGACTGGCCAGATAGAAGGAAAAAGATACAGAGGAAGGCAGCGGATAACATATTTGCAGGGTCTGATCAGGTGGATGACGGAACGACGGTTGCGAGGTGTAACAGGAGCAAACATACTAAGAGCCACAAGGGAGACGTAGAGAACCACGATCGCCTACGTCCTAAAGGGACAGGGCACATAGAAGAAGAAGAAGAATTTACTGATGCAATTCTTACCAATTCATCTATATATGGCAGGGGAAGAGGTGAACTCAAACAATTCCAAAGAGTATTTACATTCAGTTAGGTGCCATACGTGATACACGCTTGGGTGATCACGTCTCAAAAGAAACATGATTGACTAGGCAGAAGATTTTCCCGCAGTAGGTTGCCATTACTTTCTGCGATAGATCGGTTACCAACCAAAGCTATAAAACTCAATCCGTCCTGTTATTTAATCCATAGCTGAAAAGAAGAGACGAATTAATAACTTTCGCATGGGTATTTGCGCGTAAGTGCATGCAACGAATTCGAACTCTGCTCTTCGGTTTCTCGGTACACTGTACCACAACACACATCCAAACGAGAGACCAAATAAGTAATTTCCTAAGCGCCGCTTAAGGCCAAAAGTATGGGGTACCCGGTGAGGAAGGAGCTCATTAACCAGACGTAAGTGGTTTCAGCAAGACAAGCTTGGTAACCATTACAATACGCCGTGGTGCCCATATAACGGGACCTATTCGACCTCGGCTATCCGATTAATAATTCTGAGCGATTGAGCGATATGAAATTTAAATAACCATGTTTATATCATATTTTATGACACTAGAGCAGTCCATGTATTTCCGGAAAAAGATTATATATATATATATATATATATATATATATATATATATATATAAATATATATATTTTAATTCGTAAGAGTTGTATAAGTAAAACATAATTACCACCAAAAATTTTTCTTACAATCTATATATATTCAATCAATCAATTAAATGAAAGCATTTTTTCTTATATATATATATATATATATATATATATATATAAGAAAAAATGCTTTCATTTAATTGATTGATTGAATATATATAGATTGTAAGAAAAATTTTTGGTGGTAATTATGTTTTACTTATACAACTCTTACGAATTAAAATGAGACAGCAGTACTCCATTTTAGGCCTGAACTTGTTAATCATTACACAATTACACTGTCGGCTTGCAAATAGGACACAAAACAGCGTTGCTTATATTTATTATAATTTTTAGTTATAGTTGGTTTAGTTGATTCGGTTTTAACGGCTTATCAACCCGTTACATATTATTTAAAGCCAAAAATCTTTTAGATTGTAAGATTTCTTTTTACAGCTGATAAGATTTTAGTTATACAAATCTTACTAATTAATTAATAGCTAATGGGGAGAAGAGATGGATTCATATTTTTCCCAGGTGTATTTGGGCGTAAGTGTATATAACGAACCCAACAGGAGTTGAAACTCTGATATCCGATTAATTCCGTACCTTTGTCCAGTATAGCATTTGCACATCCAAGCTTAGAGCACATGTTATTCTCAAGTAGTTGTCATCTTAGTACTGACCAGGTTAGGCGCTTATTAACTGCTGTTTCAACGTTGCTTAACTTCTGTTTCAACGTGATGTGACGGTAACCCGGGAATCAGGATGAGTCGACGCAGTGTACGAGTATAGGTGGGTCTAAACTTTGAATGTTTGAACGAGGACAACCAAGAAGTGTTCTCCACCAGAACATTCCCCCATGGATATATCGATGAAGTAGCGAGAGAGTAGCAACGTTAGTATGTGGGAATTAAATCCTAAATTGGGGAAAATACTATTTGCCACAAGGCCACGCAAACGCTATTGATGGTCGAGAGTGGAACGTGGGGACTGGGCAGACCTAGTAAAGATATGGCTGCAATTTATTATTTTTTTTTTTGCCAGATCTGACTTTTATAAAAAGAAAGCATACCAGAAGGAGTCAGAGACTTACTCAAGCGGTATATTGACAATTTTGCCTACATCTTTAGACCATTATCATATATCTGAGTCCCACTTGAGCTCTAGAAGGAACATGTGTTCTAATAGACGCTTAAAGCAAGGAGACCCATTAATGTTTGGATTAACGGCATACTAACATTTCTATGGGTAATTTAATACCAAAATCTAAAAATTTTGTATGGAATTTAATAGTTTCAGTTGCATATATTTTAAACAGAATTTTATACTTTCCAGTTAGATATATGATTTGGAGATTTGTTGGTTATTTTAAAAAGATGAATCGCATATCAAAATCTGAATCTCTAGAATACGCATTAGTGTTTGGCTTAGCGGCATATCAACATCTCTATGGATAATTTAATACCAAAATCTAAATATTTTGTACGGAATTTTATGCTTTCAGTTGCATATATTTTAAACACAATTTTATATTTTCCAGGTAAATATACGATCTGTAGATGATGAAATGCATTGTTGGTAATTTAAAAAAATGAATTGCCGGTAATTTTAATGCAAAAATGTTTTGCTCGTAATTATACTATAAAAAGCATTTCTATATTTTTAGTGTCACATTGATTGTCATTTTTTATAAAATTTATGGTGGGTCATTTTTTTTACAAAAATGTACTGTTGGCTATATCTTTGTTTTCTCTGTTATTTTAATATCAAAATGTATTGTTGGTAATTTCACTATAAAATGTATTGTCAGTTCAGTATAAAAATATATTGTCGTTTGTTTTATGATAAAAATGTATTGTTGGTTATTTTACTACAAAAATGTGTTGGTGGTTACTTTTTTAATAAAAATGTATTGCTAGAAATTTCAATACAAATACGTATTGTTGGTCATTTTTTAAAAAAAAGTATTTTTTACTATAAAAATGTATTTTTATATTTTCGTAATGTTTTGAATTTTTGTTAGGATGAATCTCTATTTATCTGTAGCTGGGACCCTAGCTGGTAATCCCACCCCGAATCAGAGTGAACCCGAGAACAACACCAATGAAGAGGTACGTTACAGGATCCTGATTGAGTGTACAATTAAACTTTTATTGCTGCCCGTCAATAGTATGTTGGTCTTCTTAAATATACTCCCATACATTTATCGTAATCAACATTGTAACATTTTAAAACTAGTGTGCAATTATCAGACGTCTCATCACGTTCTTATTATTCTCATTCATATATAGGCAAATCTCACCACAAAGTAGCATTTAATATCAATCAGGAACCGTTATTCTAAAATCATTTAATCGTTCGTGATTCCAATATGCACTGGACTCACCCGAAGCGATATCAAAATAATATTTGTACCCTGTGTCACACGGGATTATCGAAAGACCTTGGTATATCAGAGTTATGATAGAAGGTTTCTGCATGGCCATCAAAGGCTGAATAGCCCCCACCCCCAAAAAATGATGACAGTCTCTACACTAATATATAAAAAGGAAGTCAAACCAACTGAAATTAGCACGTATGCACACAAGATAACCGGATAACAGGAAGCAGCCTGACTTCCAGTGATCGTCTTGTCATCACTGACAGATAGACGTGTGGAGTAATGGGCAACCGGGGAGAATCACGCACATACGAGGGAACCGACGGAGAGTTGCGAGCCAGCGAGAGTTCTCTGTCTTCTCTCTCTCTCTCTCTCTCTCTCTCTCTCAAGCTCTCTCTCTCTCTCTCTCTCTCTCTCTATCTATCTATCTATCTATCTATCTATCTATCTATCTATCTATCTCTGTTCTGACCTCTTCTTCTGTATTCGACGTATATAATCAAAAACTCCCACACACTCTTGCCCATTCGACTGTCGCTTAATTGACGTCAATCACCTCTTTCTCGGCTATTGCTTTTCAAGCCTTTGTTCTTGCATTATGTTTTCTGCCTTTGATGTCGATCACATCTCTGTCGGCTAAAGATTATATATATATATATATATATATATATATATATATATATATCACAAGGTGTGGGGAAATTTGGAGTGCTTCAAATCCTTGAGAGAAAATTCGAACGTTTCTTCGTGAAACTACGAAATCTCATGGCCGACATTAATATGACGGAATCTAGATGTTAATGAAAAATAGTTTTATAGAAGAAAGATTAAGTTTCTTATTATACTTGTGTTTACTTGTGTGGTCTCTTGTGTTCCGTTCCATATCTTAGCATAGATTTCTGTCTCTTTTGCATCAGGTCAAGAATCTCTTCAGTGACCCACTCGTTTTTCTTTCGGCGTGCTTTTTCTTTTGGAATTATGTTGTTCGCCGACGTCACTAGAGCCGCTGTTAGTGCGTCCTATTTTGAGCTTTAATTTTCAGTTTGTCTTTCGTATATCGTTTTCACTCTCACCGTATACATTTCCTGCAGATTCAGGTCATTCATGAGTATTGTAATGTGGTCTTAGATCCGTGTTAGGTTCCTTTATTCTCCTTAATTTTATCCTTAGTTTGCGTATGACTGGTACGTTGTCGATTCCTCAGTTCGCACTTGGGTAGGCTTTGGGACCAAATACAAGTACACATGAACAGAAGACAGTATGACAATTTCTTCTCTCGCACTCTTGCTTGTGAAACTCTTTTCTAGCATTTTTTGGTTTCCAGACAACATTGATGTTAAAAATTTCAAATGCAATGCCAATCGTTATCTTCTGTCTTCATTATTGTTTTTTATTGTCCTCGCTTCTTTATAGTGATCTTTTTTAATTATATTCTCTACACTCAATAACCCCTTGCATCGTCGTGGCTTCATTTATTTGCTTGGGTTAAAATATATGTATTTTTAGAATATTCTTATTTCCATGCTAAGAAAATAAAAAAAGACGTAGGTGTGATGTTACGCACCTCTTTATTCTGGCTTCTTTTGACTGTCGGTGTAAAACGTGTATCACTATATAACGCCACAGTGGCACAAAATATTTAATTCACTATTAGATTTCGTGATTAGTAATTTGCTCTTTTAAGGAAACATTGCAATGATAATTATATCATCTTAACTACTAATCATATATATTATTCATTTCAATTCGGAATACACTAAAATGTTCATGAGAATGACAGCGTATTCAGTGGATTAAAAGAAAAAAGTATGATCCTCCATAAAAACGCAAGGCTTCATAAAGCACGACCAATATGTTATGATGAAAGTACATATACTTTTTACTTACTACCGTAGACTGTGTGTCAATTTTTTCAGTTGTTTTTATTATCATTACAAAAAACGCGGGTTCCTATTGAGTGTTCAGTTTTGTTTTCAAAGGAGATAGCATTGAGAACTTTTGTACACGGCAAATATAGAAAGCGATATCTTTTTCTGATTTCAGTGAGGATTTTGTAAATCATCCATCACGAAATAATACAAGACTGCTTTTTCTTTTTCTGTAAGCAGCCAGTTTACGGAAGCCATCTTGCGAAGAGCTGTCATTTTTGCAGAATAGCAGCCATCTTTGCGAATACAGCTATATTTACAACCGTTATTTTTCTATTGAAGCAGCCATATTTATACAGAAGATATCTCATCTGATTACCACAGTTGCTTAAAGAGAATACCATTTTGTTGAATTAAAAATTCATTGTCAACAAAATATTCATTTAACTGAAACGAGTATTAAAAATACATGCTGATAGGAACAGAACTGCACTTAAATTTATTTCAGTTTACATTTCACTGAAGGATGCAATAGCAAGAATTCAAGGAATACAAACATTTTTCAAAGTGTGAAACACATTTTTTGCAGGGAGAGCAATCAACAAATTTTAAATAAATGAGTACAACTTTTTTTTAATTTAACACATCACTCAGTAAAACCTGGGACTAAGTAATAAAACAACTTTTAGGCAAAACTCGACTTTATTCATTAACATAGTCCCCTTCTAGGATTCCAACACTTCTCTGATAATTCGATGCCATTTTTGTAGAAAAACTGTTTCTTTGGCCTCATAAATAAGCCTCAGTATCCGATATCACTTCTTTATTGGAGACAAATCTCTTGCCCTGGAGCATACTTTTGAGTTCTACAAACAGCCAGTAGTCTCTTAAGGCCAGAGAATAGGGTGGATGTGGAAGCAATTCGAAGTGCAGTTCATCTAGTTTTGACATCGTTGCTATCGATTTCTGACACGGCGCGTTATCTTAGTGAAAAATCACTTTTTTTTTCTTCATTTGTAGCCGTTTTATAGTGATTTCTTCCTTCAAACGCACCAATATTGCTATATAATATTCGCTATTGACAGTTCTTTCATTCTCAAAACACGGAGGCCTGCTGATGTTTGCGTCTTTGGTCGCTTTAGACGGTTTTCACCTGCTGCTCTCCACTCTGCTGACTGCCGATATGACTCCGGAGTGAAGTGGTAGATCTATGTTTCATCGTTTGTCACATATTTACGCAAAAATTTCTTCTTGTTGCTTTGAAACAATTGCAAACAACGCTCTGAACCGTCGACGTGTTATTGCTTTTGATGGACTATAAGCAAACGCGGCACCCACTTGTTCATGCAAAATGGTGAATACACTGCCTACTGATATGTTCAACTCCTTTACTATCACAGACAACTTCAATTTACGTTCGGCCAAAACGAGTTTGTAGATTTTTATGTTTTCCGGGACAACTGCCGATTTGGGACGACCTAATCCTTTAGCATATTTTTGTTCGTACGACCGCGTTTAAAGTCAATATACCACCTTTTAACCATTGTTTCCGACCGAGCAGAGTCTGAATAACACTTATTAAGCTATTGCTTTGCTTGAACAGTATTTTCAAATCATAAAGCAATGCCTTATTAACACACGAAGTTGAGATTATTCCAATGTTTTGAAAATTTGCAACAGTTGCTTCACTTAAATAACTGTAATTTGTAAACTAATAATCCAATTGGGCCCAATTTTTGTCACGTGCCATTTAAAAGTTTATACTTCAAAAATCATTTGGATTTTTATTAGTGGCGCTAGCTATGTGTCGGGCCTTAATGAGTGATGTGTTAGTTCATACTTGTGCTGTTTTTTTTTCATAACGTTACTGATTATGACTCTCCATAGTTTCCTATTCTCCGTTGCTTGTAGTAATTTTTTTCATTATCTTTCTCATTCTGAGTTTTGCCATTTGTTAACACTTGGTATTTAGGTAGGCGACTCACTGCTTCCTTACATCCCTTTGCTTTCAAGAGTGTCAAATTTTCCAAGCCCGCTTTCCTTATCATGTGTCCCTAAACTTTCAAATCTTTCTTTCTGATACTAATTGATACTTTTGGATCTATTTTCCTTGCACCTTCCTCGTTATTCGCATGTTCGGATCATGTTATAATCGTCCGTATTCTGTAGAATCACACGTGGCAAATTTTGTTGCATATAGAACTTTTTTCTAGCATCCGTCGGTCTTGTAAAATCTTGGATCTGCTCCCAAAGAGCTATGCCTCAGCTGCTAATGATGGTGCAGCATTTGCTATGTCTGTAGAGGCTCACACGAGAGTGACAATCTCGCTTGCAACAATTGCATGTGAAGATGCTCTGTCTCTCTCGATGTAGTCTTTTAGGTGTTTTTTCCGTCGATGACGCTTCTCTCCGGCTAGAAGCTTTCGTTTCTTCTCTCATCACTCCAGCCACTTTCGATAAGAACGGTGAAGCTCGAGCTGTTGGTCTGGATATAGCCAAAGTATTTAACAGAGTCTGGCACGCTGGTCTTCTGCGCAAGCCACAAGGCTGTGGTATATCTGGACGCTTATTTGATTTAATCCAATCGTTCCTATCAAATCGTGTAAAGGTCGTATTGAACGGGCATGCTTCTATATCCTATCATACTAACGCGGGTCTCCCTGATGGCTCTCTCCTAGGGTCTACGCCTTTTTTTATCTTCATCAAAGATCTCCCTGATGTAATCATATTCTAAATAGGCATCTACGCTGACAACACCATCATTTACTTCCGCCTCAGTAAGAAATTTGCCGAGGCAGACAAAGCAAACCTAGCTGCTTATCTTGAAAAGAACGTTTAATCTGTGGTGGACTGGGGGTCGGAAATGGTTCGTAAATTTTAATGCTTCCGGAACAAAGCTGCTATCCCTCATACCCTCGAACAGCATGGCTGACGCTAGTCTTCCTGAAAGCAATACACTGCGCCTCCTCGGAATACCTCTCACAGCCGAGCTCAAGGAAAACGATTACGTCGAATCACTAGCTAAATCTTCTGGGTTGCTGTGTCGGTCCAGGAAGTTTTTCTCGTCTGAATTCATCTTACACATTTTAATACTGCTGTCACATCTGGTCGGGTACAATTCATCTCAGGGTCTCTACAAAATCCAAAAGAAAATCTGCAGTGTATTTGATTCCTAAATGGCAGCTCATTTCCAGTTTTATCTCATCGACGAGATGTGTTTTCCTTTTGTCTCTTGTACAAATACTTTCACGGCTTCTGTTCCGACGAGATTAGCTCCCTGCACGAATTTACTCGGGCTACTAGACGGTAAAAGGGTGGAACCTAGTTGTCCCTCCCTTTTACAGTGAAAACAATCAAATGAAACCACAATTTCTATCAGCTTCTTTTCTTGAACTTCCTGCCTGTAGAACTTCCTACCGTATACTTGCTTCCCTGATCGCTGCAATCTCAAAAAATTTAAATGCAAACTCATTTGCCGTATGTTATCTCCTTGACTCCCATCTTTTTCTCCGACACCATTTGTATCTAGTTCTTATCCCTTTCCGTTCTACTCTCTCACAGCTCCCTTCTCACCAGTGTTCCCGTCCTTTTCTTACTCATTCCAACACTTCCGGTGTCTTGTTTGTCTTTCTTTTCACTTTCCTCTTATATGATCCTCTGCGGACCAGTGGCAGTACTGATTTGCTTGGAGTGAAACGATTATAAAAATAAATATATATATAGAGAGAGAACGAAAGAGAGATAAATCCAATATCAACTCGTTATTATATTAATGACTTTATTTAAATAATACAACAACCAGTTTTCAATATACTGTTGTGGATTGAAAACTGGCTGTTGTATTATTTTCAATCCACAACACTCGATTGCATTGTGCAGGAAACAGAGTTCAGCGGCTTGCGAAGAACAAAATGTATATTTATTTATTAATGGCATAAATTTTAGCTTTGTTATTATACATCGAGAACTGTTTTATTACCACAAACACTAAACGTACGATACTTCATATATCTAAACTTATTTATAAATGGAACTTTGTCTGTGTGTGTATGTGTGTGTGTGTTTCTGCGTGTGTGCGTGCGTCCGTTAACTATAGACTCCGAAACGGCTGAACCGATTTTCTTGAAAATTTACACCGTTGTACTATAAGCGTCTGCCAGTGTTCTTAGCTAGGGTTTGTGCCGAGGTACCACCGATCAATATCGAAAATCGATAATCGAAGAAATCAGGTTATAGAGTAGTCCGATTTTAATCAAATTTGATACACTCATAGACAAAGACATAAGAAACGACATTCAGAAGTTTCAAGGTTGCAGTTCTTACAATAGTGCAGAAAATCGATAATATAAATATATATATATAAAAGGCAAGATGTTTGTGTGTGTGTCTATTTATCTGCCTGTATCTCTATTTTTTCAGCACTTTTATTTTAGTTTTTGCTTCGGGTTTGGCTCTAAGTAGGTATAATTGTAGTTCTTATACTCAGCCATGATAGCATTTACTCAGAGGACTTATTTAGCCTTCAAAATTCAGTTTACGACGAAAAAAATTATTTGATATCGATACCAGGAAATCAAAATTTGACTTACATCCATTCCTTTTTCTTTCAGTCTACGATTTCGCCTTAACTGGAAACAACGATTGCTTTTTAGTTTTTCGTGCCAACATCCAAAGAGTCTGAGATCCAGGATCATGTATTAGTTTTAAAGCTTTCATTACACTCGAGCAACGCCGGGCTATACTGCTAGTATATATATATATATATATATATATATATATATATATATATATATATATATATATACTATGGACATAGTTATTAGGCAACCCCAGTGTCTTAAAAAATAATACATAGATTTTAATGGCAATTCTTCTGCCAGTTGTAAACATTGTCTTTTATTGGAGTGGGGTAATCTCTGATTTTTAGTGTTTTTCTTAGTTCCACTGGGCGTATTTTACGAAGGGTTTCCTCAGCTACTATTGTGCAAATGCTCGGGAGTAGGGAATGGATTTTAGACAACTTTTAGGGTGGTGTCTCTAGAAATGTAACCACTGTTTGGTGTCTGTGGGTTTATGGTAAATGTCTGTGATGATGTAATTGTTTTTGGTTTTTATGAGTATGTCTAGGAATGGCAATTCTGGCGAACCCTCGGACCCCGCCAATTACCGTCCTATTAGTCTCCTTCCAATCTTTGGCAAAGTTTTCGAAGCCATTATCAACGCCGAGGTGATTCAGCACCTTATGACCAACGGGCTTCTCTCTGACAAACAGTATGGGTTTCGCTTCACCAGGTCTACTGCTGATATGCTAACGACCATTACCGAGTACATATACCAGGCACTCGATAAGAATGGTGAAGCCCGAACCGTTGCCTTGGATATCTCCAAAGCATTCGACAGGGTCTGGCATGCTGGCCTCTTGTGCAAACTGCGGAGCTATGGGATAACTGGACATCTGTCTGACCTCATCCAGTCCTTCCTCTCTAACCGCACATTAAAGGTGGTATTAAATGGGCATGCCTCCCAAAACTACCAGACGAACGCGGGCGTCCCTCAAGGTTCTATCCTAGGTCCCACGCTATTTCTGATCTACATTAATGATCTCCCCGACACCATTAGATCCCAAGTTGGCATGTATGCCGACGACACAACAATCTACTCCCGCATCGATCAGAAACCAGGTCTGGACGACAAAGTGAACCTCGCTGCCGCACTGGAAAGGGACCTCCAATCCGTAGTGACCTGGGGTAGGAAATGGTTGGTAAATTTCAATGCCTCCAAAACAAAGCTGTTATCAACTAACCACCATAGACTATCGCATCTACCTCCCATTAGCATGGGACAGGCTAGCCTCCCAGAGAGTAAAATACTACGCCTCCTTGGCCTTACACTCTCGGCGGACCTCAAATGGAATGACTATATTGAATCCATTGCCAAATCTGCTGCTATGAAAGTCGGCTCTCTGTGCAGGGCCCGGAAATTTTTCCCACCTGAAACTATTCTGCACATATACAAATCTACCATCCGCCCGTGTATTGAATATTGCTGCCATATCTGGTCGGGTGCCCCTGCTGCTCTCCTTGGGCTTCTTGACAAAATACAAAGGAGGATCTGTAACGTGGTTGATACTAACTTGGCAGACCGGCTGCAGCCGCTCTCACACCGGCGTGATGTAGCTTCCCTGTGCCTCTTCTACAAGTACTTTCATGGCTTCTGCTCCGATGAGCTTAGATCACTGGTGCCGCCCAAGCACGAATTTACACGAGATACTAGATTAGCAACTAGGTCCCACCCTTTTACAGTTAAACAAATAAGATGTAACCGTAAATTCTACTCCAACAGCTTCTTTTCTCGCGCTTCCCGCCTGTGGAACTCCCTTCCACAAGTCTGCTTTCCCGACAGTTACAATCTCCAGGTGTTTAAATGTAGGGTCAATAGACACCTTCCTATCACACTAACTCCCAACTATTCTCACAACACTCTCATCTACCCAACCCTCATTCTCGGTATCCTCACCCGCCTATCACCCACCCTCTGTTATGTCCTATATTTAACCAGCCTTTCTCCTCTCTACGTAGCCCCCTGCACAGTAGTGGCAGTGACATGCCTTGCTCGGGGTGAAACGCTTATAAAAAAAAAAAAAAAAAAAAATTCATTATAGCTATATTCTAGTGTGAACTTAATTTTGGGGTGCAAGTTTTGGAGTATATAGTCTAGTTTGTTTATGTCTCCCCATGTTGAAATCCAAAAGTTAAAACAATCATCTGGATACGTTTTCCTTGATTTAGTCAAATCTGTTTTTATGCCTTCCCCATATTTGTGTCCCTATTTGGTTGTATGGTTTTTCAGTGTGTGAGTGTTGCATATGTCGGTACTATTTTTGTCCCTATCGCAACAATAAATCTACATATTAGACAAAAGGTTCACGGCTTCTTGCACATTTTATCGCAAACAACCAAGCATTGTTCATTCAGTTATGAATTTGAACACTCTCAGCTACTGGCGTATTTTTGCATTGTATATAACACGCTAAAGTCCGCCTTTCTCTACCGAGCGCACATAGCTTTGATATAGAATCGCTGACTAATGTCAATTCGGTCGCGTTTCAATCCTGGATAGTAGTAATTAGATGTCTAACCGTACTGGAGAGCTGTGAAACAGATCTGTCTGTAGATGACTATATATATATATACATAGGAGTGAATATAAAGATCAGAAGGATCTTAAGAAAATCTTGAAATGTGAAATAACCTTTTATTTTAAAGCTTCATAGAACAATTCATCAAAGAAAATAAGGAAATAAAAGTGAATTATATAATTCCAAAATATAAAGCTCAATAAGATTTTTTGATAAAGTTATCAGAATAATTATATTGCATTCGAAAAAAATAGATGATCAAAAACATCAGAACGATTAACAAAATCATACTATTATCATGGATGCATCATATCCAAATGAAAAATGAAAAAATGAAAATACCGTTCATAATTCATTAGTACTTGATGTGAAAAAACTTTACTTTCAATAACATCTTGACATCTCTTGCTACATGAGCGAATTAATGTTTTGCATTCATTAACAGATATTTTCTCCCATTCTTCTTTCAAATTAGACCATAGTTCTTCGACGTTAGTTGAATTCTTTTCCTTAGCTCTTTCATTTAGTAACTTTCAAACATTCTCAATAGGATTCATGTCTGGGCTTCTTCAATATCTCTTTGTATACAGTTGTATACAGTTGCGTCAATTTTACCGTGTAGCCCAACAAGAGGTTCCGTACCAGTAGCTGCAATCATGCCAAACACCATCACACTTCCTCCTCCAAATCTAACGCTACTTTTAGTGCACTGTGGCAAATATTGTTTCTTATGACTGCGTCGAACGAACCTTCTCACGTCGCAACCAAGGTTAAGCTTTGACTCATCTCTGAAATGAACACAATCTCACTGTTCTTCTGTCTATATGAGGTGTTCAGTGGCAAGTTTCAACCAGATCATTTGATTCCTTTTAGGAATGTAAGGTTTCGTAGAAGCTACTCGACTGTTCGGATTTTTTATTTCATTAAGTCTTCGGTAAATAGTGTGCCTTGATATTTTAATGCTAAGGTTGACATTAGCTCTTTTTTATTCGTTACTAATCCATTTTTCTTCCCTAGCAGTAGTTTTCCTAGGCCTACCAGGTGGTGACTTCGTTTCACATGACCTAATTTCCTCATGTTTTCTCGTAATACTATGAATAACACTTAAATTTCCTCACACTCTTTGAAATATCCCCAATCGAGAGTTTATCTTCATTACGTAACTTGATGATCAGTTTTCTAAGTTCCAGTGATGTCACAGATTTTTCGCCATGTTTACAATGCAAGAGCCAGTAAAGAGCCGGTGTAATTTAGAAAAATACCCGATTTTATATTCTTACCCTAAAAACATTTTCAATAATATAAAATAATTATTAAATTTCATGGTTTTATTTAATCGGTCTGATGATATTTATTATCTTTATTTTTTCAAATGTTACATTATTATTGTAATATTACATATTATATATATTATATATATATAATATAATATAATATATATTATATATATTATATATATATAATATAATATAATATATATTATATATATTATATATATTATATATATATAATATAATATAATATATATTACATATATTATATATATATAATATAATATAATATATATTATATATATTATATATATATAATATAATATAATATATATTATATATATATATATATATAATATAATATATATATATTATATATATATATATAATAATAATATAATATATATATATATATATATATATATATAATATAATATATATATATATATATATATATATATAATAATAATATATATATATATATATATATATATATATATATATATATATAATATAATATATATATATATATATATATATATATATAATATATATATATATATATATATATATATATATATAATATAATATAATATATATATATATATATATATATATATTATTGTTAAATTATTCTTATAACTTTATCAAAATAAGTTCATTGAACTTTATATTTTGGAATTATATAATTTACCTTTATATTGTTCTTTTTTTCTTGACAAAATGTACTTTGAAACTTTAAAAACAAAATATTATTTCATATTTAGACTTTTTCTTAACATCGTTCTGACCTTTATACTCGTTATTGTGTATATATTTAAATCACGGATATCCGCTAGAAATAACATTTGACGTAATATATATATATATATATATATATATATATATATATATATATAATATTAATAATGAACTTAATCACAGTAAGTCAACATTAATAATAACAACAGACTAAACCTCCGAAAATAAAGCTAACTTCACAGTAATATAAACCGTCTTGTAACCCGCATATATATAGTCTTGGTGTTATATATATATATATATATATATGTGTGTGGGGGGGGTGTATACTTGATGTCAAAAAAGATTCTTAGCTGTTTTGATATATATACAGCGGTAGTAATTGTAATAGGGAGTATATATATATATATATATTATATAATTGTTTATATAACTAAGTTATATATATATATATATATATATATATATATATATAACTTAGTTATATAAACAATTATATAAACTGTAATTATGGAAAGTTTAGCAATTTGTAAGAAGTTGTCTAAGGATGTGGATATCGACTCGGAACGAGAAATCGAAAAGCCGAGTTCGAATTCCAGTTGCATTCGTTGCATTCACTTACACTCAAATGCCCTTGGGAAAAGTATATTCCCTTCATCTATGGGTCAAATGACAAAACAGACTAGGTTCTCTATTCTTGGTTGACAATCAGTCTACCGCAAAAAGTAATAGCAACCCCTTGTGGGAAAATCTTTTGCCCAGTCAGTCATGTCTCTTTCAAGACATGATCTCCCAATCGTGTATCCGGTATAGCATTTAACTGAGTAAAGTTGTCTAAAGTTTGAAACGTTTCGATTAATGGCAACGTCGTGCTTGTGTCTTGGAACAGGATTATCCGAGCGTTCATCAGATGGAGAATATAGCATTATTGATATTCATTGAAGGTGTTAAAAAAATAACAGTCTTATCAGATTTGAAACCAGCTTAATGAAAGGCTGAAGACCGCAAAAAATGAAGTTAACACTAATTTTGTCTTTATCAAAATTGCAGCTTTAAAATTAATATTTTGTAGCAAGCGAAATGATATAAAAGATGTTATACAGAAAATGAGAGAGAGAGAGAGAGAGAGAGAGAGAGAGAGGGCGAAAAAAAGAAGTTTTTATTCTGATGGCAAGAATGCTGAAGTTGCTGTGTATTTTTTATAAATATTTTGGACAGTGGAGCTGAGGTTTTGAATGTTGATAGCCGACTTCGCCGAAATATGGTAAGGTCGGGAAAAAGGGAAAGGCGATTTAATCTAAATTCACATTGGTTTAAATTCTATTTCAAAATTTGCATATTAAGGGTCCCTGCTGAATACAGCACTGATAACCAATGGCCTGGATAATTTCTTTATCTCTTTAGCTTCCCTTCGATCGCCTCCGTGTACAATTGAGCATGCGTGTGTTTCGTCCGTGTCGCTTTCCGTACGTGTACACAGAGGCGTTATGCGTGCGAGATCATGCCCGGAGATCGTGTATACATCTGTTTTTGTTCCGTGCTCTTATTTGCATATGTGTTTCACCGAGAGACTAAATCCTGACTTAGATTCAAGAATCAACACAAGTAAAATTGTGGCTACACTCTCATAAAAATAAGTCTCCTGACGTACACAAGGGTTTAACGGAATCGCATGACGGATCAGCCGATAGGAACCAGCCATGAACTCAGGTTTATGCTAGTTTTATAGCTACTGACAGTGTTTGATAATGGTTGAAGTATTTGATGGTGTTTTACAGCCGACATAATTATCAGTCGCGTCGGTGCTAAAAGCCTTAAGTTTTCACCCAGCTTCTAAAAGAAAGTTCATTAAGGTTACTTGTTGTGGATATGACTTCGGATTATCGATATCAAGACGACGAAAAAGTTTGAGTTTGAGTTTTTTTAATGGCATAAGTAGCTCTGTGGGTTATTTAATGTTTTGAGGGCTTTTTAATGATCGGTTATAGTGAGAAGGTTGATTTAGATTTTAATGAAAATGTTTTGTTTTTATTCTTTTTTATTTTAGAAAACTGAAAATGTCCTCTAGTTTTGTATTCAAAAACGTCTTCCTGAGAATAAAAATTTTTCTTCAAAAATGTGTCATGGTAACAATTTTTTTTTCAAAAATGTACTATTTATAATATTTTTCCTTTAAAAATGTATATTTTTCTATAAAGTACTATTTTTATGTATATATTTTTATAAAAGTGTATTTTTATAATTCTATAGTGTTTTGACCCCCGTTTTGGGGTTAACTATTTGCCCATAGCTGGGACCCTAACAGGTGCTGCCACACGTAGCCAGGGTGGACCTGGAAACAACAACACTTAAGAGGTGGATCCATGCTCCTCACAACCTCCCAATCAGAGGCCTTGCTGCCGGTTTCAGTTTACCGTCATGCCATCGACGAAAAAGATTAGAATTGTTCAAGGTATTTTACTCACTATCTACAGGAAATCGTCATCATCTTTTATAAATAAACGTAAGAATAAATTTTATTTGCACGACCGCATCTTACATCAGTAGAACAAAATAGCAAGCATAGTTAATTCGATACCGGATCTGTACAACTTGTACAGCGTGACTATTCTATTTTCTTTTCTTGCACTTCCCGACTGTGGAATTCTCTTCCACATGACTGCTTCCCCGACGGCTACAATATCCAGAAGTTTAAATGTAAGGTCAATAGACACCTCCTAACAAACTAACTTCCATTCTTTCAAACACTCTTCCCACCCACCCAACTATCTATCACCTCCCCTTCTGACATTTCCTATATCTAACCACTCTTCCTATTTACCTCCCCCTATGTAGCCCCCAAGCGCAATAGTGGCAGTGGAATGCCTTGCTTGGGGTGAAATGATTAAAAAAAAAATTTTGAGGACCCTAGATCTTATGCTAGGATATGACATCGGAAGCCACAATTTAAACGACATAAGGTACGCAAATGATACGGTGCTGATAGCAGACACGGAAAGAAAACTACAAGAACCTCTACAGAAGGTAGCTGAAGAGAGTGACAAAAAAGGACTACAAATAAACTGCAAGAAAATTGAATGCATGGGCATCAGCAAAAAGAGCAGCCCAAAATGCCAAATACAGGTGTGGGATACTAAAATCAAGCAGGTACAGACATTTAAATACCTGGGACAGACGGAAAGTGTGACACAGAGATCCGCAGGGTGAATTGGCATGGCGAAGAACGCATTCCAGAAGCTACGTAAAGTATTAAGAAACAGGAAAATTTCACTAGAAACAAAGAAGAGAGTACTGGATTGCTATGTGATGTCAGTTCAACAATATGGCAGTGAATGTTGGACAATATCATCAAAGATAAAGGAAAAACTTGAAGGCACAGAAATATGGTTCTACAGAAGGATACTGCGGATATCATGGACCGAGCATGTGAGCAATGATGATGTTCTGGGTAAGGATGGAAACGAACAGGAAATTAGCCTTCAGCATCAGGAAGATACAACTACAGTTCCTGGGATATGCAATGCGGAAGGAGGGCTTGGAGAACTTGATACTAACAGGCCAGATAAAAGGAAAAAGAGACAGGTGAAAGCAGGGAATAACATATTTGAAGTGCCTGAGCAGCTGGATGACGGAAAGGGGGTTGCGTGGTGTTACAGGAGAAAGTGTGCCATGAGGTACAAGGGAGTTGGAGACGTGGAAAGGCAGGATCGAAGAAAGTACATAGCAGAAGAAGAAAACTCGCTTCAGATGTTGGGATATGACACTTGGTCTTTTTAACCTGAGCTGTCTATATCCATATATATGGGCCTAGGACAAAATGCGTCCAGTAACCTGCTGTTGTTGTCACCCTGGCGTCAATATTTCAACCACCCTCTCTCTTTTGCAATACGAGAGGAGATACTGACGCAATGTTGACGGAATCCATGGAACCAGGGATTCATCAAAGCTTTTTTCGTGAATTCTCCGAAGACAGAAACATTGCAGTGTGGTGAAGAACTGATTCCACATTTTAATTCTAGTTCGAAGACCGAGAAGAAAAAAGACTTATCATTATTATTATTATTATTGGCAACAACAATAATAATACAAGCATGAGATAATTCTTCAACTAAATAAAAAATATTGTATGCTAAATTATTTTTAATAAAAATGTTCGGAGATTGGATATTATGTTAATATAAATACATTTAAAAAGATAGAGAATAGTTGCTATTACTTTTCTGCGGTAGACTAGATGTCAACCAAGGCTAGAGAACCCAATCTGTTTTTTTATTTGACCCATAGCTGAAGGGAATAGACGGATTAATACTTTTCCCCAAAGGGATTTGAGTGTAAGTGAACGCAATGAATTCAACTAGAACTCGGCTCTTCGATTTCTCGTTCCGAGTCGATATCCACTGCACAACAACGCACATCCTTAGACAACTTACAAATTGCTAAACTTCCCATAATTACAGTTTATATAATTGTTTATATAACTAAGTTTTATATATATATATATATATATATATATATATATAGCCTACCTATTACAATAAAGACCGTTGTATATATATCAAAACAGCTAAGAATCTTCTTACATATCGTGCTGTCATTTTTTTCATCAAGTACACATTTATATATATATATATATATATATATATTACTTCAAACGTTATTTCTAGTGGATATCCGTGATTTAAATATATATACACAGTAACGAGCATAAAGGTCAGAACGATGTTAAGAAAAAGTCTAAATATGAAATAACTTTTTAATTTAATATTTTCAAAGTACATTTTATCAAGAAAAAAAAGAATATAAAACTTAATTATACAATTCCAAAATATAAAGTTCAATAAACTTATTTTGATAAAGTTATAAGAATAATTATATAACATTTGAAATAAATAGATGATCAAAAACATCAGACCGATTAAATAAGTTTAATAAGTTACCATATTTTTTTAAGAGTTGCTATTTGCAAACCAACTTTTAATTATTCTAAGAAAGGGAAGAGTGAGCTTACATTACAACTCTGTTATCAAAATTAAAACTGCAAATAAGAGCTGATTTTTTAAGCGTAGTTTGATGTGGTAGAAGACCGAAAATAAGGGACACACAGTGAAGATCGAACTCACTTCTCAATTGTAATGATTCTGCCGGGATAAGTTTGTTAACCATTACATCAGCTGGAGGTGCCCAAAAGCTGCAAATAAGAGAATCATAGCGCTATTTGATGAGTATACTCCTAAATTTCTTTTAAAATGATAGCTCACGACATTCAAAACTTTTGATTAATTTGTGAAACTAAAATAATTTTCAATTTTTAAAATATTTTCAAGAACTTTTAGTCTGTCCACACTATTTTGCTAGTATTCATGTTAGTATTAACCATTTGGTTTTGTTTTGAAATTAATGTCTTGAGTTTCAACAGCTTGAGAGTGGAAAAGAGAGCAAGAACAGAAATTACTATGAGTGAAAAGTCTTTTCTGATTTCTGATCATTTATAACAAAAATAACCTTGTAAATTGTACGGCAACTGCCTTTCAGTCAGGTAAATATCATACGTGATACACGCTTGGGTGATCATGTCTCGAAAGAGACATGACTGACTGGTCAGAAGATTATCCCACACTAGGTTGCCATTGCTTTCTGCGGTAGACTGGTTGCCGACCAAGGCTATAGAACCCAATCTGTCCTGATATTTAACCCATAACTGGAGTGAAGAGACGGATTAATACCTTTCCCAAGGGTATTTGCGCGTAAGTGAATACAATGGATTTAGCTGGAATTCGAAATCGGCTCCCCGGTTTCTCGTTCCGACCCGATATCCACTGTACCACAACGCACATTTGTCCTTAAAAGGCGGCTTCATAGATAGTGATGTGCATTGTGGTGCAGTGGATATCGCATCGGAATGACAAATCGGTTGCGAGCCAAGGCTATAGAACCCATTCTGTTCTATTATTTAACCCACAACTGGAGAGAAGAGACGGATTATTACCTGTCCCAAGGGTATTTGTGTGTTAGAGAATGCGAGGAATTCAACTGGAATTCTAACTTACCTTTAATTACCTTTAAAATCTCAAAAATTATCTGAGGTACGCAATTATCCAGGGACGTATTTGTCTAGGGATCTAACTGTCCTTGTACGCATTTGTCCGGTACACAATTTTATTGAACGCAAATATCCGGTACGCAACTGTCCTAGTACCTTAACTATTTTCTCATTACTAGAGTTACGCTTTTCGAAAAAAATTATAACCATGTGCAAATTCATCCTCTTGGTTTAGGTCTCAGACATTTGGCAGTAAAGGTGGTTTCACTACCGATGCCATGTCAATGCATGCCATACATTTCGATATTAAAGCTACATAATTCCACACGCATGTTCGTGTTTCTATCGTCAAATTGTTATTACCATGAGAAAATAACGCCTGGCTGGCCACGTTAATAGATAAATCTATTTAAATTGACTGGAAAGCGCAAATTGAATATAAAGTGTGTGAAATTGGAAGCAAGTATATGATGATCCAGTCAAAACTCGCAATTTGGAATGGAATTTTATTACATTTTTCTATGATTTATTGTCTTTCTCCCAACTGTTGCACACCAGCCATCATATTCAGAACGTTTCTATCCTGGTCAATTACTTAGACGGGTGGTCCCTTGAGTACACTGGGTGCTGAAAGCAACCACCTACAATTTGAAAAATGTTTCAGTTTTAAATATCTTTTAAGGGTTGATAAGTCAGTTCTATGATGTTGATAAGTGCTCATTCGAACTTAATCTCACGAGTTACTGATCTGATCCATTATCTCAGATATGTCATATAAGCATACGTTGTAGATATGGAAGAATCCAAAGGAGTAGCCTGTACATACAGTGGTAGGATAACTCTCTAAGAGAGCTCTAAATATATATGTATTTTTTTTAATCGTGTCACCCCAAGCAAGGCATTCCACTGCCACTATAGCGCAAGGGGGTTACATAGAGCGATTGGGTATGAGAAATGTCAGAAGGAGGGTGGTAGACAACTTAGGATATACATAGGGAGATAGCTGGAGAGAGTGGGTGTGAGTTAGTGTGTTAGGAGGTGTCTATTGACCTTACATTTAAACTCCTCGAGGTAAAAATATAAGAAAAAAATTAGGAAGACACCTTATTTCATGGTAAATCGGAAGTATATGCCTATTTCAGGCGAACCATCATCAGCTTCCGTCTTTATTGTGCAGAAGATTTTACACGAATGAATGATTGTCTGAATCCTGATTCATTTGTGTAAAATCTTAAAGACGGAAGCTGATGAAATAGTCGTATACATCCGATTTATCATGAAATAACGTGTCTGCCTAAATTTTTCTAATATATATATAGGAGTATGGCTATGCTACTTATTAGCTAGCCAATCCCACTACCCCTCTTGGAACCTTTTAGGTCTAACTCTTTGAGTTGACCTACTGCTTCTCCTACAAAAAAATTGTAGGCAAGTATATGGTAATTCAGGCAAAACTCACAAATTTGTAATGATATTTTACGTTTTTCTATGATCTGTTGCCTTACCCGAAACTGTTGCACATCAGCCATCATATTCTACACCTATCTATCCCAGTCTGTTAGACGGGTTACTTCTTGGTTGAGAGCAACCCCGTTCTATTTGAAACATTTTCAAATAGATTGGGGTTGCTCACAACGATAAATGGTTGATAAGCTATGAAAATACAAATTAATTTGATTAATATGCGTAACTGTTCTCTTACGAATGGACATATCGATGGTTTTCTGCATTCTGTGAGACGAGGAAAAATTAATGCAGACAGACACACTTCATATAGTCGACTAAATGAGTCATTTACAAACTGTTGCGCAATGCTTTAAGCATCCCGTGAGAATCTAGCTCACTACTCAGAAGTAATCGATCTACTAAGACAAGCTTCTTTTTTTCACTCTGAGGTTTACCCTGTAAAAGACTCAGGGCCACTCGAAGTAAATGTTACAAAGTAAGAAGCACATTTTGTGCTGATAGGTGGAAAAAACGGTTAACCCTAGACTTGAACAGGTTAATATTGCAGTGATCTGGGAAACATCCTCTTGGGAGTTGGTTACACAGAGCAGTTGTTCCCGGTAAGAAGCTGCCATTACAAAACCAATCTAAAATGATTACTGTTCTTGAATGACTACCATTTCTGAATAATGAATATTTTTTACTGAATTTCACAAATATTTTCAATTCGGCGAATAAAAATTTTGCTTTTGGTGATACAAATACAGAGGTTCTTCAAGGGTTATTATTAAAAAAAAGGTTAGTAAAAAAATAATTCATGAATGGGTAAGGAAATCAGGATTTAAACGATCAGTTATCATAAAATGAAATAATCAAGAAAGTGATGGAGTACTGGGATGAGCGAATCAGGTCCAAATTCAAGCTGAAAGCGTAGCTATCACTTTCGCACAAACGCCATCGGGATAGATATTTTCTTCTGCTAGCTAAGACTAAAATACCAAGGTAGACTGAACTCTCTCCTCTTACTGACAACCAGTCAAGAAGAAAATTTTTAATTCAAGACCAATTTGGTGTGGGGCTATCTCTTTACCAGGTAAAACCTATTTGCTTCTGCAATAATAGCAGCACCATTTAGCATAATTTATCTGTGTTTCTATACTTCACAATGAGTCTAGAGTTCAAAGAAAAAGCAAGAGAAGAGAAAAAGAGACAGAGGGGTAAAGTATTGTAGAGTTAACAACAAATTAAGAACAATCGCCATCATCATGTGTTACTGAATATTTTTCAGGTGAAACCAGTTTCTCATTTCAACGACAAACATCAGCATACAGATTTAGACGCTTACGGCCATATCACGTTGAATACACCGGTTCTCGCTCGATCACCGAAGTTGAGCCTGGTCAGTACTTAGATGGGTGACCGCTTGGGAATACCAGGTGCTGTAAGCGTTTAGTGACGGATGTGCGTTGTGGTGCAGTGGATATCGGCTCGGAAAGAGAAATCGGTGAGCCAAGTTCGAATTCCAGTTGAATATTCTACATTCACTTAAGCACTGGTACTCTTGGGAAAGGTATTAATCCGTCCTTTCTCTCCAGTTATGGGTTAAATAACAGTGTATGACTTGGGGACCCTGCCCTTAAAAACAAATCCCAATGAATCTTGATACTCGAAAAGGAAAAAAAGTATTACTAGACACAAAACTTATATAAAAAACAACAATAAATTGTTGAAAGAAAAAAAGGTATTAACAGCAATAAATAAAATTTAGTTGGCAATAAATGGTCCGCCGAGGTTGATTTGCCATAAAACAAACCAACTCAACAACAGATTTGGATTGAGAGATTTTCAGCCCCGCCCCTGATTTAATGTTCATTCTTTATTCTTACCACCAGATTCTGTGGTTTTATTATATACATGGTGTCCATAAAGTTCGTGCGCACTTTAATATATATGTATTATAATCAGGCATGGCAGTTTGCTTCTACTGTTGCGCAGAGGGTTACATAATAAGAAAGGTTTGAGAAAGAGTGACAGGTTATAAGGGGTGTCAGGAAGTGGGTAGGAGAAGGATGAGTATACTGATGACGGTGGTGTGGACGGAGAAAGAACTATGTGAGAAATGGATGAGAGTTAGTGAGATAGGAGATGACTAATGATTTTACATTTAAATTCTTGGAGAAATGCTTTTTACAAATTATTTCTATCGCAAATACAAATAAAGTTATAATTTTTTTAAAGTGCACACAAACATTATGGACACCCTATATGTCTTTATTAAAGTGATCGAAAATGTCTTTAATTACAAAATTATGAAAAGACTAGAAAATACCAGTGAGATCAGTGTTGGCCGAGACAAAGAGGAACACAGCAACAAAACCAGGTGGCATCGTAATATAGAGGTTAGCAGCCTTACAGGATTTAGGCATTGACAGATTGAAGAAATAATAAATGAAATATAAAACAGGTGCAGGTGGAAATTCGAGCTCAATTAAACAATCCGCATAATCAGCCACTTAACGAAAATTATCTACATCTGAATTATTGATAAATAAAACGCGTCAAGATCTCATACAGAAAGTAGCAGTGGAGAGTGACAAGCAGGGACTACAAATAAACTTTAAGAAAACTGAGTGCATGGTCATCAACAAAAGATACAACCCAAAATGCCAAATACAGGTGGGGGATAACAGAATCAAACAAGTCCAAGAATTTAAGTACCTAGGAAGTGTTCTAACAGGAGATGGAACGTGCGACACGGAGATCCGAAGGCGAATTGGCATGGCAAAGGACGCGTTCCAGAAGATGAGCAAAATACTAACACACAGGAAAATCTCAATAGAAACGAAGAAAAGAGTGCTAGACTGCTACGTGATGTCAGTTCTTCAATACGGCTGTGAATGCTGGACAATATCATCGAAAATGAGGACAAAACTGGAAGCGGCCGAAATGTGGTTCTACAGAAGGATGCTACGGATATCGTGGACTGAGCATACAAGCAACGACAAGGTGTTAGAAAGAATGGCAACAAAAAGGAAATTGATGCTGAGCATCAGGAAGAGAAAACTGAAGTTCCTCGGACATGCAATGAGGAAGGAGAGCCTGGAGAACCTGATACTGACTGGAGAGATAGAAGGAAGGAGAGACAGAGGAAGGCAGCGGATAACATATTTACAGGGACTGACCAGGTGGATGACGGAACGGGGGTTGCCAGAGCAACAGGAGCAAACATACTAAGAGCCACAAGGGATAGGGAGACGTGGAGATCCATGATCGCCTACGTCCTGAAGGGACAGGCCACATAGAAGAAGAAGAAGAAGAAGAAGAAGAAGAAGAAGTTTTTGTGTAATAAATATTGGCTCGGAATAAGAAATAAGAGAGCCAAGTTCGAATTCCAGTCGTGTTCGTTGCATTAACTTACGCACTATACCATTGAGATTTTTTTTCTATGGGTTATATACTAGAGACCTGTAGTCTTGATTGGCAATCAGTCTACTGCAGAAAGAAACGGTAGCCTACTGCTATGTCATTCATGAATCGAAAGAGACATGATCACCGTAGAATGTATCGCGTATGGCACTAAATTGACAGAGCAGAAAAATAGTTTGATAAAACCGCTTGGAACGTTTAACTAATTTAAAGAAGATGGTAGCATTATTCAAATTTTTACTGGGAGCCAACCACCTGCATACAAAGAGAAAATGAATTTAGTCAATACAAAAAAATAAAAGTACTAAGTGTTGTAAAACAAGGATGTATCTCTCCACCAGGCTTATTCAACCTTTACTGTAAAGTGCCTGTGAAGGAACTAGAAATCCTACCAAAATTTATTATAGTTTTTTTAAGACATGCAGTTGTTACAATTTTGATAGCAGAGACAGAAAGGAAACTGAAGGTAAAACAGGAAAATGAAAAGAAATAAGCTTTTGAAAAGCATTGGAAATGTTACTAAGGAGGACACAAAAGTTGATACTAAAATACGAAGGTGGATTTTAATAACGAAAGATGCATACCCCAAGGATAAAATCTGTATAGAGAAACGAAACATTTTCATTAGAAAAAAAAAAACAGTGCTAAATTGTTATGTAGCATTAATCTTACAATATGGCAGTAGGATGTACGTTGATGTGTAAGGTACATGCGAATGAGAAGTCAAAGACCCGGGTTCGAATTCCAGTCAAATTCGTTTCATTCACATACGCACATATACCCTTTTGAAACATGATCTCCTAAATGTGTATCACGTATGGCAATTAACTGAATGGTATTCACATACGCACAAATACCCTTGGGAAAGGTATAAATCCATAATTTCTCCTTCCAGCTACAGGTTAAATATCAAGGCCGATTGAATTCTATAGCCTTGCTTGGTAACATTCTCTGCCCAATCAGTCATGTCTCTTTTGAGACATGATCTCCGAAGCGTGTATCACGTATGACAATTAACTGACTAGTATTCACATACGCACAAATACCCTTGGGAAAGCTATTAATCCCTCCTTTTTCTTTCTAGCAGGACAAATGAGTCCTATAGCCTTGGTTTTCAACCAGTCTACCGTAGTATGTAATGGCAACTTACTGCGGGATAATCTTCTGCCCAGTCAGTCATGTCTCTTTTGAGACATGATCGCCCAAGCGTGTATAACATATGGCACTTAACTGAGTTATCATGGAAGCAAGTAAACAGAAAGGAGTTCCACAGGCGGGAAGTTCGAAGAAAGAAACTGTTGGAAAAGAAGTGGCGGTTACAATTAACTATTTCAGCAGTAAAATTAATAACACGCTAGAATTAATGTAGTCGACGCACCAGTAAAAAAAAAGCTGGTAAAAGCAGTTGCCATCAAAATATTTGTAAAAAAAGACAAAGATGAGAATGAACGTGTTGAAATTTCTAGTTCTCATAATGAAGAAAGAAGGCATAGGAAATTTAACGCTCACCTGACGTACTGAAGACAATAGGGACAGTTTGCGTAAACAGACGACTGAACTGCAACTGGAAAGGATAATAAACGGACATACATTATTCAGTTTTGTCTGAATTTGTTAGTTCCTGAGTCGGGTAGTGTATACTTGAATTTAGTAGAAACGGGAGAGCAATAACTGAACAGTGCGAAATAGAAAATAAATAAGAACAAGCGATATCCCAAGACATAAGCAGCTAAACGAGAACAGTCTACACTTGTTGATTAAATAAAGGGTTCAGTACAGAAATTCTGTATAGGTTACCAAGATCGATGTGCACCTAACAAAGGCCGGACGTCAACAAAGATCTGGGAAGTGTTCTAACAGAAGACGGAAAGTGTGACACTGAGCTCCGAAAGTGAATTGGCATGGCCAAGGCTGCATTCCAGAAGCGGGGTAGTGTATTGAGAGACAGGAACATTTAGATAGAAACAAAGAAGTGAGTACTGGATTGCTATGTGTAGTCTGTTCTTCAATATGGCAGTAAGTGTTGGACATTCGCCTCAAAGATGAAGAAGAGACTTGAAGCAACCTAAATATGGTTCTACAGTGGACTGGGGTTTTGGAGAGGATGGAAATGAAAAGGAAATTAATAATTAACATCAGAAAAAGTAACTGAATTTTCTGGGACATGTAATGAGAAAGAAGGGTTTGGAGAATCTGGTATTCACAGGTCAGATAGAAGGAAAGATAGACAGGGGAAAGCAACGTGTAGCATACTTGATGACAGAACAGTGTTTAGGTGGGATAACAGGAGAAAGCTTGCCAAGACTCACTAGGAATGTGGAGATGTGAAAGGCCATGAATACCCTCGTCCTACAGAGACACGGTACATAGAAAAAGAAATAGTACATTACCTAGAGCTACAAAGGGTAGGAAATTGTGAAGCGCCATAATCGCTAACATCATGAAATGACATGAGACTTAAAAGATTTCAAGTATTACACAAAGAACTCGTCCTTAATGCCAATCTGTTAAACAGATTTTATCATACCAATTGGCTTCCATATTTTGCGCTCCGAACTAACGTTTGCATCTCCGATGTGTTCACATTGAAATTAAATAAATCGAGAGCAAACAGAAAGTAAAAGTTTTTTTGTTTTTTTTTTTTCAAAAAAGGCAAACAAAACAACAACATTAAATCAACAAATAGGCGGACAAATGCCTAAACTCTTTCATGGTTCGGAAGGAATGATCTCTTTTCTTCCTGCTAATTTTTAATCCTGCAGTTTACCTTTTTGACTTTTTTAGGTTTCAAGTATTTTATTTAAATTAAATTGTTTGGATGCAAGTGAAATAATTGCTTGATTCTCTCTCTCTCTCTCTCTCTCTCTCTCTCTCTCTCTCTCTCTCTCTCTCTCAGCTCTTAACTGTTACAGCCATCGCGCATCCTCTGTCTTTCGACGACTTGTCACTGGTTTCGTTTTCTTGTCTTGATTCTTCATTTGTTTTTATCTTTGTTTTACCCTCTATTGTTCTCTTTAAATTTCTTCGTTTCGCGTACAAGTTTTATTTCTTTTAATTCTTTTCTGTTCCTCAAGCGAGTAACCACTTCTCTTCCATATCTTCTTTCTTAATCAAATAGTCTCTCAGACACGAGATTACAAATGTACATGTATTATCAGCGAAAACACACAAACACACGCACATTCACGTTTGTCGTCTCGTTTTCGTTCGAGAGTTAAAAGTAAATTAAGCAAATAAAAAAGAAAGGATACCAAAAAGGAAATAGAAAACGTTAGTAAGAAAGAAAGAGTAATTCGAAATAACAATTTCAATTTTTTTTTTTTAAATTGGAAAAAAAGAACACCCACGCCACAAATTCAACGTTGTGTTACGTTCCTTGGCGTTTAATTCAATCGCATTACAACTGACGTTTGTTTTATCGGGACTCTGGGTCGATGAAAGAATTCATTTGGTCCAGGCAAATTACAATTGCGATTACTAAATTATTGTTTTTCAAGAGTCGTGATCCTTTTGAAAAATTTCAAGTGGAGATTTTCAGCAGATACCCGGGCCTATTGGCAGAGATAATGCGATTTAATCTCATTGAACTGCGAATCGGAGCTGATTTAAAATCAATAACATCAGTGTGTTCAGCCTTTCATGCAACCTGCCCAGGCGTGGACGTACAAGACTGCCGCTCGAATGGTAAGTGGCTGCTCGTACGCGCGTACACACATATACTGTAATGAAAAAAAAACCGCCCACACATGTATACGCACATCTTCAGTTAGATTTCTATGCATGTGTATTTAAACATCAAAACTCATAAATGCACGCATGCACATACACTCTGGCGAAATCCACTTGCGCAATTAAAACAACGATCAATATACAGACGATGCATTCTTCTGCATCTGCACATACGCATCCATGCACACCTGTCTAAACCCTTATACGCATAGGCAACTTACCGTGAGACAATGATCAGTGAGTAGTCTATTACCGCGAAACAAGTTCGAGCCTCTCTGAGTGACCCATACTTTTAACCTCGTGCCATATTTTTGGACGTTGCGCATATACTGTGATAGCTGAGTAGATATCGGCATGAAAAAGGGGATCGGGAAGTACGGTTCGAATTCCAGGTTGCATTTACTTTCGCTCAAAGGTTTCTCTGCTATGAGTTAACTAGCAGGGTAGCTATGGGTAGCAACAAGTCTAAAACAGAAAACTTTGAATTCAAAACTTATAGAAAAAGGGGAACTGGGTGTGGATGTGCGTTATGGTGCAGTGGATATCAGCTCGGAAAGACAAATCGGGGAGCCGAGTTCAAATTCCAGTTTAATTCTTTGCATTCACTTACGCACAAATACCCTTCGCAAAGGTATTAATCCGTCTCTTCTCTCCAGTTATGGGTTAAATAATAAGACAGATTGGTTTCTATTGCCTTGGCTGTCAACTAGTCTACCGCAGAAAGTAATGGCAACCTACTGCGGTATAATATTCTGCCCAGTCAGTCAAGTCTCTTTCGAGACATTAACGTCCAAAGCGTGTATCACGTATGTCATTTAACGAAAGGGGAAACTACTTAACCAGCTCCCTAAAAATCACATGACAATTCCCAGATAATAAAAAGAAAGCTGTGGAGACCTATAATCTGAAGATACATGACATTTAAACAAATCTGTTTTTGCGCTTGCAAATCTGTTTTTGAGCTTTGTTTAAGACTCGAAATGCAGTTAGGGCTTAGAAAATAGGTGTCAACTATTTTCACCTTGTGTCAGACATTGCTATAATTGCGTATGTGGAAAATAGATTCAGCAATCTGAGTTCAAGTTCTGGACTAGTATTCTGCATTTACATTCAAACAAATGCCCGTGGAAAAGATGTAAACCAACTACTTCTCCAACTACACCAGCTATAAGTTAAATGGAAGGCTTCACTGAGCACTAAAAGCCTTGTCTGGCAACCGATCTACAAGAAGGACAAGTTTCAATTTAAAACCACAACATGAAAAGAAAAAAACTTTCTGTATGTTTCCCAAGATTTGGTAACAATTTACATATTAAAGAAGGAAGATATGGAGAGCCATGATCACTATCTTCTGAAGGGATATTGCATAAAAAATTGAATATTTGCTTTAGACTGCCTAGTTTGGCAAAAGTTCACGATAGCTAGATCGCCAATGATTACTGTTGCTTCCAGTTACACCGAACTATTGAATAAGGTTTAGCGAATTAATTTTGCAGAATTAAGATCAAGAATTTGATCTTGACTGTACACTCCACATGAGAAGTCAATAGAACATCACTAACTTTTCCAAGAATGAATGACGATTCAGAGAAAATCGAAAAAAAACGAAGTAGAGGAGAGGCATGACTCTTTCCAGCTTGAAGGATATAGCATTAAAATCTTAATTAAAAGATATAGTCAGTCAGTCAAGAGTCATACGTGATACAATTAATCATTTGATCATACAAACGTGATCATTTCTCGAAAAAAACCTGACTGAAAGGCAGAATATTTTCCCAAAATAGGTTGCTATTACTTTTTGCTTTAGATTGGTTGCCTACCAAGGCTGTAGAACAAAATCTGTTTTGATATTTAATCCATAGCTGGAGGATTAGCGACGTATTAATACCTTATCCAACGGTATTTGTGAATAAGTGAATGCAACGAATCCGACTCGAATTCTGACTCGGCTCTCCGATTTCTCGTTCCGTGCTAGATAAAGTCAAATCGTCAAATGATGGAAAAATTTACCAAGAATCTGTTGTTCACTGGAACAGTAAATGGTAACTTAGTTTTAGCACATCTGAAACGAAACTACTCTTATCTGAGATTACTATTTTGGGCTTCCATCATCTTAGCTGATGCTAATCTCAGAAGAATGACTCATTGCGCCTTCTTAGGTTAACGTCTTCCTCTCGCGTGAATTGGAAAGATTATATTGAATAAACTGCTAGGTCTGCTGCAAGCAAAGTTGGTTCACTGCGTCGATATAGACATGCTTTTGTCACTTAGAATCTATCTTCAGTTAAGTGCCATACGTGAGACACGCTTTGGGCGATCATATCTCGGAAGAGACATGATTGACTGGGTAGATGATCTCGCAATAGGTTGCCATTGCTTTCTGTGATGAACTGGTTGCCAGCCAAGGCTATAGAACCCGGTCTGTCCTGTTATTTTAACTGGAGGGAAGTGATGGATTAATATTTATCTCAAGTGTATTTGTGCGTAAGTGAATGCAAGGTTTTCAACTGGAATTCGAACTCGTCACCCCGATTTGTCGTTCCGAGTCGATATCCAGAATCTATCTTACACATTTAAAAATTCTGTCATTTGTCCATGCATTGAATATTACTACCATAGGTGGTCTGCTGTTTCTGTTATTTTTTTTAGAGATTCTGCATAACATACAAAGAATTTGCAACACTATTGGTCCTGACCTGACATCTCGCTTCAGTCACTTTCCAACCACTGTATCGTTATTTTTCTGAGTCTTTTCTACGAATATTTTCATGGTGATTAGTCTAAAGAACATTCTTCTATGGTTCTTAGATTTTATCAATTGAAGTGCAGCACTAGATTAGCGTTAAGGCTTCATCATTTTACAGTTGAAAGGGTTAGATGTAACCGTAAGTTCTATGCTAACAGTTTCTCCTTTCGCACTTCTCGCTTGTGAAACTATTTTCTGCCTTCTTGCTTTCCAATCAAGATTTATCTTCAAAAAATTAAATGAAATGTCAGTCGTTACCTTCTATCTTCATAATTCTTGTTCTTTTATTATTCAGTCAGTTAAGTGTCATTTGTAGTCCACGCTTGGGCGATAATGTCTCCAAAGAAATAAGACTGGCTTGACAGAAGATTTTCCCGGAGTAGCATACCATTACTCTCTGCGGTAGACTGGTCGCAAACCAAGGCTATGGAACCCAATATGTTCGGTTATTTAACCAATAGCTGGACGAGAAGAGGCAGATTAAAATTTTCCCCAGAATATTTGATCTTAAGTGACGACAAAGAATTCGACAAGAATTCGAACTCGGCTCTCCGATTTCTCGTTCCGATCCGATATCCACTGTACCACAACCCACATATTATCTCTCCTTTTTATCTAATATTATCTCGAACCCGATAACACCTTGCGTCTTAGTGGCTTTACCACCTTGATTGAAGTAAAATGATTAAAAATATTAGTATAATGCTATTCCAATTGGATATCTGACAATGAGTCGTACTAGAAAAAAAGAAATTATAATATTAAAGTTTTGTAATTTGCTTGAAGCATTGCGTATGTGTTATGTCTTGAAGGCTGTTACAATGCGTTGAATGAAATAAATGAAGGTCGGGAGGTGTTTGTATGACCTGTTTATTTATATTTATATTTCGAAACTATAATATATATTTCTATATATTTGCGCGTAAAATCGATATCTATCACACTTTGGGATATACTTGTAGATACCGTTATGCACGCTCATATGCAAAATTGCACACCTGTGTTTATGTAGGTATGTGGTTATTATTACTGGTTGTTAAACAATTGTCGTGCAGTGTAAGAGTTTGCTCATTCGGGCTAAACGTTGATATATTACACGGCTGTCTCATTTCGTATGCGGGTATCACGCTCACAATCAGTAAAAATGTTGTTTATGTTCATATAACTGTAGACGCCGGCGCAAAGACATAGGTACGCACTCGACCACATATGTACAAGAACACAGGTGATTAGCAGACTTCTTGTACACACACAGTTCCACCTGCGTAAGATTTAAATATATGCATCTGCACGGAATAGCACGCTATTTATTTTCTTCATTAACATCCTTTCTTTCTTTTCTTCTCACGGGTTTTTGGTTAAACAAATTTCTTTTTTTATTACTTTTATTTTAGGTTTCTGATCTCTCTAGCTTTTCCTTCTTTCTCTGTTGTTTTCTTAACTTCGGACTCTCTTTCTTTAAAAAAAAACAGTTCTTTCTTTTTTTCTTCATTTCTTTCTTTCTTTAGCTTGTGTTTTTCGTTGTTTCTGTCTTTTGCTATGTTTCCTTATTTAAAATTCCTTTATGACTTCGTTCATTCATTCTTTCATTCAGCAGCACGAGTTTTTATTTTAGATTTTTTTTCTTTCTTTCTTTATTCAATTCCTGTTTCTTTTTTTTTCTTTTAGAACGTGTTTTTTTTTAAGATTTCTTTCTTTTTCTTCTTTTTTTAATTTTGTGGTTTTCCTTCCTCCTTTTTTCTTCAGATCGTGTTTGTTCTTTTTTTTTCTGTAGTTCGTACTTTCTATTTTTAGATATCTATCTTTCTTTCTTTCTTTCTTTCTTTCTTTCTTTCTTTCTTAGCCCGTGTTTTTAAAGATTTATTTTATTTTTAATTTTTTCTTATTTCTTTTATCTTTCTTTAATTTGTGCTTTCATTTTTTTACATTTCTTTCTTTTTTCTTTTTTCTTTTTTTTCTTTCTTTATTTCTTTCTTTAGCACGTAGGTTTTTAAGATTTTCTTCTTTGTTTTTTCTTCATTATTTTTTCTGTCTTTCTTTCTTACTTTCTTTTTTCGTTCCTTCTTTACTTCAATTCATGTTTCTTTCTCTTTTTATTCATGCTTTCTTTTTCAATAGTTCTTTCTTTCGTTAGTTCGTGTTTTCTTTTTTATGACTTTTTTTCTTTCTTTGTTTTTTACCGAGTCTTTCTTCTATTTTTTCTTTTATTTTTTAAAATGGAAACATCTAATACCATTTTTTGGTTTCTTTCTTTTTAAACGTAATTTTTTTTAATTTTTTAATTTTTAATTTTTAATTTTTAATTTTTAATTTTAATTTTTAATTTTAATTTTTAATTTTAATTTTAAAATTTTTTTAAAACGGTAACATTTAACACCATTTTTTGGTTTCTTTCTTTTTAAACGTAATTTTTTATTCAGCCTCAATTCGTTAAATTATTGGTTTTCTATTTATTTCTCTTTTCTTGCTTTTCTTTTTGCAAACTTTTTCTAATTTTTCTTTCACATTTTTCTTCTTGCCTTTCACTTTTTTCTTGTTATATTTTTTCTATTATATTTTATTCTTTCTTTCATTACGTAGTTATAATCTTTTACATTTTCTTCTTTTTCGTTTTATTCGCTTTTCCTTTCAGATTTCTTTGGACGGTAGATTATTTAAACTTTCCTTAGTTCATTTTCTTTCTTTTGTCTTGAAGACTTCTAGGCATCTCTTTAATTCCCAGTAACTCTTTTCGTTTTAGTAGCTTTATTGCCTTGTTTGCTGTGAATTGCTCGCTAAAAATACTCCTTTTTTCACACTTTATTGCTTTTTATAATCGTATTGCCCCAAGCAAGGCAGTTTACTGCCACTGTTGCGCAGGGAGTTCAGTCAGTCGGTTACGTGCCATACGTGATACACGGTTTGTGCGATCATGTTTCGAAAGAGACATGACTGACTGGGCAGAAGATTATCCTGCAGTAGGTTGCTATTGCTTTCTGCAGTAGACTGGTTGCCGTCCAAGGCTATAGAACCCGATCTGTCCTATTATTTTACCCATAATTGGAGGGAAGAGACGGATTAATACCTTTGCCAAGGGTATTCGTGCGTAAGTGACTGCTAGGAATTCAACTGGAATTCGAACTCGGCACCCCAATTTGTCGTTCCGAGTCGGTATCCACTGGGCCACAACGTAAGAGGAAAGTTATGAGAAAGCGTGACAGGTAATACGGGGTGTCAGAAAGTGGGTAAGAGAAGGATGAGAATACTGATGAGAGTGGAGTGGACGGAGAAAGGAGCATGAGAGTGCATGCAGATCAGTGAGATAGGAGATGACTTTTGATCTAACATTTAAATTCTTGCAGATTGTAGCTGTCGGGGAGCAAGTAAACGGAAGGGAATTCTACAGGCGGGAAATGCGAGAAAAGAAGCTGTTGGAGTAGAATTTACATTTACATTTTATTGGTTTCCCAGTAGAGGGTGGGACCTAGTTGCTAATCTTGTGGCTCGAGTAAATTCATATATAGGGGGTACCAGTGAGTTAAGTTCATCGGAGCAGAAACCGTGAAAGTATTTGTAGAAGGGGAGCCACATTGCGCCGGTGAGAAAGTGACTGTATCTGAGCTGCCAAGTCAGAATCAATCACATTACAGATTATCCGTTGAATTTTGTCAGGGACTCCTAGGTGTATAGCAGGGGAACCCGACCAGATATAGCAGCATTGTTCAATGCACGGGCGGATGGTAGATTTATATATGTGCAAGATGGTTTCATACGGGAAAAACTTCCTGGTCCTACACAGAGAAACGACTTTCTTAGCAGCGAATTTAGCTATGGATTCGATATAGTCATTCCACTTGAGATCTGTTGTGAGAGTTAACCTGGGGAGGCACAGTGTTTTGCTCTCATGGATACTAGCCTGAAAATAGTTCTGAAGGGTTCTTTATTCCTGTTTTTCTTTCTATTGTTATTTTCTTGGATATTTTTCAACTTTTTATTTAAATTGTCTTATTTTTTTCGAATTTTTGTTTATTTGCACCGACTCCCTTGACCATTCATGCCTTGCAACTCTTTCATTTCTTATTTTTTTATTTCATTCTATTTTCTATATGTTTTATGTCTTTCTCTGCATCGATTATGGTGCAATAGTCAACAATATAGTACCGTATATTTATTCGTTAATCTCCGTAAATGAAGTCACACACTATTGTCACCTTGTACCAGACTGACACAAGCTTCTTAAATACACATGCACGTAGGTTTACTCAAACATACTCTTGTATAATTGTGTTTTTAAAATATAATAATAAAAAGTATAAAGTATATAGTATCCGTTGATTCCTGCCCACCAGATTTCGTTCTAAAATTTACTATATATATATACAGCCCACTCAAAGAGTAGTGGGTATTAGTCTAACAATCGCATTATAGCGTGAATCTTTCAGCACTATAGCGATTTCAAATAATCTCCCTCTTTCTCTCCCTCTCGCTGCTCAGCCACTCACACACACACACACACACACACACACACACACACACACACACACACACATATATATAGATATATAGATATATATATAATCAGAATAGAGATCCACTTTAAATTTGAAATGTCGCAATGTAAACTATATTAATTCTAAATAAAAAAACAAATGTAATTATACTATGCATTATAATATTTGTTAAATTGAGCACTTTTATTAAAAAAGTAAATATCATTGAACTCGGAATTGTAAAACTGTTGGTTCTCTTTACCTGGAGTTTTATATATATATATATATATATATATATATATATATATATATATGGTTCGATTTTTCTCAAAGACAGAGTTCAAGTGACCCTACTATATACGCAATCCACAAAAATAAAAAAGAACGATATATATATATATATATATATATATATATATATATATATATATATATATATTTAATCATATCACCCCGAGCAAGGCGATAACGCCACTGATGCGCAGGGGGCTACGTAAGAGTAAAAAGATTGGAAAAGAGAAAGCCGGAAGCCACATCCTAAACAGGGAACAAGGGATGAGCCTCTTCACCTGTTCAATAGATGTGGGTGGAGTGTGAACCGGGCGATAATTTAGTCTATCTACTCCAATTGAAAAAAAAATAAAGAAAAGAGTGAAAATATTGGAAAAGAGAAAACCGGAAACTGCATCCTAAACAGGAAACAAGGGATGAGACTCTTCACCTGTTATTAAATGTACATATTATCCTACGTATGTAGCACGACTCGAAGTTTCATGCATATGATGCACCTGATGATTGCAGAGTGTATGAACTGAGTCGTGCTATAAATCATTACATTTGAATAGCGAGATCGATCCTCACTGTCTGTCCAATATTTTCGGCCTTCTGCCACATTTAAGCAACTCTTAGAAAATCACCATATATATATATATATATATATATATATATATATATATATATATATTGAGATAGATAGATAGATAGATAGATAGATAGATAGATAGATAGATAGATATTTGTGTGTGTGCGTGCGTGTGCGTGTGCGTGTCCGCGAGTATGTATGACATTCTATTTCAATAAATTTTCACAGAAACAGAATTACAAATCTTTTCATATATACAAGCCTTTATATTCACAAGTCAAAATATTATGCAAGCCGTTAACATCTCAGCAAATATTTTACGTGCTTAGCTGAACTGTTTACCTGGCGCTACCTGTGCATTTTCCCTTCAAGTAAGTTTTATTCTTGCCGTTCTTTTTCGCCTTTTTTGTTTTCGATTTACCTTGCCGTTCTACGTTCGTGCACCTAATTTCTTGCGTTCGATTTGCAACCAGACACAAGAAAAATTGGCCAGAATTTCAAATATCTTCTCAAATTTCTTTCTCTCGAATAATTTCATTCTCTTTTATTCAGGGTGTGATAGATACGGATGTGCGTTGTGGTGCAGTGGATATCGACCCGGAACGACAAATCGGGTTCGAATTCCAGTTGAATTCTTGCATTCACTTGCGCACAAATACTCTTGGGAAAGGTATTAATCCGTGTCTTCCCTCCTGTTATTGGTTAAATAATAGGACAAATTTGGTTCTGTATCCTTGGCTGGCAACCAGTCTACCGCAGAAAGCAAGATCAATCTACTGCGGCATAAACTTCAGCCCAATTTCGAGACATGATCGCCCAAAGCGTGTATCACTTATGGCTCTTAACTGGCTGATTAACTGTGATGGGTCAGTCGTCGTTTATTTTGATGTTATCGACTAAACAATATAGTAGGTTCAGTTGAACACCAGCTGTGAGAAAAAGAGCACCTTGATGCAATTCACTCAGCCAGAATTTTGGAAAAGTCATGCTGTACTGCTTGGAACTCTCGCAAGATCCAATACAAACATTTCAGAGTATCAATGTGAAGACATTGCAGAGGATGCGGAAAAAGTTTGGTGAGTCTAATGGTGATTACGAAGGTTTCTGGAGCAATCATTAGTGTTAGCGAAGTTATGTCGCCAGGCATCTTCCCACACGGCTACAGGCTCGACACGGATGTCAGCATGTAGTGGCTCGAGGAGGTAGTGCTGCGTTTGACTGCTGAAAGACCCTATTTCTTATAAGAGGTCTCTGCAGCATGCCACAAAACAAGAGATCCCTGTCATGGATGTCGGACAATTTCTAGAACCGCATCACCACTTACCTCGCCACCTAACTTCCCACACTGCAACACCCTTGTTTATTATGTGGAGTGGAAACGTATTTGAACGAGAGTCCAACAAACTTCTTGTAACCCCAAAGATGAACATAAGACAAAGATCATAGGAGAATTAACCAACTTCAACAAGGAGACCGTCCAGAACAAATGCAGGAGATCCCAAAGTCGTCTGGAGGTTGTGGTCAAAGCCAGTGGCGATTTTATTCAATAAATTTACTATTTAGTATTTCAAGATATTTTTGTGTAATTTTGCTAAATATGTGCATTGTGGTGCATTGGATATCGGCTCGGAAAGACAAATCGGGGAGCCGAGTTCGAATTTCAGTTGAATTCATGGCATTCACTTACGCGCAAATACCCTTGGGCAAGGTATTAATCTGTCTATTCCTTCCAGTTATGGGTTAAATAGCAGGACAGATTGGATTCTATAGCCTTGGTCGGCAACCAGTCTACCGCAGAAAGCAATGGCAACCTACAGCGAGATAATCTTCTGCCCAGTCGGTCATGTCTCTTTCGAGATAGGATCGCCCAAGCGTGTATCACGTATGGCACTTAACTGACTGATATCGGTGAAAATGAGACGTTAATATTGTTTTCTTTTATGCGTAATGTGGACGATAATTTATCCATTGCAACATGTATTCATATTTCCGATGGCGTGCAAGACAACTCAACACCGCCAAGGCAACACCATCGACTGAAGACGGCTGACTAATAGCCGGAGCAACTCATCACCGGGACAACTCAGCAACAGAAAAACATAACTTTTTTATTTTCGAATACAAGTAATTTAATAAGGATTAAAACTTTCATTAGTGAATATTTTTTTTAAAGAAGACATTTAAAAAGTCATTATATAAAATATGAACCAGTTTTATCGATCCCGATTTGGTAGCTCAGTTGCAGTCACTTTCACACCTGCGTAATGTTGCTTCCCTATGACTCTTTTTTTTTTTTAATCATTTCACCCCGAGCAAGGCGGAAACGCCACTGATGTGCAGGGGTTTACATAAATGTAAAAAGATTAATTAGAAAAGAGTGAGGAGTACAAGCTAGTTAGAAAGGAACAATAGAAAGCTGAGAAAGCGATGACATATACATAGGTGGAGAGAAAGGGAAGGTTATACAGTGGTGGGAAGAGAGCTAGAGTCCACTGGTTAGTAGATGAGTATTAACTTTGCATTTAAATTTCTGGGGGTTGTAGCCGTCAGGAAAGCAAGAATACGGGAGCGAGTTCCACAGGCGGAAGTGCGAGAGAGGAAGCTGCAGGAGTAGAATTGTCGTTTGCATTTGGCTAACCTGACTGTGAATGGGTGGGACCCAGTTGCCAGTCTGGTTGCACGAGTAAACACCTGTTGAGGAGGCATCAGTGACTTAAGCTCATCCGAGCAGAAGCCATGAAAGTATTTATAGAAGAGACAAAGGGAGGCCACATTTCGACGATGGGGAAGTGGCTGCAGTCGAGTCGCCAGATCAGTACCTATCACATTACAGACTCTCCTTTGGAGCTTCTACAAATACTTTCATGGCGTCTGCTCCGATGAACTTAGCTCACTGGTGACCCCTATGCATGAATTTAATCGAACTACTAGACCAGCAACTAAGTCCCACCCTTTTACAGTGAAACCGATAAAATGTAACCATAACTTCTACCATCAGCTACTTTTCTCGCACTTCCAGCTTGTGGAATTCCCTTCCGTATACTTGCTTCCTTCTCCAAGAATTTAAATGTCAGGTCAATAGTCATCTCCTGACTCAGATCCTTTCTCTCATGCTCCTTTCTCTGTCCACTCCACTCTAATGACACCAGTATTCTCTTCCTTCTCTTACCCACTCCTGACAATCCCTATAACCTGTCCCTCTTTCTCACCACTTTCCTCCTCTGTAACCCCCTGCACACCAGTGACAGTAAAACTATTTTGCTTGGGGTGAAATGATAAAAAAAATTATTTTTAATAAAGTAAATCGTAAATAAATTTATTTTTTAATAAAGTAAACGGATGTATGAAAATAATTAAATTAAACACATTCGATTTTAATTCTATTTTATTAAAATGAATCGAAAAAGGTAAAAGAAAATATAAGAGTTTTTAATTATTTCTAATGAAGTAGATCTTAATGTGATTTATTTTTTGATAAAATAAATCGTGATTGGGAGGCACGGTGGAATAATGGATAGCAGCCCAGATTGAAGAATAGGAGATTGGAGTTCGACTTCCAGTCGGATTCATTACATTGTAATGTGCTAATATGCTTGGGGAAGGTAAGAATTGATTTCACGATTCAAGTTAGAGTAAAATAGCAGGATAGACTGGGTTCTATAGCTTTCGGCTCCATCAGATTGTTGATCTCAAAGAAACGCTACTTTTACGTATACGTGTGCCCCTACAACATAAATGAATCACTGGATTTCTGGATTCCAGAAACAGATATCCCGCGATTCAAGATTCTAAAATATCGAAATTCTAAAATATACAACATAATTAGCGATTTACTTATGAAATAATTGAAATAAAAAACAGCGGTTCTGATTTTACATAATGATTTTCAGATAACTTAATTTATTAAAAGTAGTCGCTAATTAAAGTTTTATGCTTAAATAAAAAAAATCATCTTTGGTCCCATCTATCTACATGTGTTTGTTCCTTATCTATCTATCTATCTATCTATCTATCTATCTATCTATCTATGTATCTATCTATCTAACCTTTTTATATGTATTCATCTTCTCTGTTCTCATCTATCTATCTATCTATCTATCTATCTATCTATTCATATATATATATATATATATATATATATATATTCTAAGCATATACTGTTAAATATAAGAGACAATGAATGTCTATTATGTCTAATAATGAGCCGTTCTAAACGTCGTATTTTGGCTTTAATTTCAGTTGAAGATAATGACAAAAATTCTCCAACATTTGGATAATCTTTTATTAATTTGGTTCTAAGCTTTCAACTCACATGAGCCATGTTCAGAGAGGTTATTAAGACGGTAACACAATAATATCCACCATCACCGACGATTTTATTATGTGTTGACATAAAACTCCTCTAGGCAACGGCAATAGTTACCAAAAATAGCAAACGCAGTTCGCAAATTTGCAATGCGGTTCTATGACGTCACACCGCGTGATCGTGCGAAATGACAACAAAACGATGTAGTCAAATGCAATGTAATGTGTTATGACCATATATATATATATATATATACATACATATATATATATATATATATATATATATATATATATATAAATAGTGACGTAAATTAATAAATATACATATGGGGAGGGTGTACGTATGTACAGTATTATTATTCAGGTGGTAATAAAATACTGAACAGTGCTGTATTATATATATATATATATATATATATATATATATATATATATATTAATAAATATACATAATATCATATGTCTACGGCCTGACTAGGAATTTCATGCGTTATGCTATCATCAGGTGCATATTTCAAACTGAGATTTTAATAGAATTGAATTTAAGTCAACTCGATATTCATGGGAATTAAATCTATAAAGTTAAGTTACTGCTTTTTTAATAACAAGATTAAAAATTTAAATATTCTACGGTTACACGTGGATAAAAATTTAAGATCTAAATTTTAAATTTTAAATCAAAAATTAAAATTAAAAATAATAAAATGCAGGGTAAAAAATCATTGTGGCGAAAATCATGAGTCTTAAACATTTAAATATTCAAATATCACATGTACATAAAATGCAGGGAAAAATAAAATGTTAAAAGATAAAAAAAATGAAAAGAAAAAATAAGAGGTCAAATTTAGAATTATATATATATATAATTTTGTTCAAATCTATCTATCTATCTATCTATCTATCTATCTATCTATCTGTGTTTGTTCCCTCTCTCTCTCTCTCTCTCTCTCTCTCTCTTTCTATATATATATATATATATATATATCTTTTTTCACATCTATCAATCTCATATAATTTTTTTAAAGTACGGTGACTTTCTTTCTTGCTATCTATCTATCTATCTATCTATCTATCTATCTATTTATTACAGTCTGTTCATATCTATCTATCTATCTATCTATCTATCTATCTATCTATCTATCTATCTATGTCGAGGTCGTTCAGCATCTCACGGCCCACGGGCTCCTATCGGACAAACAGTATGGCTTCCGCTTCACCAGGTCTATATGTTAACGATCATCACCGAGTATATATACCAGGCTCTCGACAAGAATGGTGAAGCTCGAACTGTCGCCCTGGATATCTCTAAAGCATTCGACAGAGTATGGCATGCCAGCCTTCTACGGAAACTGCGAAGCTACGGCATTACTGTACTTTTGTTGGACTTAATCCAGTCATTCCCCTCCAACCGCACACTGAAGGTGGTTTAAACGGACATGCCTCCCAGAAATACCCTACAAACGCGGGTGTCCCCCAAAGCTCTATCCTAGGTCATACGCTCTTTCTAATCTACATCAATGATCTCCCGATGCCATAAGATCACAAGTAGGCATGTACGCCGATGATACCACAGTATATGCTCGCCTCGATCAAAAATCTGGTGTTGATGATAAGGCGAACCTCGCGGCTGAGCTTGAAAAGGACCTCTAATCCGTGGTGGATTGGGATAGGAAATGGCTCGTAAAATTCAATTCTTCCAAAACGAAGCTGCTGCCAATTAACCACCACAGACGACCGCACCTCCCTCCCATTAGCATGGAACAGGCATGCCTCCCAGAGAGTAAAACACTACGCCTGCTTGGCCTGACACTCAGCGGACCTCAAGTGGAATGACTACGTCGAATCCATTGCTAAATCCGCTGCTATGAAAGTTGGCTCGTGGTGCAGGGCCCGGAAATTCTTTTCGCCTGAATCTATCCTGCACTTATACAAATTTACCATCCGACCGTGTTTTGAATACTGTTGCCACATCTGGTCGGGTGCCCCTACTATTCTCCTTTGGCTTCTTAACAAAATACAGCGAAGAATCTGTAACGTGACTGATACCGAATTAGCTGACCGCCTGCAGTCACTCTCTCACCGGCGTGACGTGGCTTCCCTGTGTCTCTTCTATAAATACTTTCATGGCTTCTGCTCTGATGAACTTAAATCACTGGTGCCCCCTAGGTGTGAGTTTGTACGAGATACTAGATTGGCAACTAGGTCACACCCTTTTATAATGAAACCGATGAAATGTAACCAAAATTTCTACTCCAAAAGCTTCTTTTCTCGCACTTCCGCATGCTTGCTTCCCCGACGGCTATAAACTCCAGGAATTTAAATGTAAGGTCAATAGACACCACCTAACACACTAACCCTCCCATTCTCTCCAACATTCCCCCTATGTACATCCTAACTCGTCTATCGCCCTATGTAACCCCCTGCGCTATGGTGGAAGTGGATTGGCTTGCTTGGGGTGACAGGATTAAAAAAAAATCTATCTAGCTATCTGTGCTTGTTCCCTATCTATCTATCTATCTATCTATCTATTTATCTATCTATCTATCTCTTTTTGTTCACATCTATCAATCTCATTTCATTTTTTTATAGTACGGAAACTTTCTTTCTTTCTATCTATCTATCTATCTATCTATCTATCTATCTATCTATCTATCTATCTGTGTTTGTCCATTATCTATCTATCTATCTATCTATCTATCTATCTATCTATCTATCTCATTTCATTTTTTTATAGTACGGAGACTTTCTTTCTTTCTTTCTATCTATCTATCTATCTATCTATCTATCTATCTATCTATCTGTGTTTGTCCATTATCTATCTATCTATCTATCTATCTATCTATCTATCTCATTTCATTTTTTTATAGTACGGAGACTTTCTTTCTTTCTTTCTTTCTTTCTTTCTTTCTATCTATCTTTCTGTCTATCTATCTATCTATCTGCGTTTGTCCCTTATCTATCTATCTATCTATCTATCTATCTATCTATCTATCTATCTATCTATCTTTGTTCCATATCTATCTATCTATCTATCTATCTATCTGACACCGAAAACTACATCTCGATCCTTCCCTCAAACTTGATTACACAGAAATACCATTGTTGAAGAACATAAATTCCTAGGCATCATCTTCGACAAAAACTAACCTATATATCACATATAAAATATCTCAAAATCCAGTGCAACAAATGTTCACACCTGTCAATATGTGTTTATTCCTTATCTATCTATCTATCTATCTATCTATCTATCTATCTATCTCATTTCATTTTTTTATAGTACGGAGACATTCTTTCTTACTATCTATCTATCTATCTATCTATCTATCTATCTATCTATCTATCTATATATATATATATATATATATATACGTTTGTCTTTTGCTATCACCTTTTTGTATATTTCCAACTGACAATAAAGCGAGTAAGTCCGACAAATAAGAACAGTGTTTATCTCCTTATTCCCGCGCTTTCCTATCACGGCTAGTTTATCAATCTGAACATCTTCACACTTTTGTTGGGCTTTTGCATTTCGCCAAAGGTTATTCACTGCACAGAAAAACAAAAATAAAATTGTTTCTTCAGTCCATTACCTTCTGGCTCCGGATGCCTCTTCAACACACATCATCTCCCTCACCAGGAAACGGGTTTTCGAAACTCACACCTTTACGTTCATGTACAAGCAAATACTTCTTTGCATATATACAAACAGTGTCTTCGCACACAAATTATGCATGTGCATCCATAAAGATCAAGTTGATAGAAAATTTATTGCAGAGAAATTCCATTTAAAGCTCTTACGTCAATACATATGATTGTTTTTTTGTTTTTGTTTTTTGTCAAGGTTGTAAATGTGGGTAGCCGCCTTTTGCAGAATGCTAACTCAAGCTATACAGCGAAGCAATTCTGAGAATACTAGAATCTTGCGAGGATTCGTTACTGGGCGGCCACCATCATAATAATATAAGATACACAGATGACACAATGCTGATAGCAGATACGGAAAGGAAATTACACGACAAACTACAGAAGGTATCAAAGGAAACCAAAAAGAAAGGATTAAATATAAACCACTAGAAAACGGAATGTGTGGGTCATCAGCGAAAAGAGAAGCCCATAATTCCATCTACAGGTCGGGGACACTAAAATCAGTCAGGTGCAGAAATTAAAATACTTGGGAATTGTTCAAACAGCAGACGGAAAGTGATACAGTGAGATCCGAAGGCGTATGCCAAAAGCTAATCAAAGTATTGAGAGACAGGAAAATTTCGTTGGAAACATTGAAAAGAGTACTTGCCTATTTGTCTATATTTCTGAGATGAGGTAGTATTTACAGTATTTACATTATTCTGACTATTGTCCGTATCTTTGTTGCCATTTGTACGACGTTCCAGGCGTTGTACGCTCCGGCCTTCTTCAGGTGCTAGGAATTTCGAACCGAACCCTTCATTACAATCACTAGGGTATATGAATTCCATTCCTTGTTTAGAGCCTCTTCTGGAAGTCATGAGTTATCCCCCTCTAACTCTGTAAGTTACTTGTTCACCACTGCTGTCGCCTGGTATTGAACTCAAAACTCTTTGGGTTAAGTCACAGGAACTAACCAACGTCTATATCTACTGGGCCACGTGTCCTTAAGATGCAGCAACGATGAAGACAATAATCCGAATAATGTAAATACAGTCCTCGACTGTTATGCGACATCTATCCTCCTATAGGAAAGTGAATGTTGGACAATCTCAAAAAAAAAACAAAAAAAAAAACAAAAATGGAGAGACTTTAAGCAGCAGAAATGCGGTTCTACAGAAGGATGATGAGGATGCCATGGATATCATGGTACCAACATGTGAGCAACATAATTTTGGAGAGATGGAAAAGAAAAGGTAAAGTTATACTTCGCATTAGGAAGAAACAGCTGAAGTTAATGAGGTAGAATGGCTTGGAGAATATGATACTCACAAGACGGATAGAAGGAAAGAGGAGTTGGAGAAAGTAACGCGGGTCATGCTTGATGGACTTATGTACGTGGATAGCAGAGTGGGGTTGGGGAGAAATACCAAGAAAAATGTGTTCAGAGCTACAAGGTATAAGAAAACGTGGAGTGCCATAATCGCTACGCCCTGAAGGGAAACAGTACATTAAAAAAATTGCTTGACAAATGTGTCCTTCTGCTCAAGTTCCCTCTGTTCTCTGGTGGGCTTGTGAGATCAACCGCTTTTGAAAACAATATACTTGGCATATAAGCATATTGAACAGAATTCTTCAGAACTCAGGATGTAGGCGATCATGGAGATTACCTAATTTTTAAGTATCTGTGAACTGAGGAATGCTACTAGATTGGTTTCCTGTTACTTTATCCAGGGTTTCGAATTAAAAATTTTCCTTCTCTGATATTGGTCCCACCCTTTTAAAATCAAATTTATTCCCAATAGCTTCTTTTCTCGCACTTTCCACCTATGGGACTCCCTTTCATATACTTGCTTCCCTGATAGCAACAATTAGCAAGATTTTAAATGCAACGTCAATTGCCATCTCTTATCTCCCTGACCCACATCCTTTCCTTAAAATTACAGAGCTTAAGGTCTCTCTCTCTCTCTCTATATATATATATATACACAACAGTAAAAACGGTGGTACGTGTTAGATGATTTTGTAAGGACTGATTTTCTAAGACGTGACACAAAGCCGAAAGTATAACGGTACCCAGTGAGGAGGTGGTACTGGTTAGATTAGTAGACGGCTGTTCAAAAACAGTACTCAATGCACAAACAACAGAACTGAATACGCAGAGCCAACAATATCTCAAAGAAAGAAATAAGCTTTACTGCCTGATGTGAATGGTATGGTTGAAACCTGGGTAGCAAGTAAGTGGTGAACATTTAGTTGGTTCATATATATATATAGGAAATGATTTGTTTGAACATTATTTTTGATCGGTAGGATATGCGTTGTGGTACAGTGGATATCGGGTCGGAACGGGAAACCGGGGAGCCGAGTTCGAATTCCAGTTGAATCCATTGTATTCACCTACGCACAAATACCCTTGGGAAAGATATTAATCCATATCTTCCTTCCAGTTATGGGTTAAATAACAGGACAGATTGGGTTCTATAGCCTTGGTCGGCAACCAGTCTACCGCAGAAAGCAATGGCAACCTACTGCGGGATAATCTTCTGCCCAGTCAATCATGTCTCTTTCGAGACAAGATCGCCCAAGCATGTATCACGTATGGCTCTTAACTGACTGACTGACTCGTATTTATGTAGATGTTCTGTTTATAATCAAACGGTATTATATATTTATTTCTGCCAGTCTGTTTAGTTACGATAAATTTTTGTTCCAAAAATGTGTGTCATTCCGCAGGATTTGAACCTACGACATCTAACCACATCTAATTCCATGTGACCTGGCGAGTCTTAGACCTCTCAGCCACGAATGGCGATCAGTCTAAACGAAGTCAAATTAAGCCTATAACATTAATTAATTAAATAAATAAGCCTATATGGATAGGGGTTGCAGGTTCAAATCCTGCCAAATGACACACATAATCTGGCCGCTAGAAATAAATATATGATACTGTTTAAACAGAATATCTACTTAAATACGAGTATCGATCAAAAATAACGTTTAAACAAATAATTTCAAACTGTCGGTTGTTTATAACCAGTTTCGTTCATTTTCGTTAATTTCCGTAATATATATATATATATATATATATATATATATATAAATCATCCACATACAAGCCTGTTTCGCTGTATCACATCTCATGAGTGTGTCTAAACACATCCACTTGCTTCCGGCCGGGATCGAAACGCGACCGATTTAGTGTCAGTCGGAGTCGTCTAAGCTATAGGCGCATGGAAACAGAGAAGAGAAATTGTAGCCTGTTATATATAAGCGGTGTATACACTCGCCGGTCACCGAAGAACACTGAAGAGTAATCCGTACACACACACACACACACACACACACACACACACACACACACACACACACATATATATATATATATATATATTGGTTTTCATTTTTTTCGAAAGACAATAAATATCAATGTAATGGTCAGTATTGTCATCATTTTGTTAGCCTTTTATCTATCAAATTTTATAAACAGGCCTATTGAATCAGTACACACAAACATGTATATATATGTAGAGCCATTTTTAAAGAACTGATGAAATCATTTTTAATCCGTCATTTTTGTATCTTTAAACCATTATTTCTTTTTAATAGATGCTCGTGTTTGAAATAGATGCGATGTTTTTATTTATTATTATTTTAAATTATGGTAAATACGACTGTCATTCTGCGAATTCGAGAAATCTTAATGGATCAAACGTGCTCTCCAGCACGGTTCGAATCTGCCTTCCTCTTTTAAGAGAAAATACCGTTTGTCCGGCGTGATTTAAAATGCTCATCAACAGAGGTCCTGTTTTCCCTTTTGAGAAATGCACATCTCGTTCAGATCTTTCTCAAAAGTTTCAAGTTTATCTGATCTGTTTTGCAGCAAACAAAACACAAACAATTTTTTTAGGTCATTAATGGTGAACTGTTTCATCTGACATTTTCATCACTGCAAATGTTATTTTTACTGGATACTCGGGGTGATTATTTCAAATGCCAGTATACGGTATTAAAATATTTCTTAATAGACGTTACCTAAATTTATCTAACATTTTTCTTCTGTCACTTTACTTTAAATCCATTGTTTTATAACGACCTTATTGCCTGATCACGTTGATGTTATATTTTTCCATGTTCTGTTTAAGAACTTTCTTGAATCGTTTCTAACCTCAGCTTTTCTTCTTTGGAGTTTGGAGTGAAATATTAGCAGGCGGGTGTCATCCATTCGCTCCAGATGTCCACGCCATCGAAGTCGATTTTTATGACGATGATTTCAATGGCCGTTACTTATCTTGTTCTTTGTTTGCTGACGATAGTTCTTCTGTCTTTCCAGTATATGTTCAACATAATTCGAAGAAAATCAGGCGAAAACTTTTCAAGAAATTTTAGATATCGATAAATTTTTCCATACACGAGACTTGGAATCACTACTATTTTGTACACTCACAGTTTGGCACCTGTACTGACGTCACAATCTTAGAAAACTCTGTTTCGAAGGCGATCAAAAGATGACCCTTCATATTTGAGACTGTGTTATATCGCATCTTAAAGGCACTTTTCTTAAATTCGCTGATTGTACGAAACCGCTGTGTGTGTGTGTCCGCGCATGTGTGCGTCGGTGAGAGAGAGAAAGCGTGTGAAATATAAGCTTACAAGAAAGATAACGTCAACCTAACCTATCGTCCGATTTTTACCAGTTTCATTTTTTCAGAGAATATTTTTTATTTTTTTATTGGCCCGTTCTTTTATAGCCCGACCAACGAGACACTGTCAATGCTTGAAAAGTGCCTAAGTCACAGATTGGCCAAGCAGAGGTTTTTGAAATCACCCAAAGCGTAAAGTTCATATTATCAGCTTTGTATCCTTGAAGTTGATATTCCACGGGATTTTTGAACCCCTGACTTTTTATCTTTCCTAGACTTCACGCACAATATATATATATATATATAGACTTTGATATTTGCAAAAACAGTAGCAGTGGTAGATAAAAATATACAATTATACAGAGTAAATAAACAAGAATCAAGAAACAAATAACACAAGATACAATGAAAAAGGTTTCGTCATCGAAAACTGTAAATCTACAAAGATATATGCCCAATGCCCAAAATGATGGATTGCCTCCTTTTGCACTCTGACCCGGTTACCACGTGACAAACAGGTGCATTGTCTGAGCGAGTGACCAGTGAGTCTGTCACGACATCGCTTTCACCTTCTGAGCAGCTACACACAGATGCATGATGGGAGATTCTGCTTGACCTGAAGACAGAGTGACGTTAGTTGTCGTTTTTTTGTTCTTCCTCCACCTTATTTTTTCATACGTCCCTGGTTACTGATACACAATGAATTCAGCAGTGCCATTGATTTAAACCTTTTTTTTTCTCAATCTTTTGGCTTTCCGCATTGTTCTTAAAGAATTGACGTCATCTTCATATTCGAGAGTCGTTTAAAAATACAGAATGCTGTCATTTGTACAGAGCAACGCTATTTTCATTATCAGAAGATCAACTTATTCAACCGTCATAAAAGCACACACACACACACACACACACACACACACACATATATATATATATATATATGCATGTGTGTGTCTGTGTGTGTGAAAGAAATGAAGAAAGCAAAGCTTACATATATTCGGTATTTGCTGATATGTATAATTTGTGAGCAAACACATGTGTATCTGTTTGGAATTCACAAATTCCACCATCAAACAAAAATATGTCACCACTTAATATCCTCCGCACCGTGCAATGTATGTGAGTTCATTAGGGGGGCTCAATTCTTTACAGTAGCCATTGTCCAAACTCCTAAGTTCGTAACTATCGTTTTGTAAATTAAACCCGTCCTAGGACAAAACAATGTTAAAAGTTTTATGCAACCAATGAGGTTCGAACTTACTACAATAATAGCAGTGTGTAACAGTGGCTTCATAATACTTAGGCAATGGCGATTCGTCTCACAGATGCACATATCTATGAACGCACAGAGGCAGTGAAATAAGTTTATATGAATATATATATATATATATATATATATATATATATATATATTTCATTTTTAAACGAGTTATTTCGCTACATTGGTTTCTACCATGAGTGGTGTCTTCAAGTGATTTTTAATAAACAGACCAAAAACTAAGTATTAAACAATCAATCAACCAATCAATCAATATATATATATATATATATATATATATATATATTTATTTACTCGCACATATATATATATATATATATATATATATATATATATATATACTAAATTCACTAACTTGCTTGTGGAAATTCCTTTATATATATATATATGTGTGTGTATGTGTGTATGTGCACACACACACACACACACACACACACACACACACATATATATATATATATATATATATATATATATATATATATATAATCGTTTCACTCCAAGCAAGGCAGTATCGCCAGTGATTCGCAGGGGCTACATAAGAAATTAGTGTAAGATTTAGCAGGAGGTGAACCAAGAGAAAAACATAGCCAGTTAGTGACAGGGGTTTTTAGAAAAAAGATAAGGGAATGATGGGAACTGATTACAGTTGCCAGGGTAGAGTGAGAAAGAACAAGATACACGGATGTATGTAGAAAATACGACAGAAGGGCTGGAATCGAGTGGATAAGTGATGGAAATTGACATTGCATTAAAATTCATGGAGATTGTAGCCGTCAGGGAACTAAGTATACGGAAAGGAGTTCCACAGGCGGGAAGTGTGATAAGAGAAGCTGGGGAAATAGAAGTAGCGGCTGCATTTGGTAGATTTAACTGTAAAATGGTGAGACTTTATTGCCAGTCTGGTTGCTTGAGTAAATTCATGTGGAGGAGGTGTCAGTGAGCTAAACTCGTTGGAGCAGAAGCCATGAAAATATTTGTAGAATAAACAGAGGAAAGTCACATGCCGCAGATGAGAAAGTGGCTGGAGTCGAGTTGCCAGGTCGGGACCGATCACATTACAAATTCTCCTTTAGAGCCTGTCGAGAACCCTGAGAGGAATTGCAGATGCGCCCGACCAAAAATGACAAGTGTATTCAATGCATGGTTGGATGGTTGATTTGTATATGTGCAAGATGGACTCGTACGGAAAAAAAAAACTTTCTATTGATTCAATGTAATGGTTCCACTTGAGGTTGAGAGAGAATGGGAAATCGAGGAGGAGCAGTGCATTGCTTTCAGGGAGTCTCGCTTAATCCATGCTTATGAGAAGTCAGGAGGGAGTGCCTTTGGTTGTTGACAGTAACTTCTTTTATAGAAGCATTAAAATTTACAAGCCATTTCGTACCCCAGTCTACAACAGTCTCAAGATCAGAAGCGAGATTATGTTTGCCCGCTTCGCCAGATTTCTTACAGTAAATGGTGGTGTCATCAGCGTAGGTGCCTACTTGGGATGTGATCACGTCAGGAAGATCATTTATGAAGATCAGAAAGAGCCTTGGGGGACACCAGCCTTCGTGTGGTAGGATGTGGAAGCATGCCCGTTCAAGACTACTGCCATTATGCGGTTAAATAGGAAAGCACTCGCTCAGTGATACCATAACCCCGTAGCTTGCTCAGAAAGCCAGCGTGCCAGAGCCTGTCAAATGCTTTGGAGATATCCAGAGCAGCAGCTCGATCTTCGAGGACTTATCGTATATGTAGTCAGTGATGGTTGTCGGTAGTGAAACTGGCAAAGCGGAAGCCGTACTGTCTGTCTGAGAATAGTTTATGGGAGGTGAGATGTTGAAATATTTCAGCATTCATGATAGTCTTGAATATATATATATATATATATATATATATATATATTAAAGAGTAAATTCATTCAATAAAATTGAAAATATTGGTTTTAACCACGGCCTCCAAAGAATTTAGGAATCTCCTGCATTTCTTCAGGATGGTCTCCTTGTTTAAGCTGGGGGAATGCTGCTATAGTCTTCTATAAAACTCAAGTGGAACCATTATATCATTAACGAAAGAGATTCCTTTGTTAGAAATCAAACGTGCGTACCTCAGAGCAATGGAACGCAACGCTTAGTTTGGTGTGCCTTAGTCCTTGGCCCCAAAGCAACAAACGGTCAGTTGAAGTAAATTCTATGCTTTAAGCGACATTTTTTTCGCGTCATAGATCTCTCGAAGCATTTTCATATCTGAACAGCTTCGCATCCAAAGTAAAAAAAAAAGAAAATGTTTACAAGTGATTGTTATTACTCCGACAGATTTGTGTTACTGTAAGCAATATTTTTACTTGATGCTTGTATTTGTGTACATGTCTCCGAATAATTATTAAACAGCATTTTTTCAACTATCAGCCTGCCAAGGCTATAGAACCCGATCTGTTCTGTTATTTGACATCTAGCTGGATGGAGAGACGACAGGTGAATAACTTTCCAAGGGGTTTTTGCGCGTAAATGAATGTAATGGATTCAAATGAAATTCGAAATCAGCTCTCAGTTCCAAGCTGATATCCTCTACTTCACAACGAAACTTTCGAAAGACATTTTAGATCTCTGGACAGTAGAAGCAATATTTAAGCCTCAAGACGTTTAAATACACGTTATCATTATTAATTATCATATTGTAGAACATGTCATAATTCTTCTGAAGAAAACACATGGTAACTAGCATATATGCAAGCCAGTTATTTTTTAATTATTTCACCCAATACAAGGAAGTAAAGCCACTACGACACAAGGGATAACCGAGTGTGAAAGAATAAGAAAAAATATAAAAGAAACATAATTAAGATTGTGAGAAAAATAGAAGAGTAATCAAGAAAGCAGCAAATAAAGACTGACAAAAATTTAATCTTTTATCGTTTTATAAGTAGACTAGCAGTCTTAACAAAGCCGGGGTTTACTGAAATTAAGGTTCATTTCGGTGTACTAAGTTGATATGAAAGAATTGTTCACTGATTCTTCAATTTTTTCTTTTTTTACTGAAGCAATCACAAATAGAGCCTCATTTTTGAGAAAGTGATAACTAGTGGATTCGCACTTATCAAACACAAATTCTCTCCACACACACACACACACACACACACACACACATATATATATATATATATATATATATATATATATATAAATATATATATATATATATATATATATATAGTGTATCGTGGAACAGATAATATTCAAAACATATATTGTTAAACTAGCACTATAGCCAGGTGTTGCTTGGGTGTAATGAAAGCTTTAAAACTAATCCATGGTCCTGGAGCTCAGACTCAAATATATGTTTTACTTTATTTTTCATATATAAACTTTATTAAAAGTAATGTATAAAGTATTTTTAAATCGGTTTTATGACCAGAAACGTTTGCAGTTTCTGTTTTATTTGAAATATACAGTTTTCTCTCGTTGGAACAACGGTAGAATCTCCATTATAACTTTTCCGTTACACCCAATACTGTGTAGGGCAGCGTTTTTGCTGTTTCCGAAACAATCTGTTTTTTACAGGGCAAGGTTGTTAGTCCTGCGCCCAACCCTCAAATTTGGAGGAAGGTGATTTTCTAAGCGTGAGATGTGCTTGCTAAGCATTGCACTACGCCGAGGTGCCCAATCTTTATATATATATATATATATATATATATATATATATATATAGAGAGAGAGAGAGAGAGAGAGAGAGGCATGCGACGGTTTAGATATAGAAGTATCCAAAGAAGTAGCCTGTATATACAGTGGTAGGATAACTCTTTAAGAGAGCTCTAAATATATATGTATATAAATACATATAGAGCAAATATAAGAAACATTTCGGCAGACACTACATTTCATGGTAAATCGGAAGTATATGCCTATTTCAGGCGAACCATCATCAGCTTCCGTCTTTATTGTTCAGAAGATTTGACACCAATGAAACTCACAAATAAAGACCCCCACCCAAAAAAATAAACAGAATAAAAATAAAGATCCCTCCCTTAAAAAGAAAATTTAAGACAAAATACACCATTACATCAGTTCGGTGAATGCACACACTTATTCATACATAAGCATATATATCTTCTTCTTTTATGTGTCATGTCCTTTCAGGACGTAGGCGATCATGGCTTTTCAGATCTCCCTGTCCCTGATGGCTCTTAGCACACTTTCTTCTGTTGTACCATGTAATCCTCGTTCAGTCATCCACCTGATCAGGTCTTTCAAATATGTTATCCGCTGCTTTCCCCAGTCTCTTTTCCCCTCTATCTGGCCTTTTAGTATCAGGTTCACCAAGCCCTCCTTCCTCAGGAACTTTACTTGTCTCTTCCTGATGCTCAGTATTAATTTCCTCTTCGTTTCCATCCTTTCCAAAACATCGTCATTGCTCACATGTTCGGTCCATGATATCCGCAGCATAATTCTGTAGAACCATATTTCAGCTGCTTCACATAGCAATCCAGTACTCTCCTCTTTGTTTCTAGTGAAATTGTCCAGTTGTTTAATACTTTACTCAACTTCTGGAATGCTCTTTCGCCATGCCAATTTGGTTTCGGATCTCAGTGTCGCACTTTCCGCCTTCTGTTAGAACAGTTCCTAGGTATTTAAATTTCTGTACCTGTTTGATTTTAGAGTCCCTCACCTGTAATTGGCATTTTGGGCTGCTCTTTTTGCTGATGACCATACATTCGGTTTTCTTGCTGTTTATTTGTAGTTCTTTCTTGTCACTCTCTTCAGCTACCTTCTGTAGGAGGTCTTGTAGTTTCCTTTCTGTGCTATCAGCACTGTATCATCTGCGTACCTTATATTGTTTAAATTATGACCTCCGATGACGAATACTGGCATAACATCTAGGGTCTCAGAATAGTCTCGCTGTATAAGTTGAATAGATCCGGTGAAAAGAGGCATCCTTGTCTTACGCCCCTTTCAATCTTAGTATAATTGCTGAATGCGTTAATTAATTTTTTTATCTTTATATTGTATTATATTTGTTTTGTTGACTGTATAATTAGTATAATTCTGATTATATAGTTGTGTGATGGTATTTGTGATTACAATGGCTTGATTAACTATTTTCTCTTAAATATTTTTAATCTATTTAATTTTTTTACACTCTTATTACTAATTTTTTCACCATTAATATATAATTTTTTTTTCATTTTCTCCTATCACCTTTTCTTTCTAATTTAAATTTACTCCTCTCTTTGTTCTTCTTCTTTCTCTTTTCGTTTATGCTTTAAGATATCCTTTCTGTTTAACGATATCTCTCTCTCACCTAAGCCCCTTTCTTTACTTGTCAAATTTACGTGTCAGCAGTCTGACTTGCGTAATGTATCTTTGTCTATGGCTATATCGTGTTGAATACACCGGTTCCCGTCCGATCACCGAAGTTAAGTAACATCGATCCTGGGCAGTAATGAAATGGGTGACCATTTGGGAATAGCAGGTGCTGCAAAATTAAGGAACAAGAATGGTCCACCGGTCCTCCAGGTTTGGGGGTTGTGTGCAGGGCTAACAACCCTGCCCCCGTAAAAAACAGTTTGATACAGAAACAGCAACATAAAGTTGCTGCCCTATGCACCATCTGCATGTGATGGATAAATGATGATTATATATCTTTAAGTTTAAGTTGACATCCGCTCTTACGCATGCTCTTTGATTATATGTTGCGTATATATATGCTTATGTATGAATGTTGTGTATTCGCCGAATTGATGTAATGATGTATTTTTTCTTAAATTTCCTCTTTTAAAGGAGCGATCTTTATTTTTATTTCGTTTTTTTTTGGGGGGGGGGGTCTTTCTTTGTGAATCTCATTCGTGTAAAATCTTCTGCATAATAAAGACGGAATATGATGATAGTTTGCCTGAAATAGTCCTAAACATCCGATTTTCCATGAAATAACGTGTCTGCCTAAATTTTTCCTTATATATATATATATATATATATATATAATTCTAGGTGAAGAGGACTCAAAGTTTTACTATTTTGAGTACCTCGGCATTTATTTCGATATGAACAGTGTTCAATATTACAAATATTATAGAGCTTAATATAATTATATTGTTATGAATTAATTGTACAATTAATTCATAACTATATATATATATATATATATTATTGGGTTTTGTTAATGTTTTGCGATTGTTTTTTTTACAGTAGTTTTATTGATAAAATATATTTTGACAAGCAAGATTTTTATCGTAAAGTTCTCGATATCAGTGTATACATAGTGCGTTGATAATTTCAGTGTAAAGAATTTTTCACATAAACTGCGTAGATTCATGCCGACTTGGAAAGATGAGTAAGGCATTAAAATGGTGAAGTCACCATTATGATGCCTTACTCATCGGGGTGAAAACCAACCCCGGAGAGTCACAGCGTCATAACGAAGTTCTCAAGCAATTGCTTCATCGGTATAAACCTGCTCAGTTAAAGTAACAAATTCTTTACGCTAAAACTATATATATATATATATATATATATATATATATATATATATATATATATATATATATATATATATATATATATATATATATATATATATATATTGTGAGTGTGTTTGTAAAATATATATAATTTCAATCAGTTAATTGCCATACGTGATACATGCTTCGGTCATCATCTTTCGAATGAGACATGATTGACTGGCCACAAGATAATCGAGTAGAAGTTTGCCATTACTTTCTTCGGTAGACTGGTTGCCAACCAAGGATATAGAACCTAATCTGCTTTGCTATTTACGCATAGATAGAGGGACAAAAACATCTTAACATATTTCCCAATGTTATTTTCGTGTAAGTGAATGCGACGAATTCAAATGGAATTCGAACTCGGCTCTCCAATTTCTCGTCCGTAGAAGATATCCACTGCACCAGATCGTACATACAATAGTGCTCGAAATAGATTTGAATGTGATGAGACATGGAAAAAAGCAATAAACGACGTGTTTCGTCGATGTTGGTTGGTTGCGGACAGAATGAAAGGCTCTTGATGAGTCTTCTTCTTAATGTGCCGTGTCCCATTCAAGACATAGGCGATCATGGACTTCCACTTGGCCCTGTCTCTTGTCGCTCTTAACATTCTTCCTCTTGGCATCTGCCCCATCCATTTTCTCAGGCTTATCAAGTTAGTCTCGCGCTGCTGTCCCCTGTCTCTCTTTCCTTCTATCCGTCTCATGCGTGTTACATTTTCCAGGCCCTCCTTCCTCATTACATGTCTCAGAAACCTGCTCTGTCTCTTCCTTATGTTAAGTATAAAGTTTTCTCCTACTTTCCATCCTCTCCAACACCTCGTCATTAGTCACGTGCTCAGTCCATGGTATCCTCAGTCTTCATCTTCTTCTATGCACCCTGTCCTTTCAGGATGTAGGCAATCATGGCTCTCAACGTCTCTCTATCCCTGATGGCTCTTAGTACGTTTTCTCCTGTTACAGCACGCAGACCTCGTTCCATCATCCACCTGCTCAAGCCCTTCAAATATGTTATCCGCTACCTTCCCTTCCTCTGTCTCTTTTTCCTTCTATCTGGCTTGTCACTATCAGGTTCTCTAAACCCTCCTTCCTCATTGCATGTCCCAGGAACTTCAGTTGTCTCTTCACTATTAATTTTCTTTTCGTTGCCATTCTTTCCAACACGGTCATTCATGCACTGTCCATATTTTTCTATAAAACCACATTTCTACTGTCCCTTTGAGGAGATCGTTCAACATTCACTGCCATACAGCCTATCACGTTGAATATACCGGTTCTCGCTCGATCACCGAAGTTCAGCAACGCTGAGCCTGACGGGTGACCGCTTGGGAATACCAGGTGTTGTAAGCGTTTAGAGACGGATGTGCGTTGTGGTGCAGTGGATATCGGTTCGGAAAGAGAAATCGGTGAGCCGAGTTCGAATTCCAGTTAAACACCCTGCATTCACTTAAGCACTGGTACCCTTGGGAAAGGTATTAATCCGACCCTTCCCTCCATTTATGGATTAAATAAAAGGGTAGGACTTGGGCACCCTGCTCTTAAAAACAAATCCCAATGAATCTTGATACTCGAAAACAAAAATGCTGTAAAAATAAAATTACCTTACCCAAAATCATTGGTTATGACCTTAAAATGATCCCATACGGATTGATAGGTCGTTAAACCTTGAAACAAACAAACAAACAAACAAACAGAAGAACAGATATCACATAGTAATCCAGCACACTTTTCTTTGTTTTCAATGAGATTTTCCTGTCTCTCAGTACTCTATAGGGGGCATAGATTAAAATGATTCAACGATCAAAAAAGCCAGAAAGTGTTTGATCGTTTATTATGAATAATTAACGCCTTTTCCTTATACACATTTTCACTTTTGTTCTGACCTGAATTATCCGAAACCAACAGATGTCGGTGAAACCTGTCGTGTTTAGTCCTTACTCTTTTCATCTCCATATGTATAATCTACATATTTTTCTTACTTCCCAAATTTATTTTAGGGGATAACCGTGTTTAAAACAAACGCACATTTTTATTTTACATTTATCGATCAGCATAGACGTAACATAATAAAGAAAATGTGTTAGAGAAAAAAAATTAATTAAATCTTTGGTTCATGTTGTGTCGTTTTGTTCACGTAGTTTTTGTCTCCGTTATTATCCAATGTTGTGTCAGCTTTAATAGGCAAAAACTTTTTTTGTTTACAGATTGGTATCCTTCACAGGTAATTCTGCCAAAGACATTGGTTCTTTCAAACAAGACAACATCACATGAACTTCAAATAATTTATTCATAAAATTGATCAAAATGCAACACTATATTCGAAAATTTGACAAATACAATAGAAAAATTAAACAGACAAATTTTGTAGGTTGTTTTTAATTGAACTTGATGGGGTGAATATTTGTTGACTGAATATACCTTCTATTCAAATTCAGCTGGCCACGAGAAATGATGTACTGAAGTAAAAAAAAAAACAACAACAAAAAAAAACGTCGGATGAGAAATAAAATTCCACAAATGTTTTGGAAATTGTTTTCTTTACGAAACTGAGCAGATATAACTTTCGACAAAACATCTAAACGAGAAAATGTTGCTTTAAGGAAAATAGAAGCGCGTTTGCATTGGTAGCTCTGCATAACTACATAGATAAATAAAGGTTAGATAGATAGATAGATAGATAGATAGATAGATAGATAGATAGATAGATAGATAGATAGATAGATAGGAACAGAGTAGATGAATACAGATAAAAAGGTTAGATAGATAGATAGATAGATAGATAGATAGATAGATAGATAGGAACAAAGTAGATGAATACAGATAAAAAGGTTAGATAGATAGATAGATAGATAGATAGATAGATAGATAGATAGATAGGAAGGAACAGAGAAGATGAATACATTTAGATAGATAGATAGATAGATAGATAGATAGATAGATAGATAGGAACAGAGTAGATGAATACATTTCGATAGACAGATAGATAGATAGATAGATAGATAGATAGATAGATAGGAACAAAGTAGATGAATACAGATAAAAAGGTTAGATAGATAGATAGATAGATAGATAGATAGATAGATAGGAACAGAGTAGATGAATACATTTAGATAGATAGATAGATAGATAGATAGATAGATAGATAGATAGATAGATAGATAGATAGATAGATAGAACAAAGTAGATGAATACAGATAAAAAGGTTAGATAGATAGATAGATAGATAGATAGATAGATAGATAGATAGATAGATAGATAGATAGATAGGAACAGAGTAGATGAATACATTTAGATAGATAGATAGATAGATAGATAGATAGATAGATAGATAGATAGATAGGAACAAAGTAGATGAATACAGATAAAAAGGTTAGATAGATAGATAGATAGATAGATAGATAGATAGATAGAAACAAAGTAGATGAATACAGATAAAAAGGTTAGATAGATAGATAGATAGATAGATAGATAGATAGATAGATAGGAACAAAGTAGATGAATACAGATAAAAAGGTTAGATAGATAGATAGATAGATAGATAAATAGATAGAAAGAAACAAATTGACTGATATTGTAGACGGCAAACTACATGTTCATATTCATAACTTTGAATCTTTAATTGCAATTACGTACAGTCACCACTTTGTATTTCATTGAATGAATAGCGGTACACACCTATATTGATAAAAATATACTCATCAGATTAATAACAGCCTTATTTATTCATATATTTGTTTATTGTTTATAACATTTTTCGTAGTTAATGGCATACGCAGATGAACGTGCGCAAATAGAAAATTACTAACAATACCCACACAGATAACTACATATATATATATATATATATAGAGAGAGAGAGAGAGAGAGAGAGAGAGAAAGAAAAAGAAAGAGAGAGTAAGAGGGTGAGAGAGGGAGAAAGGGAAAGATAGGGAGAGATTGGGAGAGAGAAATATATAAGCATACATACCTATTTAGATAGATCGATATGAAAATAATCCTTAGAATAAAGAATAGATAGATAATTTGGTAGAAAGATTATATATATATATATATATATATATATATATATATATATATATATAATCTACCTATTTATTTAGATAGATAATGTATAAATTTTATATAGATCTAGAATTATTATCAGTAAAATCTTTCCAATTAGCTGATTAGTAGGACTCTCCAGGAATATCAGTAACAAAGATTCATATATATATATATATATGTGTGTGTGTGTGTGTGTGTGTGTGTGTGTGTGTGTGTATTTTTCTAAACATATACTGTTAAATATAAGAGACAATGAATGTCTATTATGTTTAATCGTGAGCCGTTCTAAACACCGTATTTTGGCTTTAATTTCAGGTGAAAATAAAGGCAAAAAGTCTCCAACATTTGGATAATTTATTATTAAGTTGGTTCTAGTCTTTCGGCTCACATGAGCCATCTTCAGAGAGATTACAGGGACGTCAACATAAAAACATCTACCATCAGCGACGATTTTATCTTGTGTTGACATAAAACTTTCCTAAGCAACGATAACAGCTACCAAATAGCAAACACAGTTCGTAAATCTGTAATGCAGTTCTATGACGCTACACCGCGTAAGAGCTCGAAATTTTAACAGAACCATATATTTAAATGCAATGTAATCTGTTATAACCAGATTTAAATGTGATTTTATTATATACATACATATTTATCTATCTCTCTATTTCTATCTCTCTCCCTATATATATATATATACTTGTGTGTATATAATATATATATATATATATATATATATATATATATATATATATATATATATTATATACACACACGTTCTTACGTATTCGTGTCATCTTCACTCTTAAGTAGCTTTCATTAAATCGTGAACATTGCTGAACATTTTTTCCACTAAGAATATACAAGTTCACCATAATAACGCCAGTAATTGCAGTAATTAATTATCTCCACAAGCCTTTAATTTGTTGTCCTTTAGAAAGCAAATTCGATAAAGTATTTACGACACGGTTTCGACGAGTCTTGCCAATAAATTCCAAAAGCAAATAAGACAAAAAGAAATACAAAACCACGAGATCACTAACACGTGTCTAATGAAGTTGATGTTTTTTGTCTTCACTAAATTCAACTCATCACAGCAGATGTTTTAAATACTGAAACATTTGTTTTAAAACAAAAGTTTCAAAAAAGAATCAGTGTACCTTCAATAATCCAATTTCATTCTTCGCTTGAAACCAAATCAGAAAGAAAAAAAAACATACAATCAAATTTAAAAGCAATAAAAAAAAAAGAAAAAGGAAGAAAGAAAAAAACTTTAATCCCCATGTTAAAGCCACCGTCCGGATTTCCCGGTAAATCTTGATTGATGAAACCTGCCGGCTGTTTTGCGTTTTCATCCGATGTTATAGATTTTATTTGGACAATTAAAAATTCATTCCTCTTATCTTTCATTTCTTTTCGTTTTTCTTTTTCCTTTTTTTTTTCGACATGACAGAGATATTAATTTGTTAACCTACTTTTTTCATAAAATATATGCTACAAATTTCCCAACTAAAACATATAACGATATTGTTTTTGCTCGCATAATACCCGTCAAAAATAACGGTTATTTACTTCTGCTTCGAATCAGTACCAAAATTTTGAACCAGGAATTCATTATTCCGCATTTAGAGAAATTGACCTAGCAGCATGACGCATGTGTCACGTAATATATTTATAGTTGATCTTTCTTGAAGAGATAGATAGATAGATAGATAGATAGAAAGAAAGAAAGAAAGAAAGAAAGAAAGATAGAAAGAAAGAAAGAAAGATAGAAAGAAAGAAAGAAAGAAAGTAAGATAGAAAGAAAGATAGAAAGAAAGAAAGATAGAAAGAAAGAAAGAAAGATAGAAAGAAAGAAAGATAGAAAGAAAGAAAGAAAGAAAGATAGAAAGAAAGAAAGATAGAAAGATAGAAAGAAAGAAAGAAAGAAAGATAGATAGAAAGAAAGAAAGAAAGATAGAAAGATAGAAAGAAAGAAAGAAAGATAGAAAGAAAGAAAGAAAGAAATAGAAAGATAGAAAGAAAGATAGAAAGAAAGAAAGAAAGAAATAGAAAGAAAGATAGAAAGAAAGAAAGAAAGAAAGAAAGAAAGAAATAGAAAGAAAGATAGAAAGAAAGAAAGAAAGAAATAGACTGAGTTACAGTGAGTGAGAGAGAGGGAGAGGTACAGATGAAGATAGATGCCAGCATAATAATCATCTTTTTTTACGGTTTAAGGATGCAACTGGCTACACCTGCCATGCGTTACACTCTATAAGAGTCAGATCAGATAAGATATGGAATATTCTTGTCATATCTTGGCTGGAACTATCCATTCCTTTTTTTCTAGACTTGGTAACTTTCAGAGGAGTTTATACGGACTTATGATTGATTAATTAGTTTCCAGTCTACTGTCCCTTTACCATACATGAAACGTCTCAGACCTCTTGCTATTCTATCGCTATCCATGAAAAATGTTCTGAAGAACTACATTCTGTATTTCCACTGGTTCCGACTTTCACAGATAAGACACCGGTACATAAAATTGGACGAATCATATTCATTTCTCTTCGTATTCCATTGGTAAGGAGTACAATCCATTCGGCCAGTTTCTCCGCTAATTTCTGTCACAAATTCCCAATGGCATGCTGCCCCGATTGCTACAATCGGAACCTCTTCAAGTCCAACTTTATCTGTCCGACATATCTACACAATGCGCATTTCTTTTATCCATGAAACAACCCTATTCACTATCCATTTGACTTGAGTGGCTCTTGGACCTTTTATTGTGTGAACAAACGCATGAAAAAATGACAAATAGGGATCACTATTCTCGACACGTCAACTGTTCTATTTTTTGAACCGTTATTCACGGGAAAGAATAGAATATTGGAATAGGTTTATAATTCTGGATTAAACGTTTTGTGTTCACGCTTCTCCTAATGCCACAACAAATACATTTCTTTTCTTATAATCATCGTCCCCATTCCTATGGGCATTTATGGATGTACAGTCACTACAAAGGTGTATCTTTGACTAGTTCCTTTCACATATACGGCCTGAAATCGGCAGGGGTATTCTTTTTACATACATTAGGCTGTGATCTTTCCTCCTGAGTTCGTACCACAGGCGACTACCTCTAGCATGACGACTTATTTTAGTCACGGTCATGTGGTTGCTGTTTCTATCGGAGAGATCCCAAATCTGTCCATCCATGAAGCACCTCACTAACGTTGCCGTATTATTATCCCACTGGCTAAATATATAGAAGGTCAGTCAGTTACGTCCCATATATGAAACACGCTTGGGCGATCATGTCTCTTTCGAGACATGACTGACTGGGCAGAAGATTATCCCGCAGTAGGTTGCCATTGCTTTCTGCGGTAAACTAGTTACCAGCCAAGGCTATAGAACCTAATCTGTCCTGCTATTTAACCCATAACTGGAAGGAAGAGACGGATTAATACCTTTCCCAAAGGTATTTGTGCGTAAGTAAATGCAATGGATTCAATTGGAATTCGAACTCTGCTCCCCGATTTCTCGTTCCGAGCCGATATCCACTGCACCACAACGCACATCCCATATAGAAGGCACGATGGATAAATTGTTGTCCTAATCACGACAAACATGTAAATCACACTGGCATCTCATTTTAACAGATGTATTTACCAAAATTAGATGAAAATATCTTGAAATACGAACGAGTATATTTCTTCAATAAAATCAGCATTGGTTTTAAACACGGCCTCCAGACGACTTCGGAATCTTCTGCAACTCTTCTGGAATATCTCTTTGCTTAAGTTGGCGAATACTGCCATAACCCATTCACGCTAAATCGGTACTAGACCATTGTATTAGCGCCAAATTAAACGATTTGTTTCGAGCACGTTTGATTAGATGGTTGTGACCGTGCTTAGAGGAGACAACACGACTCTATAACCCCATTCTGTCATCAAGATGTGGAAGTTCACTAAATTACCTACTACCACAGACTAAAATCAGTGATCGACAGCCGTGGAACGTATCTGGATAGACTGGCGAATGGAACTACTCTAATACATTGTTGGTATCTTCTTCGTCTTCTTTGGTTCAACGAATGATACAGGATTACAATCGCATCGTCATCAAAATCCATTTATGAATGTTTTATACAATTTAGGTTATATTTTTGAACGAGAAATTTTGGATTTTTATCTGTGCAATTAATTCTGTTTTAGCTTGATAGTTTACAGTCTAAACGAATTCATTTTTTAAAACTTTAAAAGCAAATATATCAAAAGAGACCGAACAAGAAACAAAATAAAGAAAATGCAACGGGTTGCGAATCTACTTTTTAAAGAAAATTAGAGTGACCATCCCCGTGTTATCATTATAACGGAATGTTTCATTACCAGTAAAAGTGTGATCAAAAGCGCGGTCGATAATTTAAGAAATACCCTTCTGTTTTATATTATGGAAGAGACAGTTTATTATTGTTATTATGATTAGTAGTAGTTTTTCGGATTTGCTGTTTGATATTGTGTTGTAAATTTGCCCTATACACTTTCGATGGCTAAACGACATGTGCTGTCTCAGGAAGCTAATGTGTTACGGACAATGTAGTGACATGATTATCATTCAACAACTCTTGTAACTGAAAACTGATTTATGTTGTCTCGATTTTCCCGTAATAAGTTGCCATTATTTTCTGTAGTAGGCTGATTGCCAACCAATGCTGTAAAAGCCAATCTTTCCTACTATTTGACCCATAGTTGGAGGGAGAAGAGACGGATTAATACCTTCCCTAAATGTATTTGCTGGTTAGTGAATGCAACGAATTCAACTGGAATTCGAAATCTGCTCTCCGATTTATCGTTCTGAGCGGATATCCCCGGCACCACGCCGCACATATCTCAAAGAATAATACGTTTTCCTGATATTTTCTTACTGTATGTATCAGAATTCTTTTTAATGATTCCCCGTACTGCTGTTATTATTGGAATTATGTTTGTATTTAAATGCTTCATTCTTGCAATGTCTATTTTAAGGTTCTTATATTTTTTCAGTTTATCAGTTGCACTTGGTTAGATTGTTTTTTTTTAGCATAGTATATTAATATTATCATTTACCTTGATTTTTGTTATATGCACATTGCTTCCGGGTCCCAACCTGAGACCCAAGGTCAGAAATGTCTTTATGACATTTTCCATTGATCATTTATAAATGACATAATAATAATAATAATAATAATAATAATAATAATAATAATAATAATAAAACCAGAAGGAGAAAACTTGTCTATTAATTGATATGGCTTGTCCAGCGGATTGTAACATAGCAATCAAGGAATTTGAAAAACTGTCAAAATAAAAAGACCTGGAAATTGAAATAGAAAAAATGTGGAAATTGAAAACAAGAGTTGTGCCAGTGATAGTAGGTGCACTTAGAATGATAAAAAAATGGAACAAAACAACACATTAAAAGAATCCCTGGAAACCCCAGCTTAAGAGATATACAAAAAATTGTCTTATTAAGTACAGCCCACACACTAAGGAAAACTTTATCTATGTAATGCTAGGGATGATAGGGAAGATAGAAAAACATGAAATGGAGCCATAACAACACGCAACTACCTGCCTTAGGTCTCCCCGCAGACTTGGTTGGTAGTGAGACCAAAGCAGAAATCGAAATATGATGAAAAATGACATAATAATAATAAGTTGCCTATTAATTGATATGGCTTGTCCAGCGGATTGTAACATAGCAACCAAGGAATTACAAAAACTTTCAAAATATAAAAACCTAGAAATTGAAATAGAAAAAATGTGGAAATGGAAAACAAAAATTGTACCAGTGATAGTGGGGGCACTTGGAATGATAAAAAATGAAACAAAACAACACATTGAAAGAATCCCTGGAAACCAAAGTTTAAGAGATATACAAAAAATTGTCTTGTTAAGTACAGCCCACTAAGGAGAACTTTGTCTATGTAACTCTAGGGATTTTAACGTGAGATAGAAAAACATGAAATGGAGCTATAATAACACATCACGACCTGCCTTAGGTCTTCCCGCAGACTTGGCAGGTAGTGCGACCATAGCAGAAATCGAAATATGATGAAAAATGACAGCATAATAATATTAATATATCCAGTTGAAGAGAACTAACAGTTTTAGAATTCAGAGTTCTCTGGCATTTACTTTTTTTAAAAAACGTGCTCAGTACAATATATATGGTGCAGGAAAATAAAATTATAATTAAATTTGTTTTTTATTTAAAATTAATTTTCTTTACATTGCGACACGGGAATTTCAAAAGTTTTGATATTTTACCTCGTCATCAGGCAGTATAGACTTATTATTGTGAAAATGATTTACATTTGAATGCCCAAAACAATACGCTTGTTATTTAGAGATGATATGCATGGGGGAAGACAGAAAAATTTACGTGTGTGTTTGATGTAACTAACTAGAAGTTCAATTTTTAAAATTTGAAAATATAGTTTATTTGTTTTGGGAAATAGAAGTTTTCTTCTTTCAACCTTAACAGAAAAGTGTCAGTCAATTGAGCCACCGTCTAGACTGATCCTTTTCAGTGCAATGTATGGATGTATGTGTGACAGGATATATATATATATATATAGTAGGGGGGATAAAAAAGAGACTGTTTAACTATCTGGGACGCATAATAGGGGGTTTGACGAATTTGAAACTGAGACGTCATATTAAAGGTAACAGATAGCAGAAAACAGCGAATAATCTACCTAAGGGGCTTGTGTAAATAAACGGCAAAACGAGGTTATAGAGACAGTAAGCGGTGTTCATATTGCTATGAGTAACTCAGGTTAGGAAGTTGTAAAGAGTCATGATCGCACAGATTCAGAAAGGATACGACGCTTGACATAATGACTCATATGCAGTTCTTTTATTGGCAATGTAGCTTACTATTTCCTCGTTTTATTATTTTATGAACTTAAGTTTTTCGTGTCACGCTGAACATATTTTTCGTCTATGTCCCAATTTACCTTTCTTCTCTTTACACATATGTAAGCACCCTTGTAGGAGAAAGACCCACGCATACAACCATGTGCATTTTATTTAATCTTAATTCTTTTCTCCGAGAAAGAGTCTGGCAATGATTTCATGATTGCTATCCAAAATAGTATCATTTCGTTGTAAACTAATTAGACATGAGTTTCGTGCTTGGCAGTAAGAACACTGGCTAATCTTTTTGTTGGTTACTTGTTTATTTGTGCAGCAAAATGGCTTTTCTACGTATATTCTGTCTATACTCGTCAGTATCGAAAAAATATACAAAAACCCTAATAATAATCATTACAGACTTTTTGATTAGAGAGTGTGATCATGCGAAAGGCCAATTATATTGTTATATTGAACAGCTGGTTCGATAAGTCACCTACATTAATTTTAAGCCAGTGCATACACTTTTTGAGAAACTGATCAGAAAACCTCTTTCTGTTTCTTATTTTACACACAAAAATATAGTCTCCGCGTATCATTTTCTATGCCGGTGCGAGCGAGCATTTCAAATTGGAAACAATCTGTAATGGTCAATTTGGGCCATTTGACCACTTCGTTTTGTGGCATCCATAATTGGAACGCCAGACATTGGCTGGACATTCCACAAGGTGGCTTTGTTGACGAAGAATGGTCATCGCAAAAGCCATTGAAGCCAATGAGGAAAGACAAAATTATTCTGCATAGGTGACCAGAATGGATGTCAGATTGAAATACACTGTTCTCGATCCGTGGGAAAGCAGGCAACGTTCGCATTATAGGCGCGAGGCCAATTAAACCAACTGTGGAGATATTTACTGTGGAAGATTGAATTACAAACTTATTCGGCAAAAGGAGAAGGGAAAAATACATTCTTACAGATCTTTTACTTAGTTTTTTATTTATTTTTATTTTTGTCCTTAAGAAGTCCGAACTTTTTACCCGCCAAATCAAGCAAAAGAAAAAAGAACTTATATCCGGGGACTGATGATGATTTACAAATATTTAACAATCAGAAAAATTAAAGTATATTTAAGACCATCTTGTATGCAAAAAACAAACCAAAACATTTGTTTAGAGGCAGAAACTAACAGTTAGTTGGTTGTTTTTTGCTTATTAGCATACTAACTTTTACGCTTTATTTAACACCAAAATCTAAATATTTTGTACACATTTTTTTCTTTTTGTGATAATGAAGGTTTTAATAATAAAAGTATTACAAATTAACTCATTTTCGCGTAAATGAATACAACGAACCCAACTGGAATTGTAACTCGGCTATCTGATTAAGAATTTCGAGCCATTTTCTATTACAGCAAAGATACATCCAAGGTTACAGCACCAGGCATTCCAAAGCTGTCTCCCATCTTTGTACAGACCATGCTCGATGTTGATTGATCCTACCAAAACATTAGTTTCAAGAAGAAAAAGAAATCGTATGATACATTATATGGAAAGCAGGTTTGGCAATTTAGATACTTGCATGACACAGACCGCAAGAGAAGCAAGGAGAAACAGTGAGTAATCGAATAAGCATGTTTAAATTATATATATATATATATACATACATACATACATACATACATACATACATAATATATATATATATATATATATATATATATATATATATAAGGGCATGTTTAAAGAATTGAAAATATATAAAGCTTAATGTTATTTTTAAGTGAACCTTTTTTTGAATTTAGCATGATCACCTTTGATAGTAGCATATGTATCATAAACCAAATCCTTAAGCATGGACTCAAGTTATCTGAAGAATGAAGAGACTTTTTAAGCATGAAGTGTTCGTTTACAAAATACAGCTAACCCTTCATTTATTAATTTACTTTGAAACAAATCAGTAAGAACTCCAAGTAAGAGAGGTAGTAAAAAGACAAACATTGCAAAGGAAAAGCTGTGGAGAGCTATAACTTAATATCAAATGTGCTCTTAGGAGTTCGTAAAGATTTTATTTCGAAAGAAAGAACTGAATTATTACTGCCATACCTACTTTTATAATTGTCTTGTTCTCGCTTCATACATCTCCAAACACAGAGGTAAGCAAAACAAAAACAAAAAAAAAAAAAAAAGAAACATGAAAAAAAGAAAAAACAAAAAAAAAACAATACGAAAGACAATTTGGTAGATTAATGTTTTCGAATGTTGCCCCATAACGATTCAGCAATACAAACAACTTACGCGTCCCCGGTCTGACGATAAGCTACATCCTACAGCAATGCCTATGATCAGAGTGTAGATACACACGGCAATTATCTCCCTTTCGTAGAGATAAGTCATATGGGTTACGTGACGGATTTCATACAGTGAAGCAAGCGGTAGTCAAATTCACTATTTAACAGCCGCTAAACAAAAAGGGTTGCTGTTTTTATTCAGGGCCTCGATAGCTTGAGCATAGGCTAAATCTAACACCCCAGCAGATTCATGGTTCAGTTTCCCTTTAAGAAGCACCAGATTAACTGGTGGCTTCTTATGTTGTTAGGGGTTGCAGTTTCGAATCCAGCCGAATGGCACACATTTTCATAACAAAACTCCTCAGAAATAATCAGGTCGGTAAAAATATATAAATAAATATATATATATATATATTTTTTTTTTTAATCATATCACCCCGAGCAAGCCGTAAGGCCACTAATATGCAGGGGGCTACGTAAGAGTGAAAAGATTGGAAAAGAGAAAGCCGGAAACCACATCCTAAACAGGAAACAAGGGAAGAGCCTCTTCACCCGTTCAATAGACGTGGGTGGAGTTTGAACCGGGCGATAGTTTAGTCTATCTACTCCAATATATACTGTTTAATTAAAAACGGAATATCTACTCAAATACGAGTATCGATTAATAGTAATGTTCAAACAAATAAATATGTCACTTGTTAATTCCATTTTGTCATTCTCCGGAATTTTCCGCAACAATGTCTGATTACAATCATGTATCTCTTTATTCTCTTTAACATCAACAATCATTTGAAGAATATCTTCCTTTTCTTCAATATCTCTAAAGAACTTCTATGAATTCTTGAGAAAGATAATGGAGTGTTTTACGTTTGCCATCTGCAAGGATTTGAGTTGCTCTTCTTAGCTGGCGATCACCTACCAAAATGCCCGCACTATAATGGACATTACTGCGAAATTAAATACTACAGATTCGGTAGAAACTTGACTCTGATTCAAAATTAAGCGCCGATAACTATAACGTTGAAAATTATACGCATTTACTCATGAAAATTTAAAGATTCTCGACAACAATAAAAAAAAAAACGATCTGTAAGCTTATCGGTCCCGAGCTCGCATCTCGAATCCAGTCACTCTCTTTCCGCGGTGATATGGCTTCTTTTATATACATATATATCACAGAAAATCCCGAAGATTAATTAAAAAAAAGTTTAACAACCTACATATTGAAATTATTTGTTTGAACGTTATTTTTAGCCGTTACTCGTATTTGAGTAGATTTTCTGTTTTTAATCAAACAGTATATTTATTTCTACAGGCCTGATTATTTACGATAAACTTTGTTAAGAAAATGTGTCATTCGACAGGATTCGAACCTGCGACCGCTATCCACATAGGGAAAGCTACCTATTGACCTGGTGCGTCTTAGACCATTAGACCACGAATGATACCATAGTCTAAACAAAGTCCAAACGTGGTCGTGTGGTCTAAGACGAGCCAGATTAATTGATATTGCTAGATGTGACCGTAAGTTCTATTCTAAGAGATTTTTCTCTCACAGTATTCACTTTCCTTTTTCTTGCTTTTCTGTAAATTTCGATCCTTAATAATTTAAAAGCAATGTCATTCGTCATGTTTTGTCTCCTTTTTTTATTGTCTTTGCTCTTCGGAAATTTCTCAGATTCTTTCTTATTGAGTAAATCTTCCGTCTTAGCGAATTTATCACCTTGCTCGAGACGAAAATTTAGATATTTTTTTAAACAACGTTGTCAGCTAGAAAACTAAAACCGCTTACGAAGCGAATATAAATCCCTCTACAAGATGGAATGGACAGAAAAGGTTTTCTAAACTGTGTAGATTGATGTATATGCCTTTAGTTGGGAGCTCTTCTTTCAAACTCAAGGCAAGCAAAAATGGACAATTTACTTCTGTATTTTCCGTTCTTGGTTTCCATATCTTCCCCCACTGGCCACGACTCATAAAACAACGCCGTCAAGCAAGTGTATTAATTCATACCTCTGATTCCAATCAGGGCAATTGCTAGAAACTCAAATGTTCAATCAATACTTGAAAAAGCTTCCAGACCTAACCCTAACATTGAGGCGTATATTTCCGACCCCGGATGTCTAAATAAAATGACAGGAAGATAACAATTTTAAATTGGATGTTTATCTCTGATTCAGTGACTGAACACCATTTTGATATCATAATAAATGTGCATCATTCATTCTTTTCTTTTTATGTTTCACATTAGTTTTAGTACACACACACACACACACACACACACACACATATATATATATATATATATATATATATTAAATTAAAATTTAATATATAAAAACAAAATTTAAAAAAATTAACAAAAACCCGACACACCAACTAAAATCTAAACTTAATAAACTCATTAGTGCCAACAACGCTGATCAGAATTCCTTAAAACTCCCTAAAATTATTGGTGACTATAAACCTGGTTACATATACGGAACCATAAAAACTCATAAACCTAACTATCCTCTCCGCCCTATCATATCCCAAATTCCTACTCCTGTATACCAGTTAACTAAACATATTAACCAGCTTATCACGCCCTACCTTCCGAGTAAATACAGCATAAAGTCAACCCTAGAGGCAATCCAAATCCTCAAGAGTGAAAAACCTATATTCCGTCATTTAAAACAACACGGTTATCAACGCACACTTCTGAGAAAAACGCTTGTTGATAACACGTACATACTCAAACAAGAAAATAATAAGCAGAAACTAAAAATCCTCGAAGCACTCTACATTAAACAGTTTAAACCTGGTTTGAATACAATCAATTTCGATATTTCCAACAACGTACTCAAATGTCTGTAATCAGACCAGGGACCGCAACATCACTATTTTGTCACTGTCTTCGGCCATCCGCCACGGTAGGGATGGACTTATATTTTCAATTCAATTATCTTTATTGTTAATAGCTTAAATGTTCTATGTTTACTGTGTGTTATTATTTACTCTTTGATAATGGCTTATGTGAGCCGAAAGCTTAGACCTGATAAAAAATTCAACAAATACTGTGATTTTTTGTTGTCTTTTAATGACATCACCATCAAGTATATCAGACGGTATGAACGGATCCTACACAAAATTAATAGACAAAACTTGTCTATATTATTCAATGAAACCTGCATTAATGAAAAAATGCTGCCAAAATACACACAATATATATATATATATATATATATATATATATATACTATTAAGAGAAAGGAGAAGAGAAAAACCTTTTATGCCACGACGTTTCAATCCTTGAGGAAGTCTAGAAATTGCATTTAGTAACCTTTATTTATACACAGATCTAACTGGGAAAACAACGTTTGGCGTTCAAATTCTGAATTTAGAGAATATTGTAAAATATTCGAAAATCCAACTTAAACCTTAAGGAAAATATAAGCTGTTAGGGTCTAAATTCTTTTAGAATTTTCGAATATTTTACAGTGTTTTCTAAATCAAAATTTAAACGCCGAGCCTTATTTTTTGACAATTGATAAGAGACATCAGTTTATCTCGCGAGATAAAGGTAGCTCCCTGCTTAGTCAAAAATCATTATTTGATGGTGAAACGGGAGTTACCTCTCCAGAGCGATGGCCTGAGCGATGGTACATGGAGCACATAATATATTCTATATCGGACGTGCAAACCAAATCAAAATAAATACAGGGCATTACACACACACACACACACACACACACACACACACACACACACACACACACACATATATATATATATATATATATATATATATATATATACAATGTATATACATTGGAGTAGATAGATCAATTGGAGTAGATAGATCTATCTATCGCCCGGTTCACACTCCACCCACGTCTATTGAACAGGTTAAGAGGCTCAATCCCTTGTTCCCTGTTTAGGATGTGGTTTCCGGCTTTCTCTTTTCCAATCTTTTCACTCTTACGTAGCCCCCTGCTCATCAGTGGCGTTACCGCTTTGCTTGGGGTGATATGATTTTTAAAAATATGATCCTCTTGCATACGTGAGTTCCTCTTTTCTAATCTTTTCACCTCTTTTTCTTTTTTTTTTGTTTGTTTTTCAATTGGAGTAGATAGACTAAACTATCGCCAGGTTCACACTCCACCCACGTCTATTGAACAGGTTAAGAGGCTCATCCCTTGTTCCCTGTTTAAGATGTGGTTTTCGGTTTTCTCTTTTCCAATCTTTTCACTATTTTTTAGCCCCCTGCACATCAGTGGCGTTACCGCCTTGCACGGGGTGATACAATTAAAAAAAAAATATATATATATATATATATATATATATATATATATATATATATAAAATTATTTTTAAATGGAACTTTGTGTGTGTGTGTCTGTTTGTGTGTGTGTGTGTGTGTGTGTGTCCGTTACATATAGACTCCGAAACGGCTGAACCGATTTTTCTTGAAATTTTACACAGTTGTACGATAAGCGTATGCGAGTGTTCTTCGCTAGATTTTGTGTCGAGGTACCCCCGATAAATATCGAAAATCGATAATCGAAAAAATCGTGTTATAGGAGTGGTCCGATTTTAATCAAATTTGATACACTAATAGATATAGAAATAAGAAACGATATTCAGAAGTTTCAAGGTTGCAGTTCTTACAATAGTGCAGAAAATTTGATATCGATACCAGGAACTCAAAATTTGATTTACATCCATTCATTTTTCTTTCAGTCTACGGTTTCGCTTTAACTGGAAACAACTATTGCTTTTTGGTCTTTCGTGCCAACGTCCGAAGTGTCCGAGCTCCAGGACCATGGATTAGTTTTAAAGCTTTCATTACACCCGAGCAACGCCGGGCTATACTGCTAGTATATATATATTATAAACAATAGCAGAAACGAAAAGGAAAACATAAATAGAGATTTATTCGGAAATATTCGGAAATTATGAAATTATTATTTTGCATTCAATAAAATAGTTTATACTGACCTTTTCACAGTACGAATGTCTAAAATATTAATTGAGAAGAAAGAAGAAAATGCAATGTTGATAAATTAACGAAGATTAACGAAATGGTTCGAAATAACCGACAAGTTGAAATTATTTGTTTGAACATTACTTTGATCGACACTCGTATTTAAGTATATATTTTGTTTATAATCAAACAGTATTTATTTCTACCGGTCTGATTATTTAAGATAAATTTTTGTTGCAGATTTTAAGCTTAATTGAAATATGTAAATATTGTTTAAAATCAAAATAGAAATAGTAGGTTATCATAATTTGCAATTATATGTTATTTTACTTAACTCATGATGTATATAACGACCATTATATTAATTTGAAGTTATATATGTATTATTTATTATTTCTTTTACCTTTTACCAGGTTTTTCTCTATTAGTATTTATAAATTTATGTTTTTATCCAACTAACCATTGTTTGTCTTATTTTTGCTTTCTGTTTTAGTTTACCTATAATATATTTTTATCAACATTATTTGTTTGAACATTATTTTTGATCGATACTCTTATTTAAGTAGAAATTCTCTTTATAATCAAACAGAATATATATTTATTTCCACCGGTCTGATTATTTATGATAAAATGCAAATGACATATTATTTCTGTTTATAAATAAAGGTTACTAAATAAAATTAAATATAATGTAATATAGTAAATATAATTAAAACTTCAAAATATTCCACTAATTTCAATTAACGTTAACGTTTTACTCATAAATTCTATTTACGTTTGTTAGAGGATATGAATTCACTTACGCGCAAATACCCTTAGGAAAGGTATTAATCTGTCTCTTCGTTCCAGTTATGGGTTAAATAACAGGGCAGATTGGGTTCTATAGCCTTGGCTGGCAACCAGTCTACTGCAGAAAGTAATGGCGACCTACTGCAGGATAATCTTCTCTTCAGTCAGTCATGTCTCGAAAGAGACATGCTCACCGAAGCGTGTATCACGTATAGCACTTAACTGAGTGAGTTACACACACATACAGACACACGTATACAAGGTGCAATATGGAAATTGTCTTTAATTTCGCAATTGCGCATGAACTGCTATTTGATTTTGTCGACTACAGAGTGTAGTAGGGTCAGTTGGGCATTGTCTAAAAAATCATTTAACGACGCAACACACAAAATTCTCCATCAGATATTTGGAAATGGCATGCTGTACTGCTTGGCATTTGCGCCGGAAGCTCCAATATGAATATTTCAGTGTCAATATGAGGACAGTGCAGAGGATTCGGAAAGAGCGGGATGAATCTAATAGAAATTACAATGGTGCATGGACAGATTGTTGGTGATGGTGACTTTATGCTTCCATTTATCTTCTCACAATGCCTCAGACTCACCCAGGATGACTATATCGGATGCCTTAAGAAGGCAGTGCTGCCCTGGATCTACAGGTTGGATGCTAAAAGACCTTATGTCGAGTAACAGGACTCTGCAGATTCCCACAAAAGCAGGAGAACCCATTCATTGCTGCAGAGAATTTTCACAACCACATCAATCCTCACATCTGGCCATCCAACTCTCCAGACTGCAACTACCTTGATTATTATGTCTAGTTGAGCGAGAATCAAACAAGACACCTTGTAACACCAAAGATGACCAGAAGGCAAGTATTATGGCAGCATTCAGCAACTTAAGCAAGGAGACCATCGAGAAAAGTTGCATGAATTCTCAAAAACATCTGGAGATCAAAGTGTAAGCCGGTGGCTATTTTATTGAACAAATTTACTTTTTAGCATTTCAAGATATTCCTGTACAATTTTGGTAAACATATCTGTTAAAAGAAGACTGTCATTCCACATTTCTTTAAACTGAAGATTGAATGGCCGAAGTTATTAAAAAATGACGAGAAAATATATTGTCTTTGAAAATTCAAAGAAAATTTCATGCTTTTTCTGTCTACTGGTAACGAAATGCTAATATGGGGAATTTACATATCTTCCTCTACATGACTAGTTATTTGAACTTATACTAAGTATATACTTAATATTTATGTTCTGCTATCTCCCACCCACTTCTCTTTTTTAAAGGGTGTTAGCGACCAGGTAGAAAAAAACTTAAACCTACGAAGGGCGGAAGAACTCTTAAGGAGTCAACGGCCAGCTAACTAGAGGTGGTGTCTCAATAAATCACCGTAGATAAAGCAACGGGTTACCACTCCAAAATCTATCACGCGCTTAATCATGGCTTTTCACAATAAATACATGAAACTTAACGGCGTGAAGAAGTTAATTCCAAAAGAACCAATTCCTCGTCCGGTAAGGATCGACATGGGCAACGGGTGTCACCTGACCGTCATCCAACGACTTTTAGCACCAACGGCGTAAAGGAGACACTTTTTTCCAAAATTTGTCCCTCGCCCGGGGCGGAACGACATGAGCAACAGGTGTCTTTGAACTGTTACCCTGCGACTGTGAGCAGCAAAGAAAGAATTACATTGGGGATATGGAACGTCAGGACGCTCAACAACTGTAGTCAACTCGAGAATGTCGACCAGGAGATGAACAGACTGAACATCAATATTCTGGGAATATGCGAAACCAGATGGCCAAACAATGGAAACTTTAGCAGCGACAACCACAGGATAATATACGCAGGAGGCAAAAGTAACGAAAAAGGAATCGGTTTAATATTAGACAAAGAAATGAAGAAATGCGTTCTGGGATACTGCCACTTTTCTGGTCAAACTTAAAGGGAGACTGTTTAACATAGCAATTGTAGACATCTATGCACCAACAACGCAAAGCACTGAGGAACAGATAGTATTTTTTTACTCCACTGTTGACAATACCAAGGCTCAATGTAAAAGCCAAGAAATTAGAATCATCATTGGAGATTTGAATGTCAAAGTAGGCAAGGAGAGGGAAGGTATGAAAACTGGCAACTTTGGATTAGCAATCCGCAACAATCGAAGAGAAAAATGGGTCTAATGGTGCACAGCAAATGACCAGGCAATAACTAACACCTGGTTTCACGACGTCTATAGGCATAGAGGCGACACGAAAAACCAAATAGACTATATAACTATAAACAGGATATTCAGAAATGCAGTTGTTCTAGTTGTTTGCTATCCGCCTGTGTTTGAAGATGCCCGTCTATTAGAACGGCTAGCCAATCCCTGTTGCAGACGCCTGCACAGACACATTTTTATTTCTTCAATCTGTGGTTTATACTGCTCCTACACTGAGAGGACCTTAATTTCTGGGAGAGGGCACAAGTAATATTTTTTTTAATCATATCACCCCGAGCAAGGCGGTAACGCCACTGATGTGCAGGGGGGCTACATAAGAGTGAAAAGATTGGAAAAGAGAAAGCCAGAAACCACATCCTAAACAGGGAACAAGGGATGAGCCTCTACACCTGTTCAATAGACGTGGGTGGAGTGTGAATTTAGTCTATCTACTCCAGTTAAGTCTAGGATCTGCCTAAAAAAATTAAGTTATATTTCTCCATATGGGGACTGTACATTAAAGGGTGTTTAAAAAAAAAACAAAATTAAAAAGACATAAAAAGTAGTCAGTTTAAACCGTTTATATGACGTCAGTTCCAGTGACTTGAAATTGTGTCTTTCAATCACGGAAGTGAAAAAAAATGTTTTCGTAAATAGACACAGAATAATCCTTGAAAACAAATGAATTCGAAAGTACTTGGGAAGAAAGAAATATAAAATAAATGTTAATATGAATTTTAGAAAATTTGCTAATGGAATCAGACACATAATTCAGAAATTTATAAACTTACGTGAAAAAAAATTAATTCAGAGAATTTGACCAGATCGGTTCGGAACGAGAAATCGGGGAACCGAGTTCGCAAATACCCTTGGGAAAGGTATTCATCTGTCTCTTACTTCCAGTTATGGGTTAAATAATAGGACAGATTGGGTTCTGTAGCCTTGGTCGGCAACCAGTCTACCGCAGAAAGCAATGCGGGATAACTTTCTGCCCAGTCAGTCATGTCTCTTTCGAGACATGATCGCCCAAGCGTATATCACGTATGACACTTAACTGACTGACTGAGTAGACCAAATATGTCTGAGAGAATTATTGCTGCCAAAATACACCGTATACATATATATATATATATATATATATATATATATATATATATATATATATCATAACTTTAATCTAAACAGAAAATCAGGTAGGTAAATCCCAAAATCCCCATCCTAATTAATATTTATTACATTAATATTAAAATTGTTCAAGGTGGAGGGATTAATGCAATTTATATTCAAATTACACAGCCAATTATAAAATAAAACAAATTCTGATGTTCAAATTCGTTGAATGGCCATTTCTACGAGAAATTTCTCCTGTCATCAGCAACGAATTTTATTTCATTTGGCTTTTTGAAATAAAATTCGTTGCTGATGACACGAGAAATTTGAACATCGGAATTTGTTTTATCTTATATATATATACTATGTAATTACTTAGTTTCTGGTCATAATAACATTAGATTAGTACATGGTTGTATAAAAAGTCTTCAATACAATTATATTGTGGAACTCTTGAATATTTTTCATTTGTAAACGAGTTATTACGCGGCCTAGTTTTGTACCATGTGCTGTCTTCAGACGATTTTACCGTTTTTTAAGAACGCTCACGTAACGGTGATTTTTTTTTTATCCTTACAATAAAATACCTATTAGGGTTATACAACCATGGACGTAAACGTTATAATTTCTTCTCGTTTTTAAAATTGCATGTTCAAATAAAACCCGTTACATGAGCGTTCAAAAACTTCCACGTTACATGATCGTTTTTTACAAAAACGGTAAAATAAGTTACTGCAAATTGCCTGAAGACATCACATGGTAGAGACCTAGGTCGCGTAATAACTTGTTTTCAAATGAGTATATATATATATATATATATATGAATTGTTATCAAATACAAATCATACATAGAGAGGAAATCGACAGGATGATATGATAAATGAAGAATCGGAAACGTTTATCAATCTAACATGCTTCACTTTAATTTAAGCTTCATCATTGAATGAGAAATGGAGTAAAAAAAAAATGATGGTATGTTTATTTTTGTGCTGTTTGATTTAGAGCAGAAAAGTTCTCAGCCTAAATTTCTTCTCAAAATCAGTCCAAATGACAGACATCACAGTTCTTTACTTTTTCAATATTTGTTTATATTCATATTGTGTGTGTGTGTGTGTGTGTGTGTGTGTGTGTGTGTGTGTGCGTTTGTTTTGATGCATTTATCAGTGATAGGTAAATCAGATTTGCTATCGTAAACCAATACATTCTTATTAAAGGCGTCAGGAGAGAATTAAAATGAACACATGACCTCGCCGGGTTTAGATTCGACAACGACCTTATCGTGTGCACCCTTCAAATCTCTTGTCAGTTGATGTTACCCTTAATATATCCGTTCATTTTTTCTTTTTTTTCCCCTCCTTAGCACTGATTTTTTGGATGATTTTCTTTTATTTCTATCTGACATTACAATTAAAGAATAGCACAAATGAATCAGACTATTGAGTCAGATAGGGACGATGAGAGAGAAAAAAAGGTTTGTTTGTATTTGAAAATGTACGCTTATGTAAGGCCCATCTTTCTACACACAGAGATTTTTATCGACATTTTGTATGCGTGGTTTGAAAACGAATTGATTCTCTTTCTTTCCAGAAAGTATTTTAATCAACTTATCAGAAACAACTTTTTTATAATCACTTGTAACTTCGAATCAGCAATTTTCTAGTATATATCATATTAAATTTCTTCTTCTTTTTCTTCTTCTTCTTTTTCTTCTTCTTCTTCTTTCCTTTATTCTTTTCTTATTCTCCTCCATTTCTTCTTCTTTATCTTCTTTTTCTTCTTTTTTCCCTTTCTACTATCTTCTACATGAATATTCTTCATCTTCTCTTTAACCTCCTCCTTCCTCACCTCCCCTCCATTTTCATTTTCCTCGTCTTCTTCTTAACATCTTTCTACTTACTTTTTCTTCTTCTTCCTAACAGCCTCTGTCTTCTTCTTATTCTTCTTCTTATTCTTATTCTTCTTTTTTCTTTCTTTTTTCTTCTTCTTCAGCTTCTTTTTTCTTCTCATTTTTCTTTTTCTTCTTCATCTTCATCTACTTCTTCTTCTTCTTCTTCTTCTTCTGCTGCTGCTGCTGCTGCTGTGGTTGTCTTATACTCCTTCATTCTTCTCAACTTCCTCCTGTATGATCATCATCTTTTTTCTTCATCTTTTCCTCTTCCTTAACCTCATCGCAATCTTTCATCCTCTGTTTCTCTTTAACATCCCTCTCCTTTTCATCCTCCTCCTTCTTTTTTCAATCTTTTTCTCCTTAACTTCCTCATCCTTCTTATACATGTTATTTTCCATAATCTTCATCAGCTTCTTCACCTAAACATCCTTAGCCTCCTTTATCTTCTTTTTCTTCTTTTTAACTTTCTTCTTTTCCTTCATCTTTTTTCTTCCTCCTTCTTGACCACCTCATCTTGTTCATTTTTCCGTTTTACAGTCTCCCATCATCTATTTTATTCTTATTATTCTCTTTAACGTCTTCCTCTTTCCATCTTCACCAAATCCTCTTCCATTTTCTTCATATTGTTGGTTTTCATTTTCTTCTTCTTCTTCTTCTTCTTCTTCTTCTTCTTCTCAAATTCTTCTTTTTCTCTTCCTCTTCCTTAATCTCCTACTCTTCAACATCCCTGTTCTTTTTCTTTTTCTTCCTTTCTTCCTTCTCTTTAGCTTCTACCTTCTCCTTCAATTTCTTCTTCTTCTTTTTCTTCTTCTCAAACTTCATCTTCTTTTTCTCCTCCTTAACCTCCTACTTTTCAACATCGCTCTTCTTCTTTTTCTTCTTCTTTTCCTTCTCATCTTTAGCCTCTACCTTCTCCTGCCATTTCTTCTTCTTCTTCTTCTTCTTCTTCTTCTTCTTCTTCTTCTTCTTCTTCTTCGCAAACTTCATATTCTTTTTCTCCTTCTCCTTCTTAATCTCCGACTTTTCAACACTTTTCAACACCCCCTCTTCTTTTTTCCTTCTTGTTTCCTCCTCATCCTTAGCCTCTACCTTCTTCTGCATTTTCTTCTTCTTCTTCTTCTTCCTCTTCTTCTCACACTCCATCTTTTTTTTCTCTTTCTCCTCCTTAATCTCCTACTCTTCAACATCCTCCTTCTTTCTTTTTTACTTCTTCTTTTCATCCTCATCTTTAGCCTCTACCTTTTTTCATTTTCTTCTTCTTAATATTCTCAAACACCATCTTCTTTTTCTCCTTCTCCTCCTACTCTTCAACGTCCCTCATCTCCTTTATTTTCTTCTTTTTCATCTCCTCCTACATTTTGTTGTTGTTTTTGTTATTGTTTTTGTCTTCCCCTCCTCCTTAACCTCCTCATCATCCTTCATCTTATTCTTCTCTTTAAACTTGTCCTCCTCCTCATTCTCCTCCTCCTCCTCCTTCTTCTTCTTCTTCTTCTTCTTCTACTTGTTGAAGAAGAAGTAGAGCTGCGGCCGATTGTGAATTTGGAGCTGTTAAAAATGTCTTTTTGTTTTGCCATTCATTTCTATCATGTCATCCGTCTACACAAGATCGTTAAGTCGTTTTTTTTATCAGTTTCACTCTGCCATTCCCACTTTCAGAATGTACTGGGAGCATCATTTCCGTAACCCTTCTTACGTATATCTTTTATCTAAATTTAAAACGAGCTATTTTCCCCTTTTGACGATAGAGATTCAAGACTTACTACGAAATATTAGACAAGAGTTTTACGACAGAGTCCACCATTTCCCAGTTTAAAAGTAAAATGCGCACATATGCACATTGTATTATGAATGGGCACACACATGAATTGAAATTTTTTGAATTTTTGTAATTTGTTCCACGCGAATTGTTTGTGTCGCTGTTGCTGTGTTTGTAACATTTTCAACACATCTGTACTCATCGACACTTTATGATGTTAGCCTACAGCATTGTTTTCAGCTTTTAGACTCAATATTTCAGAAGACATTCATGAGTAAGCTGAGAGATACATTTATATACTATCTCCTTATCTCTCATTGTCTATTTTAGTATTCAAACTGAAAAAAATTAGAGAATTGTATTTGTATTTCGTTATTAAACAGAACCGGGCATTCTTTGCGATAGGAATTTTATCTAAGACAGTAGAAAAAATAAAAAAAATCTACCTTTTTACAGACATTGTTTGTTCTTTGTTTTCTGCTTTTGGTTTTGTTTTGTTTTTTGTATTTTCTTTCTGTTAAACCATATTAAAAGAAATGTTTTTATAAACTCTGAGTTACATCTCGGATATTCAAAAATAACATTCCAATGAATAAAAAATCGTTGAGTAATATTCTTTAATCAGTGACATGTAAAACTGTTCGGATGCCATCAGTGTCGTCTTAATCTGGGGAAAGGCACTTCAATGCACAAGATGCCTGCAACTTGAAGACATCGGAGTGCGCAGAAAAAATGTGGAGAAAAAAAACGTCTTTCCAATTACCCAACACTGTTCGCCATTGCTGGGAAGCCAAGTGGAGGTGTGGTACATTGGATGAATTGACGGATACTTCGCCGTAGGAATTAACAAAGCCGGGGTTTACTGAAATTAAGGTTCATTTCGGTGTACTAAGTTGATATGAAAGAATTGTTCACTGATTCTTCAATTTTTTCTTTTTTTTACCGAAGCAATCACAGATAGAGCTTCATTTTTGAGAAAGTGATAACTAGTGGATTCGCACTTATCAAACACAAATTCTCTACACACACACACACACACACACACACACACACACACACACACACACACACATATATATATTTAGTGTATCGTGGAAGCAGATAATTTTCTAAACATATATTGTTAAATAGAACAGACAATGAATGTCTATTACGTTTAATCGTGAACTGTTCTAAACATTTTATTTTGGCTTTAATTTCAGGTGAAAATAAAGATAAAAATTATCCAATATTTGGATATTTTTTTATTATGCTGGCTCTAAGCTTTCGATTTACTTGAGCCATCTTCAGAGATGTTACAGGGACGTTAACATAAAGACATCCACCATCAAAGATGATATTATCTTGTGTTGGCATAAAACATTGCTATGAGACAATAAAAGTCACCGAATAGCAAACGCAGGTCGTGAATTTGTAATGCGGTTCTATGACGTCGCACAACGTGAGACCGAAATGTTAACAACAGAACCTTACGTCTAAATGCAATGTAATGTGTTGCGACCAGATTGAAGTGAGATTATTGAGTGTGGGTTGCTTTGATTTAATGTAGATGACCGCCAATAACTTAAGTTTTTTTTACTGTCTGTATGTGTAAATATTCGGTGACTATTATAATGTTTTTTTTATGTCAACACAAGATAAAATCTTCTACCCAGACAGTCAAATCTCGTTCGGCACGTATGGCACGTAACTGACTCAGTAAGTCAGTTAAGTGCAATACGTGATACACGCTTGGGTGATCATGTCTCGAAAGAGACATGACTGACTGGGCAGTAGATTATCCCGCAAGACATTTCCATTACTTTCTGCAGAAGACTGGTTGCCAGCCAAGGCTATAGAATCCTGTTATTTAATCCATAACTGGAGGGAAGAGACGGATTAATACTTTTCCCAAGAGAATTTGAACGTAAGTGAATGCAACGAATTCAACTGGAATTCGAACTCGGCTCTTCGATTTCTCGTTCCGAGCCGAATCTATGTGTAGAATAGCTATGTGTAACCGTAAGTTTTATTTTAATAGTTTCTTTTTCTCGCTATTCTCTATTATAATCTAGAAAGGGAAGTTCGACGTTGTCTCTAATTCCTTGAGGCTTCAGTGTCTTTGTTCTTTCTTATATCACACCTCCCGCCTGTGGAACTCTCTTCCAACTTCTTGCTTTACTGTAGCCTACACTTTCCAAAAATTGAAATGCCGTATGAATTGCTGTGTTCTGTTTTCTTGAACCCTATTCTTACTTTTCTCCTTTTA